>CAJOBZ010000022.1:1722500-2200000 GCA_905332375.1 Pieris macdunnoughi | reverse complement strand
CACGGAAGATGCTACGGCATTGGACATAATTTAAAAACAACATTCGAATAATAATAGAATTTATGTTACACTTAATGTAAGACAATAATAATAAATATTTATTTATTTAATTTTTCAAATGTAAACTGAACTTTATTGACTATAATGATCCTTTTCCAGTCTTTGATTATTTAATTGTAATTAATTATTTGCATGCAATCAAAAACTATTTTAATAATAATAAGTATAACTTCTTACGCGCGTACATAAGTACACGCACCCTTTTTTTTCATAGGGAAATGCGTTACACATACCCTCCCGACTTCACTGATGGTGAATGGTTATGTAGTACTGGTTGCTGTGCATACCAATTAAAAACCCCACGGCGCCACCAGCAATCGCCCGAGGCAGGACACGGTAACAGCGTAGCCTTGTCCGCATCCAGCCACGCGATCAGCCGTTAGACTCACGGTCCTCTGCGGCCACGAATGATGTGGAATGGACCTTGGCACAGCAAGGGCCATTCACATCGGCCGATTCGCCCTGTTTTATAAAGCTATGGGAGGACGGGTACAGTGCTGGCAGGAATGCGTCAGCGTCCCTTCTTTTGAAACCCCTGTTCCCCCGCTGAAATGTCAGCGTGCCCAGGATTACACAAGGCGTTTGAGGAAACGTACGGACTAATACATTTTGGTTCCATTAGAAAATAAAATACAATCCTATAAAGTTAATTAGATAAAAATAAAAAAGTTAAATGGAAACCCGCTTTGAAAAACAAACAGGTAAAATATAGTTTCTATTAAGTACACAAAAGTTTTCTCCGGCGAGCTAATTTAGGTTTAGCGTAGAGCCGAATATACAGCCAATGAAAATAAATTTGTTTTCACGTTCCCTCTAACTTTTGTTCCCTCTTTGTTTAAGACTTTCTAAATTACTATTATTTTTACATGTTCAGAGAAATACTGATACAATTTTGTACAAAAAGTATTGTTTTCAGGGCCAACTCGGCTACTGTACAAGTGCAAAGTGCAACACTTTTTGATGAGATTTCTACGACAAACAATAATAATTTCCAAACTTAATTCTGCCATTAAACTCTCACGGGAATCGAATCTGGAACGTCATGATCACTAGTCGAACATGCTATTTGTTAAGGTACCAGTAATACAAAAATGGCTTTTTAAGACAATTCATTCATTTATAGACCAGTGCAGATAGCCTTTAAAATAAATAAAAAGTGAAAAAAATTATAGTAGGATGAAACCCATTAGAAAAGCAGGGGAATATGATCAAAATGAAAGGAAAAATAAATTACGGTCGATCTGAGGTCGGGAAGGGGTAGGGGGGGAGTTTTAAGGGTAAAAAACGGTTTATCTCGATTTCCGGCAAAACTACAAGTCCTATCGAAGAAAGTTAAATGGCAAAGTTGGAGGTAATAAAAAGATCTAAAACTTTTGTATTCACACATTTTTCACATAACCTCAAAATTTATGTGAAAAATTCAAAAAACCAAGTTTTTGGTTTTTTATTTTTATCTTTAACAAAAATATTTTTTTTTAACGAAATTTGGTGAAAACTTACCTTTCTATGTCCCAAATACACTGTAATTTATTTGATTAAAAATATTTATTTTGAATTAATATCGGAAAAACACCCTAATTTTCAATCGAAAATTCTGACGTCAAAATTTCAGCTTTTTTCAAAAAGTTGGTGTGCTTTCAGTTCGTTGAAATCTCTACTTTCCTATGGTAAAAAATATATATATATATATTACCATAGTAAATCTTCTCAGAAAACGCAAAAAATCGTATGCAGTAACGCCCAGACCTGTCATCCCCTTCCTTACTTCTCTATTTAAAAAAAATGTGTGAATACAAAAGTTTTAGATCTTTTTATTACCTCCAACTTTGCCATTTAACTTTCTTCGATAGGACTTGTAGTTTTGCCGGAAATCGAGATAAACCGTTTTTTACCCTTAAAACTCCCCCCTACCCCTTCCCGACCTCAGATCGACCGTAATTTATTTTTCCTTTAATTTTTATAATATTCTCCTCCTTTTCCAATAGGTTTCATCCTACTATTATTTTTTTAGGTTTCAAAAATTATCGGCACTGGTCTATTAGCTTTAAATTATTTCTCACTACATCGAAGTTACTTTTTCAATATATTCTTTCGTAATTTTCCTCAATGGGTTATAATCTGACTAGATTGTGTAGCTGATTTGTTATCTTTGAGATACATATTATATACAAAACACATGTGCACGTGTTTCTTGTCTCTCCAATAATTTATAGCATTTTAAAGATGAAGGCAGTCCGCATTTCCCATAAATAACTACATATCCGAAGTACGTAATATTTCGGCTCTTTATCCGACCACTTTTCTTTGTCGTCGGCTCGTAATGCCGCTATTTAATACCTCATATTGGGTTAATACACGCCATATATCACAAACTATCGATAGAGGAAACGTACGATCCTCAGCCTGAGAGCTGAATAATATTGCATATTTTTATACTTACATATTAGAATTTTTATGTTGGTTTTTATACTAATATACAAATTGTACGGCAAGATCATGAATTGTAGAACTGTAGTTGAGTTTATAGACATTAGTTATAATATATTTGAAACATACTGTTACGTATCAATTAAATTACGAATTCTAATTAAAAATTATAAAATTTACAGTTTTCGGTAAAATTTACATAAAATTTACGCAATTAGTCACAAAAGAAATATCGAGACGAAACCGGATTGTATTAAACCAAAATTGTGACAAAAAAATATCAATAAAACGGAAGTAGAAATATGAAACCTGGACTGTAGTCTAGTCGACAAGTTGAAAATGGTACAAAATAGAGATACTGCTCTTAAAATTATGTGCGGTAGCTCATTGGATCCGGAATGACGTCTAGAAAAATGTGCCAAAAGCGTGTATTAGGACATAAAAAATTTCAAAAGTTATAAACAATTAAAGATGAAAAAATATGGCATTGCGTTTATTGCCAATATTGAATAAACTCTTAATATTTAAGGAATTTCAAAAAAAGATTAAAGAGGAGGAAATTTCCAATGAAAAACTCCCGGAACTCTATCTCCATTATTTATAATTTTAATTTAACGCTGAAAATAGGTCTGCGCGTGACATTTTTAGGATGCGCGCGTGGCTTCAAAAGCGAGTACGGCACATTAATTAATTAATTTAAGGTATTAAATTTTTTTTTTTAAATTTGAAAAAATTATGGTGCGTTTTGAACACTATAATTAATTTATTCCCGTTGGAAATTTTACTAAAAGTTAATTTTTCAACAAGTTAAATAATTGAAATTTCTTAAATATTAATAGTTTATTAAATATTGGCAAAAAACTAAATGCCATTTTTTTAATCTTTAATTGTTTATAAATTTTGCAATTTTTATTCTAATACACGTTTTGGATATTTTTCTAACTATTGATAATACTATCGAATAATTTTAAGAGCAGTATCTCTATTTTGTACCATTTTCAACTTCTCGACTACACTACTGACTTTTATTTGAAATGCAACAATCGGCTTTATGAGCTACCATCATTTCAAAGTTAGCTCTTGGGCTATATGGAATAAGTCGTAGGGAATTGGGATATCTTTCTAGTAGCCTACGATTTGCGTCAGCTTTGTAATGGACTGGCTTTGTCGTGCGTTTATCAATCAATTGATTGTCATTTGTCTTTCTTTATCAGATTATTCCTTGCTATTAATAATAATAATCTAATCTATACCTCAGATTACATCTGCTTCTATGATCATTCAGATACGACTTCTATGCCTGATACATCTGGATCTTAAATCGTATCTTTATAAGGAAACGGAAGTTTAAACAATCATTTAATATTGAAGTTTCAACACTTACAAATTATATTGACGTCTCCCTTCGTTCTTAAGATTAAATTGCATAAAGTTTCGGAAATGTTTTACAAAGAGACAACTCAAATTGTTATTAATAATACATATAATCCTCAATCACTCAAAGTTTGTAAAAGGGTTGTTTTAGAATTTGCTTAAAGCACTGTCTTATCTGGTTCAATTAATATTAATGTTTTTGATGGACGTTTCAATATCATTGTCTTTAAAATATTCGGCTTTTCGCATTTAAGGTCGAGAATTGCACACTTTTGTCATACTAAGTCTAATCTTATTACAATATTTTCGCGAAGATCTTCCATCCACTACAGCAACTTCTCGATAGTTCATATTGGCGTATCTAGCTAGGGTTTATTTATAGATGCAACTTAGGGAATCTGAGCCTTTGAGTGAATTCTTATAGTATAAGATCCCGATATACAACGATCTTCACCGAGATGCTTATTTAATGAAACGTATTTTATATTTAATTTAATATGTCAATAAATATAATCCATATGGGTTGCCTAGCAAATTTCAGTCCAGAGTATGTTTAATTAATATTAAAAAAATATTTTTTTTATATATATATACATATTAATATTTAAAAAAAAAATATTTTTTTATAATTTGCATGTAGTAAATTTTTTTATTTTTTTTTAATCAATATTTTTAATCAGGGTAGTATTATATATGTATCACTATAACTTTCTTTTTTACTAAAGATGTATACATACTTTAGTGTCACATAAAAAATATACACATAAATAATTAATTGATTAAAAACAACCTAACGTTTGCATATTCTATGGGCTTCATACTTTCGATTGGTATAGAATGTATCTAATAATCATACCGGTGAAATGTTTAAAAAAAATTTTTTTTTTAATATTAATTAAAATACTCTGGACTGAAATTTGCTAGGCAACCCATATGGATTATATTTATTGACATATTAAATTAAATATAAAATACGTTTCATTAAATAAGCATCTCGGTGAAGGTCGTTGTATATCGGGATCTTAGACCATTAGTTGTCCAGCCTAGAGTTTTGAACATAAACATAAAATGAAAAGTAATAGAAAGGCGGGTAACGTTCAAACCGTCATATTGGGTCACATTTAATAATAATAAGGTTTTTGTAGAAAAGTGTATAGACTTGAGCCCATTTCCTTTAGTGAATGTACACGCTGGTACACTGAAGTGGGTTCGCAAAAAGATTTAACGCAACTGCATGAAATCACCTACCTGCATTGTTTTGCATCGAAATCCTCAGCTAACATAAGTAATTAGAACAATTTAATAAACGAAGCGAAAGTGAGCCTATTTGGGAAACGGCTTTAGGAAGAGGCAGTGGCTATAAATCATTACTTTCTAACTAGTGTATTGGAAATAATATATCTTGTTTTTTTGGAAAAAAATTACAGATAGAAAAAGTGCCTGACCACAATGGCAGTAGAGTATTATTAATTTAAAAAATCATTCCTTTCTGCGCTTGTAAAACCTGTCTTTTGGTATCGGTGATACCGAATTCTTTAGTCCTAATATAGATACCATTAGTTGTCATACACTCAAAGTAGCTTATCAGTTTATCACAGAGAATGTTTTAGCAAAATGTAATATATAAAAGAGTTGAAGATGTCAACGTTCCTGCAGAAGGAATATGTAACGAACAATAAGTTGCTGTGATGTATAACTATCTCTTTTTCCTATTGTTGTCTTAAGGTCTTATTATCTGTATCCCAGGAGAAAGATGTAAGGGCAATGAGGACCGAGCGATTGAACTTCAGGAATGAATTTTAATTTTTCCCTTAATTTTTTTTTGTCAGTAATAAATGTTATGTCTTTGTCATGTCTGTCTTAATTTATGTTTATTAAAATAGGGCAGTAAGTAGTTAGGTAGTTTAGCAACTCAATATATACTTTTTATAGGACAATAGCGGACCCGACAAACGTTGTCCTAACACGTCGAACAAAAAAAAACAACTAATTGGAAATGTTAGTTATTCTGTAGTCCACACACACAAAATACAAACACAGTCAAAAGATACAAGAAGAATTGCTTATCCATTGTCGGCTTTGACACGCATTTAATCCTTAAAATGTGTATAAACAATTTTTTTACACATGATTAGTAAATCTCTGAGCGTTTCACCATTTTAACAACTGGGCGATGCCAACATTGCATAATATGTATAAGTAAGATTACAAATTCCGGCAACCACCCACAAGTTAATTGCGCCGTGTTCCGAAGTTCCACCTCGACTGGGACAACAATCTGTCGCATTTAATTAACTATATTCTGACGTCAGCGCCAAGCTGGTTCAATGAGCTTACGGATACAGCTCAGAGTGGTTCATTAAATTATCTGTAATGGTTTATATTATATTCATTACCTGAATAGTGCAACTCACGATATGTCGACGTTTTATGTTACGACGTTATATTATGCAATGCAACCCATGGTGAGGTAACGACCAGATCGTACAAAAGGGACCTGCTAAAAGTAACAATAGCCAAAGGCGAATGGCAAGTGGATGAAGCGAAAATAGTAAGTTCGGTCCGTAGCAAGTGGAGATCATTGGTCTCTGAAAAGTGGCGTGGATGTTTAAAAATATTTTTTAAGGATCTATTTAGACGAATGTTGTAGTAACTTCTCTGATCACATTACTAAATATTTACAGACCAGAAGTAGTGGCACCTACGTTTTTATTAAAGTTATTTCTGTAGTCTACAATCCTGACGCAGAAAAAGATCTATATGCAAATCAGTTTCTTAAAACTTCTTTGATTAAAGAACCGTTTTTAGTTGTAGCTTTCGCTTGAACTTACGTAATATATATATCGTAATACATATAAATGTTCTCGAAATATATATTTGAATAGTATACGCATAACTTAATAGCTAAACCACACCCAAGTAGCAGTACCCCAACAGAGTGCCAATTAGATTCCGCTAGGAAGTCAACACTTTACACGCCCCGACATGCAAGAAACCACGCTGGAACATATGCAAGAGTTACTTACTACATGGAAGGTCTGCAATTTGAATGACTGATAAAGGCAAACAAAGGTAAGATAGTAATAAGCTGTTAAAGAAAAGAGGTAAGAAAAAGAAAGTCCAAAAAAGGCACGAGTCAAAACTAATGAAGTGAGGAATAAAAACATAACCCTCCACCCGTGACCACGCACGCTGTAAAGCACGCGAAACGTCGGTTAAATTTAAAATTATGGTATTATAAATATAAAATGTTTTCTTTAAATGTGTAAAAGTTATGTCAATAAAAGACGATACGAATACTATGAACAATTATTTATTAATATCTACATATTTTAATGGTTTTTGTACATTTTATAATTTATTTTTTTATTTAAATAACCAAACAAAGGCTTTAATTAAATGGCATTCGATCGTGCTATTGTCTATGCAAATCAGTGTTAGGCTGTTACAGCGTTGTATTTTGTATTAAATTTTAATTACGTCGCTTAATAAGTCCATGTCATTCCATAAACAATATTATGGAAATTTAAATGAGAGATATAATTTAGTCCACTATATTCGATTGTTATTTTGAGGTATGACGAATTTATTGGTTTCGTATATTATATACACTTTAATAAATGTTCCAGACAAGTTGGAAAATGTAAAAAAATACATTTGGAACCATTCGTTCCGATGTATGCAATGAATAAAATAAATCAGTGGCGCTACACCTCTTTAGCTCTTGGCCTCAGATTTCTGAATCTGTTTCATGATCATTTTTAAATCTAATGGGCAAGTAGGTGATCAGCCTCCAGTGCCTGACTTTTTGGGTGTAAGAACTGTCGGTTTCCTCTCGACGTTTTCCTTACCGTTCGAGCTAATGTTCAATGCGCAAATAGAAAGAAAGTCCATAGGTGCACAGCCGGGGATCGAACCTACGACGGTATGAGAGTCGCACGCTGAAGCCACTAGGCCAACACTGCTCTTTGTATGCAATACTGTAGAATAATTGTAGGTGTACTAATTTTAAAATTATTCAACTACTCAAGTATGAATGTAAAATAACTAATACTTATTTTCAATTAAAATTTGTGGTCTACGTGCAATATATTGTAAAAATTATAATGATATATACTTGGTTAAGATATCTGATAAGTTTCCTCGTCTAACTCATTTATAGTTAGTACTAATATATTCTCTTCTATCTAATATATAAAGTTCTCGTGTCACAATTCTAGGCTTAGGTTTAAAGACATTTATTCATAACAGACAATAGTCACTTACATGAGAACTTTTATACTAAAGATACAATTTATCAAGTCGAGGGTCATTAAGAAAAAAAGTAGAACTTGGGTGGACTTTCATTTACGTAGAGAACTGGGATCACTCAAGAGATTTTTTTCCGTTCGTTCCCATACTCCTCCGAAACGGCTCGACCGATTCTTATGAAATTTGATATTCATATTCAGTAACCCCTTAGTTATAAGGAGTGTCCAACCCAAAAGTTTTATTTTTATTTTCAGTTTTTTTTTGTTTTTTATGAACAAAAAATACATACAACTCCTAATTTTCACCCCTCTACGATCAACCCCTATTTTTTATTATTGTAGATAGTATTTTTTATTGAACTATGTATGTAAATGTTTCCTAGAAATAATATATATGGCAAAACAAACGTTTTGCCGGGTCAGCTACTTAGTATTAATATAGAATATTTCATCCACATCGAACCTCCTATTAAAATTGAATTGCATACCCTGTACAATTGTACCATAGCATAATCTAGTGCTTTGTTTAGCGACAATGCTCGTCACAGAGCTTATCGGAATTCACGCTCTGACTGTCACAAGGACCGCTATTCAATGTTCCCGAACAAAAAACCTTCACTCTGTCCCTTTACCTATAAAATATTATATTGAAATCTGCATATCCTCATACTATGTGTATTCCGTTCATAATCCGGTAGTGCGTAGAAACCTGATACTAACACAATGGATTCGTAAAGAAAATCTTAAAATGAATTAATGTTGATGCTAGTACTGCTGTATGCTGCCCGATACCGCATGTGAGATCTTAAGAGAATTTTCTGTATTAGAACAATTTCATTAAAGGCTAGACATTTTTTTTTTTATGATTGGACAATTCACACCAATTGACCTAGTCCCATGCTAAGCTGGTAAAGCTTGTGTTATGGGTACTAGGCAACGGATATACATACATATTATACATAGACCTAACACATACAAATCCATATTCAAACACCCAAGACCTAATCACAACACCAAATGCTCATCATATCGATGTTTGTCTCAGCCGGGGATCGAACCCGGGACCCATGGATTCGCAGTCAGGGCTACTAACCACTAGACCAATGAGCCGTCAAATTCAAAGTCATTATAAGAATAAATACGCTAAATAAGTCTTGTAGTACCATAGATCTTGGTTCAGAAATACTTCAGTGGGCAAGTTCCACATAGTGGTGGTGCGCGACATAATCGCTTAGTTGTGGAACGACGGGCGTCGAGTGGAATTTTTATTCTGCCTCTACAACTTAACAACTAATCTCTCTCCATGTTATCTGTAAGGATAAAACGATACGAGTAAATACAAGTACATACTCGATACTTTTCTCCGATAACCAAGTACTTTTAGTATCGATACTTTGAAATTAAGTATCGAGTAGGTATCGATTAAAACACTCATATCAGTATGCCAATGTTACCAATTCATTTAATTTACCATTAAAAAAATGCATATCTTAAATGGATGTTAAAGCCGATGAAGAGTCAATTTATTAGGCTAATCCAGTTTGCGCTTTAAAAGCCAACGCATTAGAGGAATGGGAGGCACGCATATATTTGAACGTAGTAGGTACTTCTGTACCTTGCGAAAGGCTGTTTTCCAAACCTGGCGCAACAGTCACGTCTTCCAGAAATTGCCTAACAGGCAAACATTTGGAAAAATTAATATTTTTGGGAAGCACTACCAAAGCAGACTTTTTTTCATAAATTTTGTAATCATCAATAAATAATACCAAAACAATTTTACGGTTTTTACTCAAAATTTTCCAAAAACGAGTTGATTCGAGTACGTATCGATACGTTTCAATTGATACTAAGTAAGTATCGATACCTCAATGGTATCGTTACATCCTTAGGTTATGTAAAAGATGCAATTTTTTTACTTTTTTTTCTAGAAGTAGGTAAGTACCATAAAGATCGACCTTTTTCTGAACCCTGGTAATGGAACCATAGTTACGATGGTATTTGTATATAGAAAAAATGGTAATGGACCTATTTAGTTTTAGCCTAACTGAGTTCACGATAATGGTTAGATTATTAGTAGGTTAAAATTTGAATGAAACTTCTTATCGCATTAGATGAAAGTAAAAAAATATCTTATTTACGCCCAAGTTGGGATTATTTAAGTTATGAGAGAATTAAAGTAGTTGTGCAGGATGATATGGTGCGTTACCGAAAATGTCACGCAGTTGGCAACAGATGGCCGCCAGGGGGCAGATACGTGCACGACAATGTACGTTATTCCAAAACATAGACTAACTGAATACAGATCAACTATTTACCGTAAAGGTATTAAATGAAATATAAGGACATATCATTGGAAAAAACTTATACTTCGATTTTTAAATGGCCATGAAATTATAGATAATACATATCATGCGAAAAATAAAATATATAATATTAGATATAATTTTAAAGCACTACACTACAAGCGTAGCCCTCGCGTGAATTATTAAGTTTTAGATATTATAAAAATTAGTGCCCAGATGGTCTTAGGATTACCATGGTCATCTATTTTGTCAGCTGTCATTGTCGTTGTTGTCAACGAACTAATGCTGCGAACGAACTAATTATTATCTTTAATAATTTTTCTGCAGGTCCTATTTTTGGAAAAATTCAGGTCGTGCTTTCTAGTAATTTGTTTTGCGTCAAAAGTCCTTGTCTTAGTCTTCCTGTCGTTAGACAACAATATTCCTATAATAATTGACTCTGACTTTCTATGTTCCTTCTGCACGCGTAATCCTGGACCATCCTGCACCATTTAGGTGCTGCTCTCATTCCTAGTTTCTGTGACTCGTCATCTTTGATCTATTACCCTCACTCAGCTCGACATATATAAGACATTTTGTACAGTATAAGTTACAATCTATATATTCTATAATACAAACATTAACATAACCTACTTGTTCTTTATATGTAACACGTGAATGAATGTATATATTTATTTATTTACACTTTGTTGCATAATAATATAAAAATTTAACATAATTACATGTAAAGGAAAGGCAACTGGCGGCCTTATCGCTTTTGAGCGATCTCTTCCAGGCAACCACTGTGAGAAACGAAAAAAAAAATGTATTAAATTACATGATGTAGGCAAGAAGTGCAAAAATACATATATTACATATAGTTATTCAGAAGAAAAAAAAAGAAACTAAACAGGAACAAAAAAAAACTAAACTAATAAAGGATGAAAAAAAAAAGTATAAAGTGCACATGAATCATAATAATTTAATTTAAGATCAGTCTCTCGTCAGTTAGTAGGTATTACGAAAGTTAGGGTTACGATGTGGACAGGTAATGTTTGTACAGAAGAAATTTAAAGGAAGATAGAGAGGGAGCTAAGCTATATTTATAAGAAATTCTATAAAAAATTCATAGTTATTGAATATTCCTTATAGATGTGTCTGTCGTAGAACCACTCTATGCAAGCCAAAGCATCTTTCAAGGCACAGGAGTTTTTGTTAGATAAATTTCAGTGGGACGTTATTTATTTATTTTATCGCCTTCTGTCCGTGATATGAATGTGAGGGCGGAACAAAAGTGGCGAGTACGTGGTGTTTAAGAGAGATAGGCATCACTAGTGTTTATTTATTGCTTAATCTCGTAATGACTTTATTACATTTAACTTATTATTTATGCAGCTCTACAAGGCTCAAGTACGGTGATATGGAATACTGCTCACATATCTGAGCTGGTGCTCCTAATACCAGCTTCTTCCTTTTGACCAAATTTACCGAAGGGCTTGGTGAATTGTCAATCTCCAACGTATTACTGATCGGCTTGTTACTCTCTCTCTACGCAGAGACATAGTGTACTATGGTGAGTGTTCTGAAGAACTGTTTGGGTTGATCCCACCTGTCTCGTTTCAACATCGTACGAGCCGTATCAATAGAATTTTAATAACATCATCTTGATGGCTGGAAGTCTTCCACAGTTCGTTTCACAAGGAACTTTCTTTTGCGAACTAGCGAACTGTGGAATCGAGTCCCGGTGGGGGTCTTCCCTGAGAGATACGACCGCCAACTAATCAAAGTTAGAGTGTCCTTCTCCCTCAAAAGCAGGCAACGCACCCACCAAAATAGGTGTCCATGAGCTGCGATGACTGCCCTTTATGGGCGTCTCGTAGCCTCGTTTCCCCAGCTGATATATTAAAAAAAATATTTTTAAAAATTCTGCTTTTAACGCAAGCACTCATCAGTACCAATCTAGTAGATATTATGAAAAATGATACAGGATTAGAATTTTAATAAGAATTAGTATAAAAGGTAAATTTTCTTATAAAAACGCAAAATAAATTACAACTCTGCAGGGGTTGAGCTTAGGGACCTCCCGTAGAACAATTTTTTGCAGCTGATGACCTCATGTATCCACTATTTGCGTTTGATCCACGACTTTTTGGCCACCTGTATATACGAACATCCATAGCAGATACTGGATTTTTATAGCACATAACACTTTAAATATTTAATATTAATATTATTTAACTATTTTTTATTGTTATTTTACTAATTTATTTTCAGTGGTTGCTTGTTTAATTTTTTCCCTTGCTAGCTGGCTTATGTTCTGATATAATTGATGTGTATGGATGTAAAATTTGTGATGTCATATTTTCTTGAATAATTCTATGCAACGTTCGGGGGGGGAAAAAAAAAAAAATTTTTTGGGGGGGGGGGGGGGGGGCCAAACCCCCCCCCAAAAAATTCCCCCCCGGGGGGGGGGGGGGGCCCCCCACCCCCAAACAAAAAGAGGAAAAAAAAAAGGGGGGGGGGGGCACAGGGGGGGGGGGGGGGGGGGGGGGGACAAGCCGGGGGGGGGGGGGGGGGGAAACCCCCAAAAAAAGAAGGAGAGGGGAAAAAAATTTTTGCCCCCCGGGGGAATTAAAAAAACCAGGGGGGAACGGCCCCCCCCAGGGGGGGGGGGAAGGGTTTCCCCCCCCCCCCCGGGGGAAAACCGCGGCGGGCCGACGCCGTTCCGGAACGTTAACACGTTGTTTTAGAACTTATAAATAAATAAATGAACGCCCCGAATGAAATGTTTGCGGTGAATATTAAAATTAAAGATAACAGCTTCCTATTAGGTTTGGAGAAAACTATTAAATTTTACCACTCATTAAGGGGTATGGCGACATAGGGTCCTAATGGGGTGATTAAAATTATCTTTTAGGGTACGAGTTTTAGTGGGACCACGTATGGGGTATAATGTCTTGGATTAATGATAATGACTTGTCAGTTGTATTGTTTTCGAGATTTTTATGAATGTCTTAAAAATCATTAAAACAATAAAAATTGTGTGGAAAATATTGACATACAAATCTCATATCTCGTATTAAATAATTTAAGCATTGATGTTTACTGCATACAATAATTCAATAAATCAATGGCGCTACAATCTATCTTAGGTATTGTAGGTAAACAATAAACTACAAGCATCCTTATCAGAATGCCAAATCATAAAATGACTGATTTGAGCGCGACCGCCGCTGTGAAAACCGATGTGTGAGTTCGAAAAGTGAGTTACAGAATCGCAAGGCTGGCCTTCAGATTTCTGTCTGCGATCTCTTTACTAGGACATCATTGAAAATTACGATCTAGCGGCTAGCCTAACTTAAGACTAATAAGTAATTTAAGTCTAACCTAATTTACTAAAAAGGATTTTCACATAAGTATTCAATAATAATACTTACTCTAATGGATGGCACTCTGTTTTTGTTATATATTTTTTTCACTTACCACTGTTTAGCACTTTAGAGTAAAGTGCACTAACATAAGTCACTAGTTCGAATGATTTAGTCCTTTTCAGTCTTCACTAGGCCCGTGATGTCAAGGAGTTCAATAGCCTCGATATTCACGTGATGGTGGAGTCTATGTGCGTGGGCTCCAGCAGTTAATTATTAACTTATTTAATATAAGACGAAATATTTAGTAACCAATCCACGACTTCCGATAAGCCGATACTATAATACCTATATACACCGTCCTCCAACTTTGGATAAGTTTTAATGCTGAACTAAAACTCAAATGGAATAAGTTAGACTTAGAATCTTGACATTATCGAAATGTACAGTCTAGACCGATAATCTTTTATCAAATATCCTTTTTGGCATTATTATAAAACAGACTACATATTGTCACCATGGTTACAGTTATATATGCAAATATGTATGTGATATGATATGGTAACTGTATTTTATTCTACGTTTGATAACGAGATCTTTTTACAAGGTTATTTTAATTATTTAAAAAGTGTTGTCGTTTTTTAAATAAACAATCACAATTAACAATAGTTATACTATTTATGTTCGATTTTAAATTATTTATTAATAACGTTATAATAAAAATATTGTTTTATTAAAACCTTTTAAGCAGCCTAAAAAATTTGCATTTTCATACAAGTAACATAGAAAGCACTCTTGAACCTGCAAGAGGCTATCAACGATTTTACCATTTATTAAGTGATTAGTTAGAGTAAATAAAACCTCCAAGCTTTTGTGTGATTTCTAAAAGTGAATTTCAGGAATCAATTTCTTTGAACACAATCCAGTCCTCAAGTAGTTTTTCACAAAGCTCTTATCTGACAAGCACACGCTGTGGAAATCGAAATGAAAATATTATAACACGGAAAGTCAACAAAGCACAAAATTAGGTTTATCCGAAAATAAGAGGGAGACGCAACCGAGCGTAGCACTTTAGAAATAGGGTTTACCCGGTGAGGGCTGTATATTTGTGTATTAGGAACAACTCCATTGCATCAGAAAAAAAAAATTATAAATGAGATATGAGAATTTGTTTCTAAAATCTGTGTTTTGCTAAATCTACATTAATATGTATTTAGTTCTTTACGACCTCCTTCGAGCTTCATTATCAGAACCTCAGTTGCACAAGCATGAATTCTAAATGTAACTTTTCAATAATATTATGCGTATAATGTTTCTGCTATGATCAGGTCAGCTTTCTATCAAGTGAAACCATAAGCGGTCTATTCGCTTAGAAGCTTTTATGCCTTAGATATATACATTTCCACACGATATAACACTACTCTTTTGTCGGGGGTTAAAAGTACTTACTACAAACAAATCAGTAGGAAACGGACTTGCAAATAAAAATAATAAAATAATAGTAGTTATACAAATGTATTGTGTTAAAATGATCAAAGCGTAATTTTTCCACGAAAAAGATTTATTCAACGAACAACAAATGCGCAGAACTTATCAGGAGTACAGATATGACTGATCTTTTATCATGGCAATTTGACGTACCTTCTGATGAGGTGCAGGCTTTGATAAATATTATTTCAGGCACATGGGATAATTTAAGATAGCGTCATACAAAAGAACCCTTCATTTAAATATAGTCCTATATAAATTTAACATCTTATTTTAAGGGTATCCTTCAAACGTATATCCTTCTAAATTATTTTGATGAATGTAAATTTCAATTGATTTATATTAGTTTATACTTATTTACTATATGATCGAATGTTGGCCTAATGGTTTCAGCGTATATTCGTTATTCCAACGGCTGATCGCGTGGCAGGGTCCTGACTCGGGCGATAAATAAATAAATCGTTTATTTGCAAAGAAAGTGGTACATTCAGATCGATTAATTATAAAAATCCGCACAATCAGGCATGCAAATGTCATATAATAAGAAATATTTACCATTGTTATCAAAGTTATGGTCTAAATACTCGCCCACGCCATAGAGGCACCTTGCCTTTTAAAATTTAATTACCTTCCCCTTGAAAGAAATACACGACAGTGGTCTATAACTTCTAGGAAGGTGATTAAATGGTTTGATTGCTGGTGGCGCTGTGGGGTTTTAGTGGTTATGCATATTGCCGAGTTCCACATTACCCTCCACCACAAGGCAGTCGAGCAGATTCTCATCAGAGGTTCTAACTTCGAACCCAGTCTGTGCACCAATGGAATTTCTGTGCGCGCATTTAATTAATAGTCACTCGTATAGAAAAGAAGAAAATTGCGAGGAAAGCTCAGACCAAAAGCCGAGGCTGTCAGGTAACCTTTTCATTCTTCATCTAATTGTCTGTTTAAAAAGGTGATACAGAAATCAAAGGCCCATTTCTAAAAAGGTTGTGGTGCCACTGTTTTTGTTACTATTCCTAATAAGCACAAAACTGTTGTTTCTGTAGTTAAAACATATCAACATTGATTGCGTTAAAAGTTAAAACTCGGTCACACTGTCATATTACATCGTATGGAAATTGCGTTTTGACTTCACCAGAATCAAATCCCAGAGACGCGAAAGTATTAAGCGTGCTATTGAGGAAAATGGCAACACTGAAAACTCTTGTGTGGTTTTATAAAATTCATTTTATAAGTGAATAGGACATTTGTATACAAAAGTTTTTCACTCGACGCCCGATGCTGAAAGGGTTCGATTCGAGAACAGAATTAATCGATGTTTGCGCGAACGTATCACACTTTTCCATTAGGTCGTTTTTAGCGTGAAGTTAGTACAGTGTTTTGATATTGTAGTGGTGAAAACTAAATATAACATTCCTTTACCTAGGCAGTCGTCACCTGGATTGTGTTTTTGATACACTTAAAGACAACAAGAAGGTTTTAAATAAACTTTCATACAAACTACAGTAACATAATTAAGTATAACGTAATTATATACAATATTAAATGTATGAATAAATACATACATACATTAAATGTCATAAGATCACCCACTCAATAAAGAAGTTGTACTAACCACACCCTAAAGCAGTGTCATACTAAAAATTACAGGCAATAAATAATAATAGGAATAGAAGCGAAAAATATGACTAAATACATACAATAATTACATGTTTCTATAGACATCCCCATTCTCCAAGAGCTAGCTGCCATTATATCCACAGCTATAAACAATAAATCACACAACTAATAAATAGACCACAAGAAATTAATTAATAATAATAATAAAAAATAAAAAATTAGGGGACTGTTTTTTTTCTTGAGGTTCTCAAGTCCTTGCCGGCACAGTGGCCATACCATACCCATAACAAAAAAAGAACTGAGCCCCAAAACTCGTCGAATAGCATGTATTGATTCACTGCAAATGCTGTGGCCGAAGGAAGTCATACAATTTTGACCCATCTTCGAGTGATGCGAAGTCAACAAATAAAACTTGGAACTCAAAAGCTCTCCACTGAAGACTACTATTGAAGTCGACTCCGTTTCTTTGCAGAATTTTCCACATTTTTCACCTTAACCGTTGAAATAAAATGTTGTTAAATTTTGGCAAACCGTTGAGTTTAAATTGTAACATCCATGTGTTATATGTTTAAACAACAATTTAAATCAATGAATAACTAATAAAAATCACAAATCCAAGTGTATATTTTTTTGCCATTAACAGCCTAACCTAGTTTCCTATTCACTATTAGCTCTACAGTCATCTCAATTTTGGTATGTCTTACTTACAATGATCAAGGGATCCAACACGGCTGTATGTTGCACCGCGCTATATTCCAAAAATTGTTACGCCATGGCTATAAGAATATTTAATCACCTTCCTAGAAGTTATAGATCGCTGCCATGGAATGTTTTCAAGGGGAAGGTGATTGGGTTTTTAAAGTCATGGTGCTTTTATAGCGTGAGCGAGTATTTAGACGTAAGTTTAACAAATATAAATGACTTTACTTTTTATTATGACATTATGTTAATGTTCTTATTATATGACATTGCAAAAAAAATTTATGACATTTGCATGCCTATTTATATATGGCTGATTGTGCGGATTTTTCTTGTTGTTCGATCTAATTGCACCACTATTTTGGCAAATAAACGATTTATGTTTTTATTTATAACTGTAGACGCGTAGTCTGTGAAACTTTTTGTTTATATGTGTTATCTGACATATCACTTTTGACATTGGCATTAATGTTTTTAACTGTGGATGGTACTTTGTATTGATCTTCATCTGTTTGATCTTTGAATGTTTCTTACCGAACAACGTGGGTGTTCCTCTCAAAGACGTGAAGTATTAGAAGACTATATATAGCAAGAAAATTTTATTAAACAGCTGACGATCGAACAAACAGGCTTGAGAAATGCACTTTAAACAGCTTGCCTGAGACTGTTCTATAATATTGATATATATATGATTATATATAGAATTATGTATATATATTTATCTATATATAATCAAAATAATTCTACTTTACGTGTGCACTGAACTCCTCTTAAACGACTGGACCGATTTGAATTAATTTTTTTGTATGCGTTTGGGTGGCGCCTGGTTTAGATTCACAAATCAGCCTGGCAGATGGCGGTGCAGTCGATACTTTCATACTTTGTTTAATATCCTAATCGCTTGAAATATCACATAGGACAACGTCTGTCGGGTCCACTATTAGTCCTTTATAAATTTCCATAATAGTGGCATTAGCCTAACAATGTTCACGTACAGTGACAAAGAGAATGCAGAAACTCTTCTGGGAAATAGTATAAAACTGTGAAACATCCTTTTGCATAATGCTTGAATATTGTTTGTAGATTTGAATCCTGAAAAGTTTTCAGTTTTGCGATTCAAATATCCCGAGTAAGAGAAAATTCAGTAATACATATTTTGAAATGGATCATTACATTTTACAAGCGTGAAATTTTTTTAACATAATTATCTGTATGAAACTATATTTTGTCGTTTGCGTCAATATAGCATACAACTTTAAGCAACATTAACAAGTAATTACACTGACAGAAATATAAGAATAAATCAGTGGCCCTACAACCTCATTATGTCTTGGCCTCAGAGTTCTGAATCATTTTTAAATCTAATTGGCAAGGTGATCAGCCTCCTGACACACGCCGTCGACTTTGTGGGTCTAAGACATGTCGGTTTGCTCACGATGTTTTCCTTCACCGTTCGAACAAATGTAAAATGCACATACAAAGAAAGTCCACTGGTGTACAGCTGGGGATCGAACCTACGACCTCAAGTATAAGAGTTGAATCCACCAACACTGCTCTTACACTGACAGAAGCAGAAAAAATATGCAGAGCCAAAAATATTAGCAAAAAACTATATAGAAATATTGATTGAACTTATTTTTAATTTATAAAGAAGAAGTAGTCATAACTTGTTTCACTTTGTAAGGCTATCTATTTGTGAAGTTGCAGACCAATTAGCTGTTCCTGAGTTGTTAATTGATACCGTAAAGGGGAATATTATTTCAATAAACTTAGTTGCTTGGAAAACTATTACAATTTAAATGTCGTTTACGGTTTGTGAGTATTACAATCTTGCAGAAATAATGTAAAAAGAGACAGTTGGTTCTTATTATTTGGTTTATGAATTTTTACTATCACTGTAATAAAGTGCTAATGATCAGTTCTATACAGCGTTATTCGATGTATTATTTTTTTAAGGTTCTGGGTTTAATGCTCCGTTAAAACGAAGCTACGGCAAAGTAAATATAAAAATTATGTTCAGTAATGGTTGTGTTCTAAATATTTATATTTATGTTGCAATGTATGCAATGTTGCTGAACTGTGAGGTTTCCGTTTAGTTTTGTAATTTAATACAGATAAAGATCGCTCTGTATCTCCCTCCTTCTGGTTTCTTCTATCTATGTTTGCCAAAGTCATTTTGTATGATCATTTGATATTTTAAAAGAGTACCGAGTATTTTTTACGCCGGCTTTTTCTCTCGGCCTACACCCTCTGTCTTCTTTGCCAATGAGTATTATTATATATATTATAAGCATATTTTATTTTTTTATTCGACAAACTAAGTTTAACAAAACATTACTTATGATTTCGACTTACTCAGGAATTAATTTCTATAAATATATGCGCGTTTCGCCTGTGACCAAACAATATTATTAAAGTATTGACAGCCATCTAAATATAGAAACCGCATGTCTGAAGGATGAATTCACACGACCGAGATAAGCTTGGAAGTCGGATCCAAAAAGGTATATTAACATATTGGGCCAAGATCCCCAGATCAAGTATTTAAATCAGGGATTTTCCTCATAAAACGTCAAGTTTACGAAAGGGTCTTTATAGGTACCGCTATAAAAATTGTGATATACAATACCTTTGGAATGAAAAAACTTCGAAAGTATATGCTGCTTAGGAAACTGTGTCTCGACACCTTAGTTATATAATAATAAATACAAAAACTCTTATCCAACTTAAATTAAAGGCATAGAAAACATGCAATTGGAATTCTTAATGTTATTAATTTATTAAAGTGAAACTTGTGAAACTTTTATTACATCTTCTCAAACTTTTTCGTCTGTGTGTTGATGTCGGTGACGGTCGGCCGCGGAGTAGGGATAAAGTGAAAGGCGCTCGTCAAGAGCCAAGGCCAATATGGCGGCGCCTATGTTCGCAGCAGTGACCGTGTAGTGTATGGCTATTATTTAATATGTGTATATAAGTTGAAGTAAAAATATTAGTTGGAGACTTAGTCTACTTTTATTATTTACCATTATCATTCCAATTTTCCAAGTACAAAATTAAGATTGATAAAGCTTTAATACCCTTAATGGAATATTATTCCAAATTTTTTTTGTTAAATGTCTATAATGTGAAAAAAAGGTTTCACTTTTACCGTGGTTTCATAAAACTACACAATCCTTTTTTCCAACACACAAATATACAGTATTTACAAAATGATTAAGCTATATAGTAGCCTCAATAATAATAACTTTAAAAAAACCTGTTTGTTTTATGTAAACGCTTTAGAATTTATATGTCTTTGGCGTAACAAGATAAAAATATTTTCAAAAATTGTATTCTACGTTTGTAGAAAAATGTAGAAAAATCTAACAATAGAAAAAAATTTATTTAATACATTGAAAGTTTTATTATAACACATTATCTAGTTAGAAAGTTTATTTAAATATCCCAAAAAAAAAATATTTCTACATAATTAAAAAAATGGACATTTGTAAGGGAGTGTTGAGAATTAAACTCAATTGTCCTTAAGAAAGTAATTTATTGTTCTTCTTGTTACAATATTGAAAACATAACAGTAGATAGGTACATACAATATGACTAACCTAACATTGAACCGTAGGGAGGACGCGGGGCATCGCAACCCTTATGTTCACCTAGCTAAGGCTTAACTTAACGACGCGGGGCATCGGTCAAGAAAAGCTACTGAAGATCTACAAGCAGACGACCCGGTGGGCTATCGTACTTGCAGACGTCTAGCTAGCGAATGCCACGAGCTTGATCGGATCATCATCATATATAGAAGCCGCGCGTTCTATGTGTGCGTTGCGTGTATGCGTCTTGGCCGTAGTGTGATATTGTTTACGCCAACGCGAGTCTGTCGCGTTACATCCTCCCCCTCTGGTACTCGGTGAGTCGTCCCGATGAGAGTACCAGCATTATCATTGGCAGGAGTTTTCCTTGGTCTTCCTCTTCTTCTAATAGGCAGGATTGCTTCTGGAACATCTTCTTCTCTTTGTTCAAACTTCCTTATTGCTGATGTATGAAATTTACCTATTGATTGAGTCGGATTACTTATATTTGCAACTTCATAAAGTGATGACCCTATCTTCCTTATAATTGTGTAAGGTCCATCTCTTCTTGGTGCTAATTTTGATGTAAAATTTTTATTTTGGTTACTTAATGGATGAGTTTCAATTAACACCAAATCACCACTTTTATAACCAGGATCGGGTCTACGTTTTATGTTAACCTTGTCTCGATTGTACTCTTGTAGTTTTTCTACATTGTCATTTGCAATTTTTAAATCCCCTATTAGCTTCTTCAAAGTTGGCGTTATTTCAGCTACAAAATTTTCTGATTGAACAATAGTGCTGAGATCATGTGCCAAATCGTAAGGAGTGCGAAGCTCTCGACCAAACATTAGATAAGCTGGTGAGAGGCTGTGCTTTGACACACAGCAGTATTTAGAGCAAACTTAATTGTAGGTAACGTAGTTGGCCAATTTTGATGTTGATTATTGACAAATATCGCCATTTGAGTTTTCATGTCTCTGTTTCTTCTCTCTACTATATTTGGTTGCGGATGATACACTGGAGTAAGTATATGATCTATACCCAAACAAAAAGTAAGTTTTTGCATAACCGCTGATATAAATTGAGTGCCATTATCACTAATTAATTTCCTGGGAATACCATATCTTAAAATGATTTCGTTTATGAGTATATTAGCACATGCTTCCGATGTTGCATCCTTTACAGCAAAAAGTTCTATCCATTTAGTTGCAGTATCTTCAATAATAAATACCCATTTTTCTCCATTTTCTGATTTTGGTAAAGGTCCAAAAAGATCAATCGACAATACTTCAAATCTCTGGTAATTTGCAGTAGATTGAAATAAACCAGATGGTTTCATATTTGAAGGTTTGTAACGTTGACATTCAATACAGGTTTTAATATATTTCAAAACATCTTTTCTAAGACCATTCCACCAAAAATGACTAGTTATGCGAGCAATGGTTTTATCGGCTCCCAAATGTCCTGATATTGGTGCATCATGGTAAGCTTTAAATATGTTATATCTTTCTTGCTTCGGAATCAAAAGTTTCGCATCGTCATCATCTTGATCAGCTATATAACGATAAAGAACTCCTTTGTGAAGTAAATAACCTTTTTTAAACCATTCTATGTAATCTTCACTCTCAATATCACCTTCTAAAGCATAAATTATTTTTGCTAAGTCTTCATCGTTTAATTGTCCCTCTCTTATGGATAATTCACTTCGTTTCGGCAATTCTATTTCTGCTAAATTTAAAGAAATCTTACTATCATCAATGTGCTCATTGCACTGAGGGCGAGATAGCATATCTGCTAAATAATTTGTACGCCCTGTAGAATATTGTATTTCCAATTCATATGGTTGCAATTGCATCGCCCATCTTGCTAAACGGCCTGTAGGTGTTTTTAAGTTCATAAGCCATTTTAATGGTTGATGGTCTGTTATAGTTAAAAATTTCGTTCCTTCAATATACCCTCTAAATTTAGAAACCGCCCAGACTATTGCAAGGGCTTCTTTTTCAGTCACAGTGTAGTTCTTTTCCGCTGGAGTTAATAATCTACTAGCATATTCTACAACATGCTCATTATTGTCCTCCCCTGCAATAAAGCTGCTCCAATAGCATAGACTTGCATCGGTTTTTAAGGTAAATGGTTCGTCATTTATAGCTTGACGCAATATTGGTGCAGTAGTTAATGCTTCTTTCAGTAAATTGAATGCATTTTGTTGATCATTATCCCAGAGCCAAGTCGCATTTTTCTTTGTTAGAAGGGTGAGAGGTCTAGCTATGATTGCAAAATTTTTAATAAATCTTCGATACCACGAAGCAGTTTGTAAAAATGATATCAACTGTTTCAAATTACTGGGAGGTTTTAAATTTACGATAGCTGATATTTTCTCCGGATCTGCTTGTATTCCTTCTGGAACAATAAGATGACCCAAATATTTTATTTTTGAACACCCGAAATTGCATTTATTTCTGTTAGCTCTTAAATTGTATTCTTTTAATTTATTGAAAATTTCTCTGAGACTTTCTATATGTTCTTCAAATGTTTTAGATCTCAAATGTAGATCATCTAAGTACGCTAAAATATATTGTGATTTCAGCCCACGAACGAAACGATCCATGAGCCTCTGAAAAGTTGCTGGAGCATTGCGTAACCCAAATGGCATTCTCTTAAATTTATATGTTCCGAAGGGAGACACAAATGCTGTTTTTTCTTGGTCATTAATGTTTACAATTATTTGCCAGTAACCTGACTGTAAGTCAATTGTAGACATAATATATGGCATTGCTTTAGCTTGATGCAATAAATCATCCATCCTTGGCAAAGGATATCTGTCAGGTTTAGTTATGTCGTTCAAACGTCGGTAATCAATACATACTCTTACATCGTTTTCACCTTTAGGAACTGCCCAAGGCGAGTCACACTCCTCAATAATATCATTTTCTAACATTTCATCAATTTTCGTCCTTAATTGTTTCTGACGAAGAGGTGATAATCGATATGGTTTTACAGATACTGGTTGATGATTACCGGTATCAATTGTATGCTCTATGTTTGTAGTTGGGAAACCATTTTTATTAAAAATTGTTTGATACTCAAACAATAGATTATTTAATTGCGATCGTTCTCTATCACTTAATAATTCAGCCTCATTATTTCTTAATAAAGTATCTGGTTGATCAATGATTGAAAAATCAAAAGAATAAAGTTTAACAGGATTTATTGGTATGTATTGTACACGAGGATCTTTATGCTTTAATGTATCTTCATTTTCTGCTCTAGGCTCCCTAGGACGAATAATTGGAGGTGGTGTATTCAATCGCCTTAACTTCCATTCTCGTTTATGTACGGGGCTTGTTTCGGATTCATCTTTAATGTAAGGAGGAGTATCCGGAATTGGAGATAACATTTTAATTTCATTAAACCATTTTAAAAACTCTGTTGGACTGTCGTTCGTTTCTGAAGTTAAATTGATATTTGTAAAATCCAATTTTTTTACATTTTGGGAATTCTTTATAATCAGTGCGGGTACGTTTTTAATTTGTAAGAATGGAAAAATCGTTTCTGGAGCATCAATGAAATACCATGACCTCTGAGGTAAGTTAAGTACTATTCCTGCAGATTCTAGAAAATCTATCCCCAACAATGTTCTAGTATTATTTTCATCTGGCATTGCAGAAAATGTAATGGGAACACAACGATTACCTATATTTATTTCAATGGTTATAACTTTGAGCTTCATGTGTTTTGTGGAGCCATCAGCTAAATTAATTAAAGCTTCTTTGTCCGTGAAAGTGTAGCCTTCTTTTAATAATAATTCGTATAATGTAGAACCAGCGATACTTGTACGAGCCGCGGAGTCTAAATAAGCGTACCCATTTGAATTTTTAATAGTTACTTCAATTATAGGTATTTTTACTCCATCTTCTATAGTTTTATTAATAATAGAATAAAATTGTACTGGCTTTGGTGGCGTTTCCTTACTTTTGCAGTTCAAGCAATTGCTTCTGTACACTCCCGGGGTGCCACAACCATAACACTTAACACCTGGCTTCTCCATATTCTTTGCTTGTTTTTTCCTGCACTCATCTTCTGTGTGACCCCTCTTGTTACAATAATTACACCTTTTGATTATTAATTTTTCTCCCTCTTCATTATTCTTTAAACTTTGAAAATGACGTCCTTTTGTCAGTAGATCCCGAAAAGTTTTAATTTCTGACCTTGGAATATGTTTTTTCAAATAAATGTTTAGCAAACCATAAATTAAATCAATTTGATCCTCTTCCTTGTGCCGTTGTGTTGGTAATTGTGATAAAAGTGCACGTTTTGTACAAAGAAATGTGTCAATTGATTCCTTGAGACCTTGGCGTGTAGAAAATAACTCTAAATAAATTTCGTGAGGTTGCTTTTTCGGGGCGAAAGATTCTCTTAACAGATTTATTGCTGAAATCCAAGTTTTTGCCTCCGTTTTTACTCCTTGCCACCAAGTTGATGCTTGACCAGTTAATAATAACCCCAAACCTTCTATGGCATCATCATCCGAAATATTTTCAATTTTCTTGAAGATACTTATAGTGTTAATAAATTCTTCCACCACATTGAAATCTCGTTCACCACTAAACCTTGACAAACATTTAGCAAAACTTGTACGTTGCATATTGGTATCTGAAGTAGATATCGACGAAAAAGATTGTATTAGTCGTTCAAAACTTTCTTCTCTTGAGGACAATGATGTTCTTGATATCGCTTCAATCAAGTGAATGAGTTGATTGTCACTCATAACTATATTTGTAGCTTGTTCGCTCATTTTGAAAAAATGTGGGTAGTTTAAAATTTTAATACACCCGTATATTTATTTTTACTGTTGCCAATTGGACGGCGCGTTGAAAATTTGCGGGTCTGTTTAATTTTAATATACCCGTCTCCTTCTTTTACATTGAGCGCCAATTGAAAGACGCGTTGATAAAAATGCGGGTCTAATGAATTTTTAATATACCCGTCTTCTTCTTTTACGTTGGGTGCCGTTTAGTTGTAAGGCGCGTTAAAAATTTGCGGGTCTGTTTAATTTTAATATACCCGTCTTCTTCTTTTACATTGAGCACCAGTTGAAAGGCGCGTTGATAAAAAATGCGGGTCTTTTGAATTTTTAGTATACCCGTCTTCTTCTTTTACGTTGGGCGCCAGTTGAAAGGCGCGTTGATAAAAAATGCGGGTCTTTTGAATTTTTAGTATACCCGTCTTCTTCTTTTACGTTGGGCGCCAGTTGTAAGGGCGTGTTGAGAATTAAACTCAATTGTCCTTAAGAAAGTAATTTATTGTTCTTCTTGTTACAATATTGAAAACATAACAGTAGATAGGTACATACAATATGACTAACCTAACATTGAACCGTAGGGAGGACGCGGGGCATCGCAACCCTTATGTTCACCTAGCTAAGGCTTAACTTAACGACGCGGGGCATCGGTCAAGAAAAGCTACTGAAGATCTACAAGCAGACGACCCGGTGGGCTATCGTACTTGCAGACGTCTAGCTAGCGAATGCCACGAGCTTGATCGGACATCGCATTATATAGAAGCCGCGCGCTTCTATGTGTGCGTTGCGTGTATGCGTCTTGGCCGTAGTGTGATATTGTTTACGCCAACGCGAGTCTGTCGCGTTACACATTGCTATTTACTATTAAATTCATTAGTTGGAGTTCAGTAGACAAATAAGTTACAAGAAAGCTAAAGTATTATACAAATATTCTTGTAGAAACATTGTCTAAATATCGTACAAATACAGCATCAATAGTTGTATAAAAAAAACTAAAATGTTGACTATAGCTAACTTCAGAATGTCGGTCCTTTGTGACGGTGTGCGCACGCATCGTAAAAATTTCACTCTCATCATTTATCCCTAACGCTCCAGCATTCAATTATAAATATAAAAATAAAACAAATTTAAAAGTTTGGTCCCTGTGGCAGTGTACTTTGTGCTGTATTGTATTAATATCAAATATATTAAATGTAAGGAACGGCTTACCCTAATGAAAACAATCACGTGTGAAACAACATCATATTACATCTAACATAATTAAGACAATATTGTACAGTGTTCAACAGAATTACATAGTAGGCCAAAATGAGCACCGAAAATTATTGAAAACATCGTAGAGATCTGTGTGTTTTAGAACGAAAAATGCAGCAATGTGTTTCAAGGACCAAAAGCACTTTAAATATTTTTATGATTCATTCCATCATGAAATGCTTGCAGCTTCTTACAAGTACCTTTCAAAATAGATTAAGAGTGTCGAAGATTTTCTAGCCAGTACTTCTCGTCCGTTCTACGCCCTGGATTAGAGAACTGGTGGTAAGTATATAGTATTATTAATGTTTTTAGCCAACTGACGTCTAGGTTTTCAGAAAGAAACTGTTACTAGCCGTATTACCAACTTTTTACATCGTTTGTCTACTTTTATTATTACCTGTTTTGTTATATTGTACATATCAACTCGGAAAATTTACAAGAGCTATTGATAAATTTAAATTGCAAATGTGATTATAATATGCCAAATTACCCTAATTCATATAAATCTACTTACAAGTATAATTGCCAAATTTAGCATTCGAAGCGTAACTTTATTGTATTTATATACAATCACAGATAACGGTGCAGTTTTTTTTAATAGAACGGGGGCAATCGGACAGCCGCCCGACGCCCATGGACACTTTCAAGGTCAAAGAGCTAGTCCTACCCTAAGTCGAATTGATTCGGAAATACTTTACTGTATTTATACGGAATTATTTGGAATACCTACACGTTTAAAAATACAGAACGTGTAACTTGCTTCTAATAGGTTAGTGAACTCTTACATAAAAACACTTATTCTAAATTGAAATACAATTTTTCGTGCACGGTAACTCCAAATACCAATTGCAATTCCGAGTTCAATGTTGCTAGTTTTTCTACTCTAGATCAGCGCTACGGATATTAAGATAACTATGGAAATTAAATCCAAAAACATCGGGATCAATATCACTATTTACGTAATACCGGCGTAGTTAAGTGGGATTTTGGCATAAAAACCATGTTATAAACTGATTTAGTTTTGGTGGCAAAGTAGTTTTAATAAATTTCTAACAAAAAGGCTGACTAGTAATATTGTAGCTAACATCTTGAATAACTAAAGATCCTTAAGACACAATCTTGTATAATTTTCTATTAATGTGAAAACCTGGCTATGTCTCCAACGGTTATCAAGAAATGCGCTTCGTATAAGGAAACATGAGCACAATAGCATCCAACACAAAGGATAAAATCCTTTCAGATAACTCGGAATTAAACACTAGACCTTGTGATATTGTTAACAATAGGAAAGATATCGGGGATTCGATGCGTCTACAGCTATAATAATCTATACTAAATTATATGGACACTAGGTTTCGTATCCTCTCAGAGTATGGGTGAGCTCCGCGTGAACTTTTGTACACGTTCTTTGTTCATGTTCGTTTTAGTGGAAACGATGATAAAAGCCTTGTCTGAAAAAATCAAAATCATTTATTTATTCATATAGGTAACAAAGTGTACACTTATGAACCTCAAAAAAGAAATATATATTAAATGCTTATAATTTTACATTTACTGCCAGTTCTCAAATCAAGGGCGTAGAACGGAAGAGAAGAACTGGCAATAAACTCTCCGCCACTCTTTATAATCGCGAAGATTTTTGTTTTACAAATTGTCTATAAGGAGGTAAAACCCACCATGTTCCACATGGCATCTTAAGTAATTAATTATTAACAATAATATAAATTAAAAATAAATATTTGTCCTCTGTCAGCAGGAGGCGTAGTGAAATAGGAGCACGCACTTAGATTCCTGTGGGAATAACACGCAAAGTCATGCATGTCTATTAAAAAAGTCATTTTTGTCAATCTAGTGGAATATGCCAAAATTAGTTATCTGTGAACTTGTTTGACGGATTCTCGTTGACTGCGATTGCTGAAAGCACTCAAAAAATCAAGCGTCATGAAGTACTAAAGAAATGTTATCTATAAAGAATAAGTCTACCTACTTATCCAGTAGTACAACTTAATTTGTTTGCCTCAAAAATTTCCTGACGATGTTTACTTTCTTATAAGTGAAAATTGTGCGTAAATAAAGCATCTATTTGTACACAACCGGGGATTTTAATGCACGGCCTCAGAGTTGAGTCGGGCGCTTAAGCTACTAGGTCAACATTGCTCTTACCTCTGAATGTCTGTAACATAGCGTAATAGTTGTATATGTAGGTAATGAATTTTTCCTTATTTTATTTTTCCGTTACTCCTGGATTATTAAGTATTTGTATGTCGTTTATGGATTGTTGTGATCGAAATAAACGTTTATTTTAATAATTGTAATTTAGATACAAATCACGCGATGGTACCATAAAGTGATCGGCCCTTCAGAAGTCACAGGTCGAACAGCATATTTTATATAACACTGTACGTCCAGCACATGAAGTTCAATGAAAATCGATGCAGTGGCCACTTCCACTAACTGAGATGGCTTTTATCTTATGCACTTTTGATTTCCTCTTGTTCTTTACTTATTTTTACTGGCTGGCATGCAATCATGGGACATTGCTAGTGTCAAACACAAGGAAGCTGCTTCAACACTCATTTAATGTGTAATATGTACCCTTCCTCTCACCTTGGCCTGTTTAGTATACATTCAGCCCTAATTTGGACTGTTGCAAAATGTAGAAATTTTTTGAAGTGAAACTTCTGTAGGCGCATGAGGGTAATTTTTTACGGATGAAACGCAATAATAATAATATTAGCGTCACGAATATGTGCAGCGTTTTTTCAAAGAAAAGGAGAGACCGATTGTGAGAGAGTGTGAAGGGGGAATTACCTGGAAATTATATTTTTAAAATTAAAATTTCGTAAAGAGAATTTATGATATTAGTATTTTATATTTTATGCAAAATAATTTACTTTTTTATCATCGAAGATATGAATTAAAATTATAATTTGTATTATTAATATTAATTAGTTTGCCAAAGAAGTTTCACTTCTGACATGTACGCACGCGCTATTTTTATATAGTGATTGGTTGTCTGTAAAATGGCATTATAGCGACCTATGGCGGTGTAATGGTAGTAAAACAAATTAACGCTGACTGCCAAATTTGGATTATTTATATTATTATTAAAAGCTGATGGGCAACTAATAGAATAGTAATAACCAAAACATTAGTAATATTCATGGTCCCAGATTATCACATGTTGCTTAACAGCCTTCTGAAATTTAATAAGCCCTGCACCATCTGGCCAAATAAAGCCTACACCGGGCAAAATTCATAAAACGGTTAATACTTACCATTTCGCCTTAGCTAGGGCTGTCAATCGTTGTCTAGGATAATAAAAGTGTCATTAAGTTCAATATTCAGTCAATATTTTGTACTTGATTGGTTTCATAAATTAATATATCTAAAGCTGTTTTAGTACGAATAATATAGACATTAAATAATCTGATGGATTAAAATAAAAATATCTGCACTTTAAAATATTAATTTAAAAGATTTTATGTACAACTTTAGTTTTTAATTTTTTTTCACCTTCCATGCATAGCTATATAACATTTGACATCCCTAGAGATACCGTCTGTACACGTCTTTATGGGGCAGAGTCGGGACAGAATTCAAAATTAGACTTTGGCCAATTTAGCTATTTTATTGTGGGTACATTTGTGAGGGGTTCGCATGTTTTATGACGGCTCCCGGAAGTGATATCAGATAATTAGTCTAGTCGACAAGTTGAAAATGGAACAAAATAGAGATACTGCTCTTAAAATTATGTGCGATAGCTCATTCGAACCGGAATGACGCCTAGAAAAATGTGCTAAAAGCGTGTATTAGCACATAAAAAATTGCAAAAGGTTATAGACCATTAAAGATGAAAAAAAAATGGAATTTAGTTTTTTGCCAATATTTAATAAACTATTAATATTTAAGAAATTTCAAATAAAGATTCTGAAAGAGGAGGAAATTTCCAATAAAAAACTCTCAGCTCCCGGAACTCTATCTCCATTATTTATAACTTTAATTTAACGCTGAAAATAGGTCTGTGCGTGACATTTTTAGGATTCGCGCGTGGCGTCAAAAGCGACTACGGCACATTAATTAATTTATTTAAGGTATTGAATATTTTTTTAAATTTGAAAAAATTATGGTGTGTTCTGAACACTATAATTAATTTATTCCCGTTGGAAATTTTACTTAAAGTTAATTTTTCAACAAGTTAAATAATTGTTAACTAACGAAATTTTTCTCGAACGACCGTCTTAATTGTAAGTGAAAAAAAATGTTTTAATAATGGTCGTAAAAATATTTCGCTTCGTAGAGCCTTTTTACATACATACTTAACAAGATCGTGCCATAAAAGTTAAAGAAATATTTATACTTTGTTTATAACAATTTTTTATTAAACAAAAACTTAAAAATCAAGTAATGTTGTTAAAAAATTTTTTTTCTAAATCATCAAATTATCGTTTTTATATTAATACAAGATATTTATTGATTTGCAAAAAAAAATTTCCTATTGTTAATAATTTTTTTAAACAAATTGATTAAATCAATTGTTTTAAAAAAAAATTTCTAACTTTATTACATTACAAATATTATGATTGTTTAAAAAAAAATTTCCTTAATAACATATTTTAATTGTTTATATCTTTTTTATATTTCTTTTGTTTAAATAATTAGTTAAGAAATTTTTTTTTAAAAATCATAATTCACAATCCTCTATAAAGTAACAGAAAAAAATTTTTTTAATCAACAATTCTATTGTTTATTAACTTACCAATTTGTTATAAACAAATGTTCAACTTTTATATTTTTTTAAAACTTCTAAAATTAACAAAAACAAACATATATAACAAAGTCTATAAAAAAAAAAAATTTTTTAATAAAAGTAATATTCATGATAATCAAAAATTTAAAAAATGTTTTCTATATTTTGTTATATATGGTTGTTTTTGTTAATTTTAGAAGTTTTAGAAAAAAATATAAAAAGTTGAACATTTGTTTATAACAAATTGGTGAGTTAATAAACAATAGAATTGTTGATTAAAAAAATTTTTTCTGTTACTTTATAGAGGATTGTGAATTATGATTTTTAAAAAAAAAAATTTTTAACTAATTATTTAAACAAAAAGAAATATAAAAAACGATTATAAACAATTAAAATATGTTATTAAGGAAATTTTTTTTTTTAAACAATCATAATATTTGTAATGTAATAAAGTTGTGAAATTTTTTTTTAAAACATTGCTTGATTTAATCAATTTGTTTAAAAAAATTATTAACAAATGGGGGAAATTTTTTTTTTGCAAATCAATAAATATCTTGTATTAATATAAAAACGATAATTTGATGATTTAGAAAAAAATTTTTAACAACATTACTTGGATTTTTAAGTTTTTGTTTAAGTAAAAAATTGTTATAAACAAGTATAAATATTTCTTTAACTTTTATGGCACGATCTTGTTAAGTAGTATGTAAGAAAGGCTCTAGAAGCGAAATATTTTACGACCATTATTAAAACATTTTTTTCACTTACAATTAAGACGTGTTCGAGAAAATTTTATTAACAATTATTTAACTTGTTGAAAAATTAACTTTAAGTAAAATTTCAACGGGAATAAATTAATTATAGTTCAGAACACACCATAATTTTTTCAAATTTAAAAAAATATTCAATACCTTAAATAAATTAATTAATGTGCCGTAGTTTTTGACGCCACGGCAATCCTAAAATGTAGACAGACCTATTTTCAGGTTAAATTAAAGTTATAAATAATGGAGATAGAGTTGGAGCTGAGATTTTTATTGGAAATTTCCTCCTTTTCAGAATCTTTATTTGAAATTTCTTAAATATTAATAGTTTATTAAATATTGGCAAAAACTAAATTCCATTTTTTTCATCTTTAATGGCTATAACTTTTGCAATTTTTTATGTGCTAATAAGTTTAGACATTTTAGGGTTGGTTGATGATATGACATAATTAAGAGGTATTCTATTTGCCATGGATAATTAGTATTTTATTAAAGATTGTTCTAAATTTAAATTTTCAAATTGCGCACGTTGAATTTATGCAGTACGTGAATATTTCAAATATCTCTGTGGACTTTTAAAAATTTACTTTTAAATTCCATAATAACCTAATTTTATTATTAATTTTCTTCTTTATTGTGGACACTAGCCTTCTGCCTTCTCGTAGCATGATGGCAACCCACAAACATATTTTAATTCAAACCAGCTCTTTCTGTGATTTTCGTACATAAGCACACTACAATAATATTTGTAACTATAGCAGTATATATACCATTTGCATTAACAGAATAATGATTCGAAAATAGTTTGTATAAAAATCACAATCGAGAGATTTATTAGTACAAATGATCATGAAACAGATACAGAAATCCAGAACCAAAAATTGTAAGCACTGATTTATTATTTATTGTATTTATTTGAAAAACGTACAGTAGTTTTTTTCTATACACAGTAGTTTTTTAGCACATCTTTTAAATCTCTCTCATCTCTCGTATAATGCTAATGGTCTAATAAGCTTACTGCAAATTCCGCATTCACGAAGAACCCAAGTGGTTTTAATGGGTATTGCTCACCCGGTTCCTAGCTTGAAGCTCGCATACCCATTTTAGCGCAACGTTTATAGTATTAGATTAAAATATTGCTATTTAATTAATTAATTCTATTTTGTATGATTTTTATAAATTATCTATCCACATATTGGATGAGAAATAAAGTTTTTTAAGCATTCTGAAATTTCCTTGCGATTTTTTCCTCCACCGTTCGAGCGAATGTTAAATGCACATATAGAAAGAAAGTCTAATAGTACACAGCCGGGGATCAAACCTACGACCTCAAGGATGTTTCACACGCTCAAGCTATTTCACTAACACTGCTCTTGTTTATGTGTATATTTTATGTTAACTGTGAGTCACGTAAACAGTAACTTTATGAGTTAATTTGATTGACACTAAAACGTCGGTAAATAAGAGAAAAGTTACATAAAACGATTCAAGTTTCAAATGATACATTTTTACTGCTCCCAATAAAAGTTTATTGGAGGAAACCTCATATTTTAGCTGGATAAAAGTTTGGATGCTTTAATACTAAATCGGTAAAACAAACATACTTATTAACGTTGTGACATATTTATTAGAATTACGTAGGAACATAATGTTTATTTAATAGATGAATCAAATGACTATTTCTTTATTATGGTGTATCTCTAGTTTCGGAAATCAAAGCGCAATTTGGGTGGCTACGCAATAGAAGTAAATAAGTATTTTTACAAGCTGAATGCAGATAATTCCCGGTTTCCATTTTAAAAATACGGTTTCTACAATTCATGTTACCGGTTGTAGGCATCTCTTTCCATAATCGGCTTAATTGTACTCTTTTATTAACTATGTCTCCGACTTTTTCTGTTAAATGCCTTTTACGCTGCGATGAAAAGACACAGATGTCCCGGCTGTGCACCAATAGACTATCTCTCTTAAACTTTCTATAGAAGGCTGATCACCTACTTGCCTATTAGATTGACAGATGATCATGGGAGCGTTCAAGTATGTAACGAATTTGGGGGGGTCCTTTTGTAAAACGTTACGATGCGGGGCGGGGATTGAATTACGCGTTATTGTAAATATTATTTTCAACTTTCCAGTACTTTACACCACATAATAAATTTTAGGTCTAAAAGTCACTAGGTGGTCACGAAACGTTTTACTATTGGGTACAGGAAAACGTTACGGTGCGTTACATGGGGGGTCAATAATCTCCAAAAATCCGAGACCTAAATGATTGTAGGGCCGCTGATTTTTTTAAGCACTTTTAAATGTAACTTTAAATATCATTGCAATAAATCTTTTATTTATAATCTTTTCAGGAACAAAGTAAGACCATTTTACCACAACTAAAAGACAAAGCACATCAAACATCTTTGTAGTCAAATAACAAAATCCGTTCAAACTTTATCTTTGATCTGCAAATGTATGAAACTAGTTCGCATGACAATATTCAGTCGAAAGAAAACCATGTGATGGAAAAATAATATAAGCGATATATAAAACACTCACGTTTGCAGCTGACTCCGCTTTTCATAGTTTGCTTTCTGTTCTTGTTCGTGTAGCTTAAGAGAATATTAATGTTATTATAGGATTTTTTTATCTATATCTATTAGAAGTTTCGTTATTTTTTTTTATGGAACAGGGGGCAAACGTACAGGAAGCTCATCTTATGTTAAGTGATACCGTCGCCCATGGACATTCTCAATGCCAAGTGGCGCGCAAGTGCATGCGGCCTTTTAAGAATCGTTTTCCCTCGTGCGCTCCACTGTCGCGGCAAAAAACTGCCAGTTGTGGCGATCGAGGTTATACGGGAAAATAATTATTTCACGTTGTTGCAAGGGTAAAGTGTTATACACCTTACAAAATATATCATATTACATATAGAAACATATATTCGGTAAAAATTATTAATATTATTTTGTAGACAGACATAAAAGGATACATAATGTATATTACAAAGTGAAATGAATAAATATATGATTAATTTGGTCGCGCTATCATTCAATAAATATAAAACCACACTTTAATCTATATCTTTTATTCTTGGAATTAAGTATTAATATGCATAATGTAAAGCAACGAGTAACTTACAACTGACCGCATGATAAAAAAGTGAAACATGTTTTCTCAAGAAACAATATAATTCCGTCATATTATAATTATAATAACATTAAACAACTTATTTCAAAATAATTGACGTTCTACTAAACGTCAAAAGATGATCGTCACTTGTTTTATGTCTTACAAAATTAGTGACTCGCGTTGTGGTTAGCGACAGAGGCTGTTTTTCCAGGACTGATGGTGATTTGATTCTTAGACTATTACCCTTGAGTACGGAATACGAAGTGTACGGTTGACTCAACGCAGTAGTCGGGGATTATTACGCCTCACAACCCCACACAACCAATTGAAAAGGTACAAACAAAAAGCCTTGATTGTATGAACATAAAAATGCAGGAATTGGGATTTTTTCCAATTATTATTTGGTAATTGATTAGACCTAGTTTCACGAGTGTTTTTTGTTCTAAAAATCTTCCATTCCATTCTTTTTTACGATACTAAATAACATAATATCTTTCCCGGAATACGACTATTATAAAGCACTCGAAACATGAAGTTATTAAATCTCTATATATATAAAATTCTCGTGTCACTATGTTCGTTCCCATACTCCTCCAAAACGGCTCGACCGATTGTTATGAAATTATTTATGCATATTTAGTAAGTCTGACAATCGGCTACTATCTATCTTTCAAACCCCTAAGGGGTGTCCAAAAAAAAACTGTTTTTTTTTATGATACAATACACAAAAATACTTACAACCCCTAATTTTAACCCCTCTACGATCAACCCCTATTTTTTATTATTGTAGATAGTTATTTTTGTTGAACTAATAAATTTTTTCCTAGAAATAATATACATGGCAAAACAAACATTTGCTGGGTCAGCTAGTAATATTATAATTATTTAAAGACGAAGATTTGTTAAAGACATTTCATTTAGACTTATAACATATAAAATACTATGTCAAATTTGCTGCCTGTCCTTGTAGGAATACAGCTGAAGAGACGGTGTTACATGTTCTGACCGACTGTCCAATGTATGGATACGACAGGTATAGCACTGAACAAGCTATGGGAATAAAAGTAACAGAGACGAATTCAAAGGAAATAATGTTCAAAATTAAGTTAAGGGGCAACTTCTTTGAATTTGCTGTAAAGGTCTTACAAAAAGTTGTTAAAAGAAATAGGTAGTAGTGTTTAATCATTTGAGATACTAATTCCATTTACGTAAGTTATTTAATACGTCCGACGGCAACATAGTCGGGGAATTATCTAGAAAAAAATTGTTATACACGTGTCTTTTGAAGGTTAGGGCTAACTAAAAATCATATAAATTTAATACTAATAGCGCCATCTATGTGAACTTTTCAGGCCACCTAATTCTATACTTTTTTTATTTAGTATGAAACCGTACAATATGTTCACACACATCCTTAGTCATATCACAAACTTAGTCAGCGAGTAAAACTAACTTCTAAAAAGGTATAGTTTTTTTTTGTTTTTAAGTAGGTATAATATAATATAATTTTTATTAATCAGACAAATACAGTCCATTGATTGATTAGTGAGTTAGTAACAATAGTTTCTTAAGATCTATGTTAGAGAATTAGTAAAAATAAGGAATAAGTAGTTAAATAAAAACTATCAGGTACAAAGCCCTGCGGAGATGTCGGAGCAGTGTCGTAAATAGGGGCACTCCATTCTTTCGACTATCATCCGTAAGATGTTGCTGGAGCTGCCCCGCACCCGGCGCACCAAAGAAGCGCACCGCTTTCGCATAGTGGCGAAAAAGCAATCCACCTTGCCTCAACCCACACTCCTGATGCACTGCAGAAGCGAGCAGCCCAGCAACACCCTAAATGCGTTATTATACTGCACCCGAAGCGAGTTGTATGTTTGTCGAGTAAAACTGGCCCATAGGCTGCACGTGTAGAGAATATGCTCTGAATAATGTGACTTTTACGTCATGAGAACAACGTACAAACCTACGAGCCAGCATATTTGCTCTCACCGACAACGCTCTTCGTTCTCTCTCATATGCAATTGGGTGGGAGTAAGGCCAAAGTATTTAAACTTACTAAGTGTAAAACAAGAAAGTAAGCAGGTTTCTCCCTGACGCAACACCAACTTGGCTTTTCTTGGCAATATTGTAAGACCATGGGATCCTGCATTGTTTTTCAAATATATATTTTCCAAAGCAGATCATAGGAAACAAGGTCAAATGCCCTGGACAAATCCAAAAAACATGCGAAGACAGGCGTCTTACGTTTAACATAATAGTTAATAGTATGCTTAAGACTCAAAATAGCACCATCTGTGGACAGCCCAGGTTTAAAACCAAATTGGTTATCGTGTGGCTTTATATATTTTCTTAATTGAGTGTTAAGCACACCATCAAACACTTTTGATATAATGGTTGCCAGAGATATAGGCCTGTAGTTATGAATATCGGCGAGATTGCCTGTCCTATTTTTAAACGGTTTTATTTAGCTCACCCGTTTGTTTTATTCTTGGGTCAAATTTAGTAATTCAAATTTCACCCTCTTCCTGTCAACCGATTAATCTGAAATTTTGTATACACTTTGGATTTTGGTGACAATACAATAAACTAAATAAATAAAAAAAAAAAAAAATATATATAATATATAAATATATATATATATATATATATATATAACATTATATTAAAAACTGTATCTATTTTATTAATTAAATATATATTATATTTATATTAAAGAATTGATTTATTTATATAAACTAACTGGAAGGGACCTTGAATAATGAAGACTAAATGAATTAAAAGAATGCGAAATAAAAACTAAAAACTAGAAAATAAAAATAGGTAAAAAAACTTTTTAAGTTAAACGGTTTTATGTTAAACATACATTGAATGTTTAAGATAAATGTACTAAAAACCAAAAATAATAAAATAGATAAGTTGGGAATTATAAAATATGATAGACTAGACTAAAATAAAACCGTAGGGACGTCAATTGTCTACAATGTTGATTAAAATGTTTGTTTTGTAATGTTACACTATAATTAGGCAGTTGTTCAACCGACAAGATGGACGTGTGATAAGTAGGGCTAGAATGTGGAAACAAGTAGCAAGCTCGATTATAAGGAGTTTTAGGGTTTATAGTGGTGAGGAGTAGTACTTTTATATAGTTGTGATTAAAGACAAACTAAGAGTGAAAGATTTAAAGTGTGAAGTAAGATAAATAGTTGAAACATCTCTTTTATTTAATGGAGTGTATAACTATTGGAATTTATAGAAGAAAATAGTAAGTAATTTAGGACTTGGGGAATCTATTTAAGACGAATTAAACGATTCTTCTATCGCACATTAAGTCGATAATTGAGACAATTAGTGCCCCAGGTTTTATTTTAGTCTAGTCTATGATATGTTTATAATTCCCAGACTGTATCTATTTTATATTTTTGGTTTTAGTAATTATTTAAAATGAATGAGTTAAAAGGATACTATTGGAACTACAATACTACTTATCATATCTCTAGGCATGTAACTATGCGCTATACAAGCATTAAATAGAAGAAATAGAACGCGAGGCAAGTGTGGGCCTGCAAACTTGAGATGCTCGATGCTGAGACCGTCGTGCCCCGGTGACTTACCTCTAACCATAGACTTTATAGTGCTATCTATTTCTTTAATAGAAGGTTTCAAACTTATGCCACCTTTACACTGGGTCACAGCATCTAGCCTCGACTGTGAGGGCCCAATCGGCGATTTAACTGTAAAGTAATTAGCAAATAGATCACCGATTTCCTTGGGCTCACACACTCCGTTGACACTCACAGGGAGGCCCGACTTATCTTTTAATCTATTAGTACATTTCCAAAAATACCGAAAATCATTCTTAGCGTGATGAGCAGCCAAAATATCCATTTTTATTTGGTCTTCGTTATTTTGGCACCATCTCAAGCGTGACTTAAAAATTTTACGACTCAAAATCATTTCTTCATATAACTTTCCTTGTAAAGGCTTACCGTGCTCTAACCATAGGCCAAATTTTTGCCTGGCGTCTCTGTGATGCCCTTGTACATGCTTATTCCAACCTACAATAGTTTTTTTCTTGTTTTGTACTGACTTACAAGTTTTAACAGAAGATGCCGACAGGGCCAGAATAATATTGTCATATAGCTTATTAATTACTTTTCTATGACTGAGATTACTACATAGCTTATCACTACAATAACGAAATTCAGGAGGAAAGTCAATTTGTCTCAACCTGTCATGACATTCTCTCTGATACATTAATATTTGTTCATGTGTTCTTTCCCCCCAAACCACTGCATTATTATAGTTATTTAAATGTATTCGTTTTCTAACAACCATATCTAAATTACACTCAATAACCAGCGGCATGTGATCTGACCAAAAAACATCATACATGACATACACTAATATTTACATATGCTTATATTTAATGTAAGAGGAGGCAAACGGGAAGGAGGCTCACCTGATGTTAAGTGATACTGCCGCCCATGGACATTGCCAGAAGGGTCGCAAGTGCGTTGCAAGCCTTTCAATAATTGGTACGCTCTTTTCTTGAAGGACCCTAAGTCGAATGGGTTCGGATATTCGATCTCTCAGTGGGGAGCACATAGTAGTGGTGCGCGGCAAAAACTGCCTTAAAAAAATGCTTAGTTGTGGAACGACGGACGTCGAGGTGATACGGATGGTATTTTGTATTCTGCCTTGACGTTCGATAAAAACACAAGATAATTTCAATATACTTTTCATAATGAGTTCTCGCGTGACGGTTGCTCGCGGCGCAACTACCTACATAGGCTCCGTGCTGTCTTTCTTTTAAAAAAATACTACTTGTGATCAATGCGACTTTAATAAGTGTTAAAACGTCTAATAATACTACAAAGTAATAGATAAATGTATAGTCAGTGCTCAAGAGAACGAAACACATCAGGATTTTAAAGTGTTTTAACGAGGCTTCAACTGACGTGCCACGCTTTCAACAATCAAACGGATTCATGACACTTGCATTTTTGTGAGGTTGTGACGTCTAGTGCTAAAAGTGACTAAAGTGTCTTCTGAAAAATCTTAGTGCAAAACGAAATACAAATATTAAACAGACATTAGTCATCCATACGAACTGGTTACAAAATTATCTACTATACCAAACATTGGTTCAGTTCATCATAATCTCAGATAGCCACGTATATAAGGGTATCGACTACGTGATAAGCGGTCCAAGTTCGAATAATCTGACTTACACTATTTATGGATTTTATTTGCTCCTGCAAAACAAATATCGTAAGACAAATACGTCAAAACGCCCCCATCTAGTAAAATTTCTAGAATTAGGAAAATATAAATTTATCGATAATAATTTTAACTTCGTTGAAAAATTCATATTTCTTCGGATAGAGGGCACTGATACACTATGGAAGAAATTCACCAAATGTTACTGAACTTACAGCAAGACATCAAGCAACAAAAACAAGATATGTTGGACATGAAAGAGGATTTAAAAAACACAATAATTAACAACATTCACGAGAAATTTGCAAACCTTGAATTGAAAAACGAACAATTAGAAAAAACTATTGAAGAACAAAAAGTCAAATTAAATAACTTAGAAAGGCATTCACGACGAAAGAACCTAGTCATGTTCGGAGTAGAAGAGAGTGAGAATACTTATTTTGAATTAGAGAATATTATAGTAAATATAATAAACATGTTCTTTGAATTTCCATGTGACAAAAATAACATTGAACTTGTCAGAAGGTTGGGAAAGAAAGGTGATAACATAAGACCGGTTGTTATAACGTTTAACAGCATGAGTTACAAGTTACATATTCTGAAAAACAAATCCTGTCTAGAAAATACTCAGTACTACATTAAGGAGGATTATCCGATTGAAGTCCTTAATAGGCGGAAGGAACTCCAAGTCCAGTTACAGAAAAGAAAAGGAGAAAGGCTATACTGCTTTTATAAGATACGACAAACTTATAGTATTAAAAGGCACATTTGAAAAAGAGAACCCCACCAAGAAGGTACTAGAAACTAGAAAACAACTACAGCCAAAAACAGAGGAAGAATGGAAAAAGGGAAACAAATATTTTTTGAAAGGAGACCAATTGGTGATTAAAAAACTGCAGAATAACCAGCGCGAAAAAAGGAAGAGAGATAAAACTGTATCTCCCAACTTGTCTACACAGAAAAAACAGAACACATCTAACAAGTTTGAAAACACATCGACTAAAACTAACAATGTAGGACAAGAAGAAATATTACAACCAAACATACTACAATATATAGGAAGAGATAGATCGTTTTCGACCTCCGACATTTCAAAAAACTAACAAACACACGCGAGCAACCTATCAAAACAAAAACAACAACAACTAAATCCGGAAAAGCAAAACAAATATGGAAGAAACACATTCTAAAACAACCTAATCAAGAAGCCTTCCCACCACGGTTGGTCGCCGCGGGAAGATCAGACCACCACCCTCTAACAAAAAAACATAATATATACATAGCATCGCTCAATACTAGGACTTTAAGAACTCCTGAATCACTATCTGAGCTAGAAGTTGCGCTGAAAGACCTTAAATGGGACGTATTGGGACTAAGTGAAGTGCGCAGACCAGGAAATTCAATCGAAGAACATGAAGATTATATAATGTTCCATAAAGGCGAAATTGGAGGCCAAAGAGGGAGTTGGTTTTTTAGTTAAAACCCACTTAAAAAACTCCATAGAAGATTTCATCGGTATGACGGAAAGAATAGCCATACTGCATTTAAAAATACCCAGCTTCAAAAAAATATGGTCAATCATCCAAGTCTACGCACCAACTGAACAAGCTGATGAACTAGAACATACATCCTTTTATAATACACTATCTCAAATCATATATGACTACTCTAATAATATTATTATCCTGATGGGGGATTTCAATGCGCAAGTAGGCGCTAGACAAAACGATGACGAATACATATTGGGAGAATTCGCCTATGGAAAAAGAAGTATCAATGGCCAACGATTAATAGATCTCCTTCTTGAACACAATCTTACAATTGCGAACAGTATCTTCAAGAAGAATAAAAACAACAAGTGGACATGGGTCTCCCCTGACGGAAAGTACAGAAATGAAATAGATTATATTATAAGTAGCCACCCAAAGCTATTTACAGACACTACAGTCATTTCTAGGTTAAATTTCAATACTAACCATCGCATGGTTAGAGCATCGCTCAAAATGACGCCCCCTAAGATCCGTAGAAAGCACATTAACTTGTCTAGCAGAACCCATATCGCGGAAACTAACGAAACAACATCATACCCATTAGCAACTCAGACCAGAGTAACCGAAGAAACAGAAGAACTTGACATAAGAAACAAATACACCAGACTTCAAAATCAACTTCGCTATGCTAATACTAGAAAAGAGAAGAAACAAAAATATATTTTGAGTGATTCTACCATGCAGCTTATAAATAAAAGAAAAAGTCTAATTGCGAACAAAAACGGCAAACGGAATCTGAGAGAAATAGCCGAAATAAGTAAGGGAATAAGGAAAAGCATACGCAGGGACAGGAAAACAAGGAGAATACAAACACTCGAAAAACACATCATTGAATCAGGCGGAACCAAAAAAGCTCTTAAAGAACTTCGTGAAGCGACTCCTTGGGTACCTAATCTCAAAAGAAATCAAATTAACATCACGAACCGCAAAACTATAGTAAAGACAGCATCAGATTTTTTACAAAAATCTATACTCCAACCCAGCTATCGCAGGAAACGAACAGTGCAACAACTACAAAACGACGATATACCCTTCAAACTTAGAACCAGATATATTACAAAGTGAAGTCAGGAAAGCTATATTAAGCCAAAAAGTCAGATAAGGCACCAGGTCCAGACAAGATCACGAACGGATTACTGAAAGGAACGCTAAAAGAACTGGTGCCCATTCTGACGAAAATCTTTAACGACATCCTAACATCAGAACAGATTCCTGAACAATGGCAAACCTCGCACATAATTCTTATATACAAAAAAGGCTCAAAGGAAGACCTATCAACTATAGACCAATAAGCCTGATGTCAAACATATATAAGGTTTTCTCCAAGATATTACTAGATCGATTAAGCACCACATTAGACGAGAGCCAACCAATGGAACAGGCCGGATTTAGGAAAAACTTCGCAACGATAGATCATATACACACAGTCAAACAAATCATAGAAAAATACAGTGAATATAACAAAACAGTGTATATGGCTTTTATAGATTACACCAAAGCTTTTGACAGCATCAAACATGAAGTGATTTGGGAAAGCTTAGAAAACCAAGGAGTATCCGGGGCCTATATAAACATCATAAAACAAATATATGCTAACTGCAATGCAAGAATACAAATGGAAACACTCGGAAAGACATTTAAAATCGAAAGAGGTGTCAGACAAGGGGACCCATTATCTCCCAAGCTATTTTCTGCTGTGCTTGAAAACATATTCCGGAAACTAGAATGGAATGAATTTGGACTAAATATAGATGGGAGAAAACTACATCATCTTCGATTTGCAGACGACATTGTATTGTTCGAAGAGAACCCTCATAAACTTGGAGAAATGATACAAGACTTAAACAAAGAAAGTGAGAAAGTAGGCCTGAAAATGAACACAAGCAAAAACAAAGCTACTATCAAATTCAGTCCCATACGAAATAAAACTTAATAATCAACCTCTAGAATACGTTGAAGAGTACATTTATCTGGGGCAAATTATCTCTCTAACTGATATAACCACCAAAGAGATCAAAAGAAGAATAGCAAATGGATGGAAAAGATATTGGTCACTGAGGGAGATCATGAAAACAACAGATTTCAGCAAAAAAATAAAGAGAAAAGTCTTTAACACATGTATCCTACCCTGCCTTACCTATGGCTGCGAAACTTGGGCACTATCTAACCAGCACAGGGATATGTTAGCACACTGCCAAAGAGCCATGGAAAGAAGCATGCTGAGCATAAGAAAATTAGATAAACAAATAAACTCAGACATAAGAGCTAGAACAGGTGTGACAGACATTCTCACTAAGATCGACCAAATGAAATGGAGATGGACGGGTCATATGCTACGGAGCCCTCATGAAAAATGGAGCAAAATTGTGACGGAATGGTACCCTAGAGACGGAAAACGAAGAAGAGGGTCGACCACGCAAGAGATGGGAGGACGAACTGAAACTAACAGCAGGCTACAACTGGAGAAGAGTCGCAAAAGATAGAGAACAGTGGAAAGGGTTAGAGGAGGCCTTTGCCAAGAGGCAAACCGAACTCCGAGATATACTGGAGTGAAAATATATTAAAGTTCAGATATATAAAATGTCAGAGTTTCGGAATTTAAAGGCTATATTATTATTATTATTATTAATAAGGTTATTAAAAACAGGCTTTGTCAATACTTTATCAAAGTAAATAAACTTTGAGTCAAGACAATGAAGTCTGCACATAATAGTCCATTATGCTTTGCTTCAAAGAGGTTATAATGACTACAAAAGAGCCTTATTCTCTGCCATACCAAGCACTTTCTGTATTCCTATTTAATTAGTTATTGGAAACAGACGATTTCACTACAAGACAGGATGTGATATGCACATCGTATGTGAAAATATTTCACTTGTATCAAGTATGTTACAGTGTTTAATTAACGTCAAAAACTACTATCATTTCTATTCAAATAATTTGAAGAGTAACATAATTATAGTTAATTTATTCAACAACAATCAATAGTTTAATTAATTTATTCTCATTTAGACGAACCCAGGTTTAGAAAATATACTTTTAAAGTAAAGGTTTAAGTTCGCTACAATCTCTCTAAAGGGCTCTTAATGGTCGCTCTAGGCATTCTACCTAATGGCTACGTTAGGCCTACAACCAAGAGAACTATGATTGAGGCTAAAGGTAAACTTTGATCTGCCACATACGTCGCAAATCTTAGAGTGAAAAACGGACTGGACAAGGGAGAAGAAATAATAACTGAAATTATTGAAATATATATACTAAATATTTGATAATTAAATATATCATAATGGCGAAACAACAGTTGCTCTCTGCAAAGTTACATTACGGTCAGGTAAGTATTTATGAATGATGTACAATCGTAGCCACGTAGTACTTTCGTAGCATGGCGTGAAGCTACGGAGCTACGAATTATAATGATAGCAAGTAATTTTATAATTGTGATTGAGGATCAGCCTTGTAATACATATATATATATTTGTATATACAAAATATATATATATATACGTATGGTCCTATTCATAAAATAATACCCACAATAGCGGAGCAATACAAACTTATTAGACGATTGATTAAATTGTTGATTTATAATCCTTACGTGAAATTCGTTATTTTTCTGCCATTTCAAAGATTTTCAATGAAAGAGAAAATATCTATCCTACTCGAAATTGAAACTTCAAACTTTTTAGGAAATACAATTGCATTCTCAATTTAAGCTCAGAAAGAGGGTTCTACTGAGATGAAACAAGAGTGTTTCTGCTTAAGTAGCAGTTAACTGTATTCGATCTTGTCAATATATCAAACACAAATAAACCCTAATTGCATAAATTAAGCTATAATGCACGTCTCAAAACAAACAGCTGTTTGCATTGACAGTACTGCATAATACTGTCAACAACATTCTATTATACATTGATTAGGTATTACGGTGCGTACAGACTATATAACATAACATGTTATACAACATTGCTATACAACATGTTTCAGATAATGTGGACACTGAATGTTATAAAACATGTTATAATAACATGTTATTGATATGTATGCTAGGACGAACCCAGCATCTACGTTTTTTTGTTTTTCTTTTGTTATTTAAAATGGTTAAATAACATTGTTATATTGCATTGTTATTCTAATGTGTACAGTATTGTTTTATGTTATAATGTTGAATAACAAGGTTACATAATGTGGACGTGTTATAAAACAGAAGTTATATAATATGTTACATAGTCTGTACGCACCCTTAGGTATATATTTTTTTAGGTATATATACTGCTCAAAACAATTAGCGGAACAAGATTTTTCTCCTTCCTATTGCTTAAACTAAAATTAGATTTAAATTAACTTGTACGCTATTTTTTACCTTGTTAATTTGTTAATTACTGCAATTAATAAAAAAAATCAATTTGTATTTTTTTATTAAAAAAAAAATTAAAATGTGCATTGTAGACGAAAAACAAAGTGACGTCTTTGAATTTTCATTACTTTCTAATCACAGAAAACACATTTTAAGTAGTTTTTTTCAATCTTTTGAGTATTATTTTCATTGAAGCGAGTGAGTTTAGGTCATAATGCCAGATCTGACTGAATTGCATGTCTCCCGAGCTATCGCTTTGCTTGAAGAGGGTCGAACTATGCGTTATGTAGGAAATGATCTAGGAGTAGCCCCTTCTGTTATCTACAGACTTTGGAAGCGATACCGTGAGACGGGAGAATACTCACGAAGGCGTGGTCAAGGTCGAAAGTGAAAAACTACACGTTTGCAAGATCGCTACATCGTCAACTGTGCTTTACGTAACCGCACCACAACTGCAAGAGATCTACAAAATACACTAAGGACGGCTACTGGTGTAGAAATTTCCGACCAGACGGTAAGAAGTAGGTTGTTGGAAGCCAATTTGAGATCACGCCGACCAGTTCGGGCTGTGCGTCTAACAATTCAACATAGACAAGCTCGCCGACAGTTCGCGCAAAATCACGCTAATTGGCAACTTCGACATTGGAGGCCAGTGCTTTTTACTGACGAATCACGATTCCATCTAACACGTTGCGATGGTCGTCTCCGTGTTTACAGACGCCCAGGCGAGCGATACAGTGTAGCAGCAGTCCAGGAATATGACAAATTTGGATGTGGATCTGTGATGGTTTGGGGCGGAGTTAGTTTGGACGAGCGCACAGATCTCGTCGTTGTTCCCGGGCGCTTGTGTGCTCAAACTTACATTGAAAATGTGCTCGAAGATCATGCTTGGCCCGCAGCATATGGTATGGGCCCAGATTTTCTTTTAATGAGGGATAATGCCAGGCCGCATACTGCAGCCATCACGTCAGATTACTTACGACAGCAGGAAATCCGTGTAATGGAGTGGCCTTCAATGAGCCCTGACCTAAATCCAATTGAACACATTTGGGACTTGCTTGACAGGCGCATCCGGAAGCGTCCGATTGCACCTCAAACACTGCAGCAGCTCAATGAAGCGTTGATTGAAGAATGGGAGCGAATTCCACAAGAAGATATTCGGAGGATCATACGAAGCATGCCGCGTCGTTGTCAAGCCGTGATTAGGGCTCATGGAGGCCACACACGTTACTGAAAGTCACTAAAGACGAATATTCAAACGATATAAGAATATTTCTTTGATGGACCTTTTTTATCACCAATTAGTTTTTCGTCTACAATGCACATTTTAATTTTTTTTTAATAAAAAAAATACAAATTGAATTGTTTTATTAATTGTAGTAACTAACAAATTAACAAGGTAAAAAATAGCGTACAAGTTAATTTAAATCTAATTTTAGTTTAAGCAATAGAAAGGCGAAAAATCTTGTTCCGCTAATTGTTTTGAGCAGTATATTATACTATTAGGTATACAATTTATTTATTTATAACGTGTATGCATTCAATTATTAGATACATTAGATCATAAGCAAACAAGGGAAAAAATTAAACAACAAACAAAAAATACAAATTATAACTAAAAAAAATATAAACTTAAACCTTATTAACATCATGATAAATAAAGTTACGGTAAGTTGGAAGATTGTTGTAAAATATATCAATGTTAGTGGTCAAGTTGTAAGAGCGAGATAGCCTATTCACTGGACCATTAAAAGTAGATTAAAACAAAAGTCCTATAAGTATACGAATAAATTGTCTAATAGCCTCTGATAAGTCTAGATTAGTACGAGTGGAGCCGAAATATTTCTCTAAATTTTTGATTATTATATAAATTCTTTGATTTGATTCCCTGTACATCGAATAAATACGTAAAACCGTCCGCCGTCTGCTTTCCGTACTGTGGCAGTGACTAGCAACCGTTGATAGGATGAGAGTTTTGGAATACAAAGTGCCATTTTACCTACGCATACTCTCTTGCACTAATATATTTCAGTATATGGAAAATCTCTTTAGAGATAAGCCGCTGTGGCTGGCCGAGAGAATATTATTATTATTAGTAACAAACACATTTATTAGTAACAAATACAAAGCAAAACAAGACAAAACATGACAGCACAAAATTTAACACTAAACATAAACAAGGAAGACACAAAGCTTAAGACATTAATAGTTTTAACTTATTCTTAAATGAAGCAGTAGAGGAGTGCGAAAAAGGGCTTTATTTTAATTGTATAGAAGCTGATCTTTTATGCCTGAAATATACCATCAAATTATGGATCTCACACAAGCCGTATCCTCGCGTTCTTTATCATAAAGACCTTTCAAAGCAACTGAGATTCGAACGACAAACTCAGGGTTATAACCTAATTACTAGGCTAACAATTCTGTAAATAATACGGTAATGCAAAGCTCAATTATTACTTACACCAATTGTGTAAGAAGCCGAGTTGTAAGCTCGAAAAGCAGTTTAAATACCGTACCTAATTAAAAATAAACAGAACAAAGCACGCGAATTTAATTTCAAGACAATTATGCGTTGATATTTCTCGAATAAGATGCATGCATTTTAATAGCCAGGAATTTTCCTTTGTTTTACGTTCTCATGGAAACATAGGGGCTTGAAATTTTACGCTCAACGAAGTATTTATCAACCTTTTATGATTTGACTGACTGACAGACTGCATATACTGAAGTGAGTTACCGAGTGTATTTTAATGATATATTGGTCCATTTTCGATTTTAACACATATCAGTATTGGTATTTCTTTTAATTTTTAAATTCCGCCCCGTTTTCTGTAATTTCCGACAACCATTGCGGTCCCGACGCTTTTGTGGGCAGTTTCGATGTCGTTCTTTCAATATCCGTTGCACTGACGTTGCCGATAGTAAAGACTGCCGGCGTTGTTTTCTCGATTACCTGCGTTATCTAAAAGGTTCCGCTAGCTAATTTAGCTCCTGGTAAAGAAGGCTTACAATCGCATTAGCACAAGACTATCACTGCTCGCAATATCGATTAGAAAAGACTTATTTCCTCTTGAATGCCAAGCTACAGGAAATTGCAACTTTATAGTATATAATGTAATATATGTTTTTATTCTTATTTTCATATGAATAATGGTAATACATGTTTTGTTTGTGTATTAGATGGTAGTGACGGTTCAGACCATATTTAACATTCGTATATCCCAAGCACTCGTAGTGAACGTTTTGTTGAGGACTAGTCGGGCAGAGAGCTACGCAAACATTTTTAAAAATGCTACATAATAATATTAAATCGTAAATAAAATATACAGCGTTCCTATTGTTTTCTTTATTTTATTACAATATAAGCTGATACGTACAAAATATATGTATCACTTTTTCATTATACCCATTTTGAACGACTGAATTTTTAAGTCAGTGGAAATAAAAATGAACTTAACTTATAATTTCGTCACCTCTATGGGGTTATGAATTTACTTTATTTGCTCTTTATTGGTGTATTTACACTACATTGCATAATTTTAATTGACCTCTGTCAGACAGGAAAGAGTATGTAAATAGGATACTCATAAGTTACAGTTTATGCCTCTGCCTTTCTGTAAAATGGCGACGATGTTGCAGCAAAAATAATATAGGAATTTACTTTATTTGCTCTTTATTTGTGTATTTACAACACATTGCGTAATTTTAATTCAGCCCCGTCGGACAGGTAAGATTATAGAATACTCATAAGTTACAGTTTATCCTCTGCCTTTCTGTAAATTGTGAGCAAATACTTCCGGCGGCGGCAAAGGCTGATTTAAAATATGGTATATAATTATGTTATAGTCTTCCCTATTCATCACAATTTTGGTTAACTTTTAGGTCTAGCCACGAAGCCCTCGTGGGATTCCAAACAAATATTGGTTGCCAGGTCTAATGACACTGTTTCTTTAGTCTGATAGCCGAAGCCTTTGCGGGGGCTTTTGCACGCAGGTTGTACTGGGTTGGCCATACTACTTTGTACCTGATAGTTTTTTATTTAACTACTTTTTCCTTATTTTTACTAATTCTCTAAAAGATTAAGAAACTAATTTACTATCAAAATTGTTGATAATAAAAAAAACATCGAGATTCCAATCATTTCCCTAAGCAGACGCTTGATTAAAATCCACGGCCGTTACAAACAAACATGGCGACGTACAATTTCAGATAAGGCGAGAAGAACCGGAAAGACTTGGAGCGAGGTAAAATGCGTAGCTCAAGACCAACGATGGAGGCTCACTATGGACTCTCTCTGCCCCATCCAGGGACCAATCTACATTAAGTGAAGTAAATCAAGCGGCCTCTGCGAATTGTGGGAATATGAGTACAATGGCTAGTATTATCGAGATTATATGATAAACATGGATTTTTATATTAGAAATAAAATTAATTAGTATTATATAAACGTACTGGGTTGCGAATATATCTTTTGTAATTACTTTGGTGATGTTCCATAATAAATAAACGTGACGTCAATAAAATAAAAAACAAAATTAACCGTTGTGATAATGGGTTAAATATTAATATTTGGTTCCCAATATTGGAAACCGCGTGCCCATTTACAGAATGTGTACTTTTCTAAATGCTAACACTGATGTCGACCTGTTTTCGTAGAGCAGTAGGTATTCATTAAGAAACAATTGTTATACTTTTCTTAAGCCTTGTATTTCTCCATTGTTATTGTTATATATATATATATGTATTTTGTCGTCTTCTTATTCGTATGTTCTAAATATTGTATAGTCTACTTGGCATTCCCGTCTGCTGCTATGTCATATGTCAGAGTAATAGCTCTGGTGTCAACTGTCACTGTCATAATGTCACAGAGCTCATAAATTAACAACGTCCAAGTCAAACTAGTTGTTTATTTGATTTGACTATGATGCTAGATCAATAAAGTATAGAGTAACGACTATTCAATGGTCGATAAAAATCGTGATTATTGTTATTAAAAGTTAACTTTACCTTAACCTTAAACTTCATAAAATAATCATATTTTGATACTCGTTTCTAAGACTGCCGTTTGACTGTAGTCGATTCCGTCGACGAAACTTGTTTATCACAATCTATAATACAGGCATTGGCTGGTGTCTTCAGTTCTATTGAGCGGTCGAACCAAGCAGAATACTTTAAAAGTAAACTCTAATGTCTAATAAAACACCAAACCACGATTTCATAAAACTGTGACTTGTGAGCACGACTTCCAGTGAATAATATGTATTATTTGCATTTTAAAGTTAAGAGAAACATACTTAAGCCACGAAACATGCCGGAAGCCGGATCAGCCAAAACAAAACTCAAATATTTATGGTCTACGCACTGTTAGGGTTGCCAACGTCACCGGAAATCCGCATTCGGTACTTCATCTTAAACACATCCTGAAAAGTTTCTAAATTTAAAATGCATGTTTAAAATACATAAATATTTAAAGCAATTCGAATCGACTGTGTATCTAGGTATATTGCGAACAAAAATACTAATTAAAACAAAAATATAAATTTGTATAGGATATAACTAACCTAAGGGTCCTATGGGAATCTTACCCTAATTGGATGTTATTCATTGACATACAGTCTCGTTTTTAAAAGCCCATTGGTCCAACAAAATTTTTATATAAAATTGCCTAAACACTATTGGCGTACCAAATTAACACTACAATGCAGCCAAAAATAAAATAATACGAAATAAAAAATAACAAGACGTACAAACAAAATATTTGCTTTGAAAGCGTTATTTTTTACTTGTTTTTTACATATCAGCGTAAGGGTGACGTCATAAAGGTTTTACGTAATGGCACGGAAGGTGCAAAAAGGTCAGTCCCGAATATTTACGCGTCCCCAAGTGTTGCACGTTGGCACATTCAAATTTCCAACACTCATTTATTCCATCATTGTGACGTATTCACAAATTTTATTCAAATGTAATTTTCTCTGAGTGGATATAGCTAGAATATTTTTCTCACTGCATTGTTATGAAGTTACGACGCCTTAGTTCCATTTTTAAAAGATTCGACTTTTGAAAACAGAACAGTTTTGAATACACTTTGCTAATTATTTTCGGTAGGCGTTTTCTATTCGAACTTTAACAATTTGGTTTTACAGAACAAATGAAGTTCATTAGGTTATTAATTTAACACAGATAATACAGATTCCATTCTAAAGGAATCAAAAATCAGAAAACCAATTAAAGTTACCGCGCATAACTTAGCCGCAAAACGCGACTTATTTAAATCCCACCCGGTCTGTGCCAACGCAATTTATACCCTATCCAATTATTTAATGGGGATTAAACAGTACCGTTTACGCTTCACACGACAACCCATTAGGCACTGCGGATAACAAATACGGTCATTTGTACCGCAAGTAAAATACGACTTAATAACCTAATGCGACATAATGCTAACTTTTTATTTCATGTTCGAACAATTTATTAAATCGTTCGGCCATTTTTCGCTTTCAACGGCTTGAGTTTGGAGTTATTGTTTACTATCGCATTTCATCCGAAATTATTGTATATACTAGACATCTCAGGCATATTACTATTAGTTCCTTATATTAACCAAACATTGAAATTCTTTGTAATATATGTATAGGATTTTGGAATAAGACATTATTCTATAGACAATTAAACATCTCAGGCATATAACTATTAGTTCCTTATATTAAACATACATTGAAATTCTTTGTAATATGTGTATAGGCTTTTGGCTTTTTCCATTACTAATAAGTCTATAAACAGGTACATTATTTATATGTTTTTACCCTTTTTATACGCCAAGTCGGTAATGCTAATTTTTCAACTACACATAGATTCTGCATACAATTTTTATAGTGAACATACATCGAGCGATAAATCAGCTTCCGTGTATTTTACGAGCACGTAGCGCTCCTTAAATTATATACTAGAAGTAACTAAAGCGGTTAACAGGTAGCATAATAAATGTTATAAAAATATAGATATAATTTGTTTTAGTCGCAAACCAACTCGTGCTCACTAGGAGTGGACCCACTAGGTGTTTCTGGGTATCAAATACTTACATTCAGAGTAGAGACTTCGTCTTAGTATCATGTATGTCAAAAATGTATTGGATTTGACATACAGAAGGCATAACGATTAGTGTCTGAATCTAAGAGAGATTGGTAAACAATCACCGCTATTTAGAGATACCCTTAGCAACAAATATTTATATTGTTAACACATTTTTTTCTTATATAGAACAGGGGGCAAACGGGCAGAAGGCTCATCTGATGTTAAGTGATACCCATGGACTCTTATGGACGCCAAGGACGCTCTTTTCTTAGAGGACCTTAAGTCGAATTGGTTCGCAAATGCTTCAGTGGGCAGCTGGTAAAACTGCATTAAAACTGCTCAGTTGGGGAACTTGGTGGAACGTGGAATATCTTGGACAGACCGCATACGAAATACAACCGTGTTGAATGCAGAAGAACAAAGAAGTGCTTATGACGGTTAAGAAAACGAAACTTGAGTATTTCGGACACGTTTTACGTAACTCCAAAAAATATGAGCTCCTTCAACTAATCATACAAAGCAAAGTGGCAGGTAGAAGTAGACCTGGCCGCAGACGCACGTCCTGGTTGAAAAACTTAAGACAATGGTTTGGTCAAAGCACCAAGTCATTGTTTAGAAGCACGGCATCCAAAATCAAACTAGCCATGATGATCGCCAAGAGATGGCACTATAAGAAGCAGAAGTTGTGGAACGACGGGCGTCGAGGTGATACGGGTGGAATTTCGTATTGTGCCACGACGATGAAGTGCGGATCAGAACGTTCACTATTATAACCATTCATAAAAAATAAATCTCGGCCTCTTTTTATCATAGTGTTTAAACGATCTAAAAGAAAGAGACGAAGCGTGCCATTACACTTGTTTTTTATGAATAATGACGCAGGTTATACGTACAATTCCGTCATGATCGTAGAACAATGTCGGATTTGAAAAAAATACAAAATCCACTTTTTATCATATTTAGGTTTAAAGACATTTATTCTCATAACAGACAAGAGTCACCTACATGAGAACTTATATACTAAAGATACAATTTATCACGTCGTGGGTCATTGAAGAGCTACAAGGATCAATTAGCGAAGTAGAATATACATTAACTAAATATTACGGCTACATTAAAAAAAAATCTATGTGTTTTAAATTTCAAATTAATCAGTCGGTAAAATGACGGATTCGATGGAAACATGTGATTTTTCTAGAAAACTGTGTTATTTAATGTTACTATTTTTAATTTGTTTCAAAACAAACCCTTTTTTTGCTTGTATGCCAATTTTCATAATAACAGTATATGAATTAAAATAGTTATGACAAAAACTAACATGATTATATTATTTTGTATTGGCTGCCCTGTAAAGTTTACTATTTGTCAGATCCGTCACTATTCTATGACTATGACGATTTGTAAAGTTAACTACATCTAAATATAGTAGTATTTATAGTTTACTACTACTAATTAATTTGGAAAGCTTTTCGTTGCGTAAAGGCACTGGAAACCGTAAAACAAAGTAGCAAAAAACCAAATGTAAAAACAAATAAAACATCGTCTCAGTACAGTTTCAATATCATTTCAGAGCGCAAATCCTATTTTTCCAGCAGTCATGAAATACGTTGGTCTGATAATAATTAACATTTTTCACTAAGAATCTTTCTTCTGGAATAATATCCAGCTAAGTTTTAATTAGTTCTTCATTAAACCAGCAAACCATCTTGGCTTGTTTTATTTGCAGAATGGTTTTTATTGTGTCTGGCTGAGGTTTGTTTCAAAGCTGCAGTATTTGAGTGAGATAATTATTACCTACGATACGATATGACTTTTTATATGACGACATAGGTAATGTTAGATGCCAGGCTTTGCGCCAGCCATTTTTTTATGTGTGTGCAAGAAAGGTGCTACGGACCGTGATGGTTCTAGTGAAACAAAATAAGACGGATCGGACCACCTTCCTTGCAAAAAAAAAATTAAAAGACACGCAGAATTGTGTATTGTTTCAAGTTTGTAAACTTCTCTACAAACCAGGGTTTAAAAAGTCGTGTCGTAGTTAATAAAACGTAATGATATCGTATCGTGCTATTAATAACCATTAATTGAAATACTTGAATTATAAACAACAACAAAATCAAACTTTTGTAGAAATCATTCGAATTAAATAGAAAAAAAAATCTTTAGATTATATTTTAAAAATTACAAGCTTAAATGTAACTATGACGATTATTTACAGATTTAATTATCCATAAATTGGTGCGCAATTCGAAATTTAAATATTATATTATATATTTTATTCGAAAGCCGTGTTTTAGTTTAATTTCAAATTCCGTCATTTGTTTTTTGATAGTTTTTTGTTTTTTTGACATTTGTCCAATCGTAGCAACTTACCACAGGTTGCTATGATTGGACAAATTATTTCATCTAATAATATGAATTGTCGTATCAAGAGTTAAATTGTGTATAAAGGTCCGATTCTCAGTGGAACAGTATTTGCGACCTGTTTCTTGATCATAGAGTCCCTGAGCTTTGGCCTATTTGTGGTAACCACTGCACAAGTGCAAAGAAAATGTATATGTTTTGCTTTCTAACAGCAAGTTCCAACTGTTAATTAATTGATTGAGATATACGGAGGTATACCATCAGGCCCAGCGGACTTTTTGGTTTTAAACGTTGTAAGGCATTCTGTACCTAATCTAATTGCAACTTATCTACGTGAACCAATGTTCCCCAACTTCCACAATCCGCCTCCGCAATGGCAAGCCCAAGCTTGACGTTTTCTCAACGTCAAGCTTGGGCTTTTGCATAACATATACTGAACTGAAATAATTGGCGATTTCCTCTAACTTCTTATCAATAGTTACCTCTTTTCCGTTAATAGCAATACCCCTAGGCTGTCTTTCAGCCCTTTGGCTCTTTACAAACTTCCAAAATGACCTAAGACATAGATAATCTTACGTACGTTCGTTTCAATAACTTTCCGATACGTGTCAAATGCCTTAGCAATCCCTACCTTTACCTCAGCCCTACACAAGCTAAACGCTTGGTAGTCACATTGCAACTTAGTTCTCTTAAAATTCCTTAATAGCTCAGATAGAAAAGATATTTAAAAATCAGGCTTCTGGCGGATTTACCAGCAGGTTGAGTAGGCTGGAGCCTGGGGATAGATTTTTGGGGTGAAAAATTTAAGAACCGAATTTTTTTGCTACCTCAGAATTCTAAAATATTTCTACATGACGGTTTCCTAATGTTTTACAGATAGAAGTCTGCGACAAATTTTATCGATGTCTTTCCCCTCTCACTTGTCATTGTACATTCGGTAAAGCAAACTGCCTTTTTCAGCTCACACTTTGCTGGAGTGAAAAGAGCGAAAATTCAGAAAATGCATTTCTCACTTCCCTGTTCCTACTACATAACAAACCGTGATTCATGTGGTATCAAATTATTTCAGTATAATTAGTATTTTTTTTTATGTAGCCAAGTCCACATTTCAAGGATCGTCATGCTCGCTTAAATGTCATTGCTTGTGGCGGCGTCCATGCGTCGGGTTGTCTCTCTCCCTAAAATATGGCGAGGGGCCGATGGCTGGCCATGCGTCATTCTCGTGAACGGGTGCTACTTGTGGTGACTGGTCGTACTTGAATTCGTGTATGCGGTGATGTTAGTTGTTTAGACTAAGTATTTGCGTGTTGTTCCTACGAGAATGTAAGTGCGTGCTCACCATGCCTCCTGCTGATAGAGGACAAATCTTTGTTTTTAATTTATTTTATTATTATTCATTACTAAGGATGTCATGTGGAACATGGTGTAATGGTTACAGCTCCTTACAAAAGTTGTGTAAAACAAAAAACTTGGCTATTAAAAGCAGTGGCGGAGAGTTTATTGCCAGTTCTTTTCTTCCGTTCTACGCCTTTGTTTTGAGAACTGGCAGTAAATGTAAAAGAAGCATTTAATGTATATTTCTTTTTTGACGTTCATAAGTGTACATTGTGTTACCTACATGATTAAATGATTTTTGACTTTGACTACTGATTGGAGGCTGAGAACTGGTTGGTTTGTGTATAATTTTGTGCTAAAATCAAACCCAAAAATTATTTTATGTGAATTTTCAACGAAATTGTTGGTTTGAAAATGTCAATTTTAGGCAAGGGCGGCAAAAACTTCACAGCCTATACCTTGAAAATTTGTTATTCCGCCATTGGCTTCAAATTTAGGTTTCTATTACATTTTAACTTACAAACGTGTAAGATATACAAACACGCAACTTAATTGTTATCTTTTCACCTAAATCCATTAGCAGGGTCATTCCGTATAATTAAATAGATGTAAGAAAAATAACAGTTTCATGTTACTTGGGTCGCTCGTAAAATTCCGCACACGCACTTCCATAATGTGGGATTTCTGTTTGTAGTTATAAGAAAATATATTAATAGTAATCTAATATACTAATCAGAGTTGTGTGAAATAATATCGTGTCTTCGAACTTTGAATTTGATTGTTCGAACTTAGTAATAGATTTTTCGTATTAGAAATTAAATGTCCAATGCTGATACCAATTTATATTACCTACATGGATGCCATGGTAAAGGCACAATGCCCTACACAGGGGAGTTTTTAAGTTACCGGGGGCCTACCATGAGCTCTTATTGCGAGTCTATTGACAACCTACAACTGAGATGCATTTTTATTCATACCATGACGTCGATTAAAGGCGTCAGTTTTGGTTTCCACGCACCATAATGGTAATCAGATTTGTATGAAAAATGTGCCGGAACCTAAATTGGACCGTTTAGCCGTCAAACTATGACAGAATAAGCGATTCTGAAATAGTTAGTTTTTTGTTAAACTTTTGTATCGAAGTATCCAGATTCCAGATAGTGTAGGTTAAAATATAAAATTAAAGATTTTTTTAAATAAATCGGTATATTTCATTTTTCTTCTTTGGATATTTAAGATTTCAGTGTACTTGCACACTATTTCACAAACAATGTTTAACAATATTTAATTAATTAGATAGTGTACCAAAAACAATAATACACTAATCTTGAAATATCATATTTTAATTCAGGTTCCGCCCACATTGATTTCGTGTATTTTGGCAAAACTTCTTGCACATCTTCCGCGCAAACCCTCTTCTTCGAGTAGTTGTGTTATATATAGCCCATGTACCTTTTTATTTGAATACCAAAATATTTGCAAGTTGACTATGCTTGATTTTCTGTAAAATGCTTTTCTCTCAGATGTATACGTACGAACGAAACACTTTTAATTTGAAAATAATTATATTAAGTGTATTGCAAGTACATATTTAGTTTACAAGTACAGAAAAGGCTTTAAAGTTGAAAAACATATATAAAAATCGTGATATTTGCAATGTATTTTAATTAATTAGATATAATCTATTGTGTCCTAATGATAATCTATAACGCCTAACAAAATATTACGCGCAATGTAAGGTGACCGACATTTTCACTATATTTTCTGACTCTGTTTTAGTAAACTAGAAGATCTGATAATGTAGTTATCTATGTAAGATCTGATAATGTATCTATCTATCCTTCATAGTATGCTATGTTCATATAACATACCATGGCCATATGTTCATATAAGCAGCTATAAGTAATATGTGTAGACTTTTTTGTAAGTTTACTAGCTGTCCCGCAGCTTTACATGTCAATCTGATCGTTGGAGTATGCAATGCACTTATTGCCGAGTTTTATTTTAAGTTTTTGATGTTTTAATAGAATAACTCATGTTGCACAGCACAGGTCCTTTTGGGTTTTTTTTCAAAACAAATCGTGTATAAATTATTTGAATTCGTTACAAAAAGCAGCTGAGTTTCATCATCAGACGTCGAGGTAGAATACGAAATTCCACCCATATCACCTCGACGTCCGTTGTTTAAGGCAGCTTAAAAAAAGGCAAAGAAGTATTTCCTAACCAAGATCCTTCAAGAAAAGAGCGTACAAATTCTTAAAAGGCGGGCAACTCACTCGCGAGCCCTCTGGCATTGAATGTCTATGGGCGGTATCACTTAACATTAGGTGAGCCTCCTGCCCGATTTACCCCTATTCTATAAAAAAACCGAGGGAAGCTACACGTATAGTTGTTATTAGAACCCCGTTATTTGAAAGCTTTCTCGAAACAAATTAAATGAACTTAACACAAATAAACTCAGACAAAAATCCTCTTTGGATATTATTTAGACTGCATTTACACCGTAGCGAATTTTGGCGAAATATTAAACATCTACCGCACAAGATTTTGTAATGCGCAACCCGGACATACAACGACCAATATATAAACCTTGACTTGTTTAAGCTATTGCCGAATATGGTTAAAATGAGTATTAAGAATGTCCATAGCGAAAAATCACCTGCATCTTAAGCACTTCCCACACACAAACATTCTCGTGGTATGTAAGTGAATGTCACTTTTAGACATCACAGCCAAATAAATTACTTAGGGCTAATTTCACCAAACTCAGATAAGTTTTATTCCAAGGAATTAACCCTGGAATAGCAAATTTTACATTTCACCAACTACTTAACCTGAGAATAAAACGTTATTCCAAGGATAAGATTTATACGCCCAATTTTGAACGAATACGGAGATATTCCTTGGTTAAAAATGGCCGCCATGTCATGTCAGCTGTCAGGATTCATAGAACACAGACATTTTGTTTGATCCCGAGTTTGTTGTGGTTGTTCCCTCAGAGTTGTTCCTGTTTTCTTTCCTTGATCTAATTATCACAACTATAGATAATGCAACGTTTAAGAAGAATTATTTACGAAAGTGACAGTGATGATGATAGCGAAAACGAAAACTATGCTGTAAGGCGTCCAAGATGGATAAAAGAAAGAAATGATCATTTCAACAACTACGACGATGAAGACTTCTGCCTTGCGATTCTGTAACTCACTTTTCGAACTCACACAGCGGTTTTCGCATCGGCGGTCGCTCTCAAATCAGTCGTGAAGCAGTCATTTCATGATTTGGCATTCTGATAAACAATTAACTACAAGCTCCCACCTTTTCAGAATGCTAAATCATAAAATGACTGCTTCACGACTGATTTGAGAGCGACCGCCGATGCAAAAACCGCTGTGTGAGTTCGAAAAGTGAGTTACAGAATCACAGGGCAGGATAAGATTTCGGTTATCCAAGGTCGCAACATATAATTTATTGGTGAAAATTGAAAACCGTTTAGAATTCATATCTGAGGGGCAAGTTTCTGTAAAATAAACAAATATTTGATAGGTTCCTAACCTAACTATCTATTTTTAAGGTATTACTATGGATTTATCTGTGTTTATGTAGCTAATTAAGCCTTTTTTTTGTTTACAGGAATCAATCAGTTTCTCCAGTCAACCAGCTTTTAGCCACCTTAAGATTTTATGCCTCAAATAATACACAACTGACGATAGGTGATTTCAGTGGGCTCAGCGTACCCACAGCGCACAGGATAATACATAGAGTTAGTGCTGCCATAGCATCACTTCACCATGAATACTTACATAAAATTTCCAAACACGCAACAGGAGATTCGACAAAATCAACAGGAATTTTATCGTTTAGCACGATTTCCTAGAGTGATTGGAGCAATGGACTGCACACATATTCGTATTTCTTCACCCGGAGGCGAACAGGCAGAACTGTTTAGAAACCGTAAAGGTTACTTTTCTATTAATGTCCAGACCATATGCAATGCAAATTTGGAGATTATAGACATTGTTACAAGATGGCCTGGATCAGCACATGACAGCCTTATTTTCAACAATTGTTGCCGTAAAGCAAAATTTGAAGCTGGTGAATATGGTGAAGGAATTTTGCTTGTTGATGGTGGATATGCAGCCACATTATATTCTATGCCTCCACTAGAAAATCCCAGAACACCAGTGGAGCAACTTTACAACGAGTCGCAAATAAGAACAAGAAATCCTGTAGAGAGGTCTTATGGTGTTTGGAAAAGAAGATTTCCAGCACTATCTTTAGGGCTACGAGTGAAGTTAAACAAGGCCTTGGTTATAATTATGGCAACTGCTGTTCTACATAATATATTGCGTCAACGAGGAGAAGCAGTCCCGCCTGATGATCCAGAGTTGGAGCTTCCAGCACCTTGGGAGGTGCTCTTACAAAATGGGCAAATAAGATATGAAAATGAGGGCTCAGGAACTCCTCGAGGAAATAGAGCTAGAGAGTTACTGATAAATAACTACTTTAGAAATCTTATGTAGTTTATTATTTTAAGATAAAACTAAACAATAAAGAAACAACTTTTTCATTTATATTTGTTTTATTAACTACAATTTTATTAAAGTTAAGTCTGTAATATAACAACAATATACTTAAATCTAATGAGATAACCCATTTTAGGTTGGTTTTCTATTTATTCTTCGATGTTTCATTTGTGCAAAAAGATTTCGTGTTTTGATTTTCTCCCGTTTTAATATTTAATTTTTATTTCAACTTCAAATATTTTTTTCCTTCCTCTCTCTCCTCAGCAGCAAAATTCATTTGCATTTGTACAGCTTTTATTTTAATTTTATGTAACTTTTCTAAAGTTGAAGAAACCGGTAAAGTAGGTCTGCGTCTGCTGCTCCAATTTTTCTTTTGAGTAAGAGGGGTATTTCCAGCATCCTCTACAGATATTAAAGCACAGTCATCAATATCCATATCCAAGGCAAGAGGCGTCGATTTAGCTGGCTGAACCACAGGCAGAACTGACTGTGCACGCAGAGGAGCAGATTTCTGAGATTGCAGCATCTTTGGGGTGTAGTCTACCCAATCAGCAGCACAGTCACCTTGTGATTTATCATTATCGCAGGTAAAATTTGCAGCATCAATATCCAAGTCAAGAGGCGTTGACTTGGTCACAGTGGTGTTCGGCACAAATATGCCTGATACATCTGGAATTTTAACTGTAGCCAGTGTTTCATTTTCTTTTAATATAAAATTATCGCAATCATATGGATTTTCGAGTCCAACAGCAACTGTTGAAATAAGACCCAAGATCCGGGTAAATAACGGGTCGTCAGATTTAGGCTTTGCAGGTCCCCCACCTAAACAAAAAATCAAATATAGTTAAGAATGTCACAGTACCACCATAGGTTTATCATGAAGATGCTTTTAGCTGCGAAAATAAGCATGTAAAATGATAAAATGATTTTACCTGTTTGAATCATGTAATGCCTTGCAGCAGCAGATTCTTTTTTGGTGAATTTTTTTAAGCTTTCCCATTGTGCCTTTAAATTTTCCGCGGTTCTGTGGCTGAAACTGGTTTGCGAATTGAATTCATTGGATATTTTAATCCACTCAGCATTTTTTTCTTTCATGGTTACTGCGTCGGTACGCTTGTTTTCCACTATCTTAAAATGGTCAGTTATCAGATCTACCAGTAACATCTTCTCTGGCATTTGCCAGTTAGGACTTCTTTTTCTATCGGTCATTATCATGAACGATATTGTTTCTGTTATTTATTTTCTTCTTTCAAATCAAAACCAAAATAAACACTCAGGCAAAACAAAGCTTCTATGACCTGACCACAGATTACAAAGTAGGTTCCATGACAGCTTCAAACTGACGTATAATCCAACTAAAGTAAAAAGTTCCATTTAACCTTCATGTTCTTTAAAGAAATTGCACATTTAATTTGTTTTCATTATACACTCATTTGTTCGTTCACTCAATATACACTTTCACAGATAAGCAAAACGGCTATTCCAAAGAATAGCTAATCTGAGACTAGTTTATCGGATGTTTTACATGGTGAAATGTAAAGTGAGTTATCTGGGATTAAATTCAAGCGAATATGTTTATCCTTGGTATAGCTATTCTCGGATAACTACGACATTGGTGAAATCAGCCCTTAGTGAAATGTATTTAATAATTTTATTGTTTTTTCCCCTCTTGTATTCCATCTTTGGCTATATTTTTAGTGTAATTGTTTGTTGTAATTTTTGTTAGCTGTAGCATTACGAAATAAATAAACATATGTACATTATACACGTAAACAATCATTTAAGAGTCTTGAAATCGTTGTCAACACACGTTGATTTTGTAATCGACAATATTACAGTTTCCTCACAATATTTTCTTTCGCCCTCAAAATAAGTCATATGTGTAAGATTTTTGGGGCCGGGGCTCGAACACACGGCCTAAAGAAGAAGAAAGTTTATGTCAGATTTAGATCAGTTAACCGGAAATGAGTATTGCTGATAGGAACTAAACGCTGAATCGCGCCCACATTTCTTATTAGCATTCATTTTTTATTGCGTAATGAACTGGATTAAATTCAACTATTTTTCTTTCTTTCTGTACCCAACGCTACGACTTATAAAACTCTTCTGCGAACCAATTCTTAAAAGGCAACGCACTTGCGAGCCATCTGGTAATGTGTCTATTGGCGGCGATATTACTTAAAATCAGATGATGAAAAATCGCAAAATCGGTTATCAATAAAATTATATAGAAATAATTTGCCTTCTGCCCGTTTGACCCCTATATAAAAAAAATGAATATTCATTATCCTTTCAATACTTTGTTACGTGACGGCGTCACAGACATCTTATTTTCATAAAAGCTGGTAGCATAAACAACACATAATGCGATGAGATCTTAATAGCCTGTAATTATAAATTGCACGTCAAGAATGATTTGTTTTAAAGGGGTGGTTTTCGAACAGCTTCATGTCCTCTAATAGATTTATTTGTTTCACAGATAGTGTTAAGTGAAATTGGTGAAAACTGATGTCATTAAAAAAAACGAAATGTTTTAAATATTACAGTGCGACATACTTTTCTTGGCCGTGGCTGTCATGGATATTTGTGTTGCCAGTAAATAAAAATTAATAAGGGGAATATTTGAAATAATTTATTGAAGTGTCTTAATAAAACAATGTATACTAGTATCTAGAAAATACAACAGGAATAACTGATATGATTGGTTTTGTTACCTGCTCTGTATCACTTTTGCTACACGGCGGGGCGGCTCAGTCCTAAAGCAGTCATTTTACGATTTGGCATACTGATAAGGAGGGACTATTATTATAATATCTTTTAAGACACGAGATCAAAGCCGTTCGATAATTAAAACTTTGTCATTGTAATAATTAATGCAAGGAATAAAAATAAATACATTTGAATTGGATTTTTATTAGGTGTTGGACAGTAAAATTATGTAATTAAATTAAGTAATTTCACAAAATAAACAATGTCAGAATGACATTTCAAAATGGCGACAGTAGTACCAATTTGAGCCGCCGGCCGAGAAATGTATGTGGTACTGTACATCTGACATAAATAAATATACTTTTTTTCATTCCAACACTCGAGGTTACAAGAATAATAACGATGCTATTTTGAACCTCAAAAGATGAAGTCTTCTATTCAAAAGAGTGAAAAGATGGCATTGGAAGAAATCACAGTCTGTAAACGATTTCAACGTTTTAAGAAAACAAGAATTTTAGACGTAATTATAATGTGTTTTATAACTGAAATATCTTCATTTTCTTAATATAAAAGCTTTGTTTAAATTTCATACATTTACATTAAGAATAAGATATTCTGTTTTGTTCCATTAGTTTTGTCTCAATAACTATGTCTTATGTATTTTTGCATTTGTTCCGCTTTCCTTATCCATTTTTTTTCTTACAGTGGTGGCCTGAAGGAGATCGCTCGAAATCAATATGAAAATAGATGTGAAACAACGATGTTAACGATTTCAAAAAAAAAATTTCATAAAAATCGGTCAAGCCGTTTCGGAGGAGTTTAACCACAAACACCGCGACTCGAGAATTTTGTATATTAGATGTATGAAACAAAACGATAAATAAACAAAAATTATGATCGTTCAAAAGCGATTTTTACTCTGAAGGAAAATTCATATACTATGAAAAAGTGTTTACAGCGTACTTTGTTAAAGAATGCTTAAATCTTTGAAACACAATTTCAATTACACAAAACCCGTATAGGTTCTCAAATCTATTCAACTCGCTGCACGTGTAAAGCCATAGATTACTTAATTATTACTACATAGAGGCTGACTAGAATCTCCTTTAATTAACGTCTCTATGATAACTGTAATCAAAGCTATCTCTGAACTGGCAGATTATCTTACGAGTTCTGTATACAGTTTTAGTTGGCTTCATTAAACAGAAATTCCAAGGAATTATCGATTCACGTAGCAGTGTGCGCTCGAGAGGGTTAACTTTCGATGCTTCTGAGATCTTGGTTTGAACCCCAGCTCAAGACTATGACTTGAAGTGAAATGAAATGAAATGAAATAGTTTATTCTTGCAAGTAGGACTATATAAATCACTTTTACAATGTCTTCCTAAACTAGATGAAGTCGACATTTCCTAACTGACTGCCCTGAGAAGAAATGTCGAAACAAACTCGGGGTCTTAGTCTCTTTTATAGTCCAGATAATACAATAATAAATTAATAAGTTGGTGTAAACAAATGCAGAGTAATTTACTGGACTGGTCTTTGGAAGAAAGAACCAGATCGATTGAGCAAGCCTGCGCCAGCAGACGCTAGCATGCCCCGAATAGCTCATGCAGCTCAACCATTTTTGAGGGAGCTGCACAACCCGGTACACAACAATACGCAGAGGCACATAAATATGTGGGGGTCTGAGTGGAGGGTCCGTCAAAAATCAGGTCTATCATAGGAAAGGATTCAACTACTAATCTTATTATACAATACAAAAACGGATATAGTCATTAGATTATTATTGTAGGTATTATGATTTGAAAAATATTTTAAAGTACAATACAACAATTTCAGTGATTATTTTCAACATATATATCGCTAACATAGATTAGTTACGAACTAAATTACTAGATATGATTATTATTTATTTGTTAATAATAAGAAATTGCCATTACTTCAGGAATGATTAAATTTAAAATAAAACTAATATAGATAAAACAATAATAAAAATATTTGTAAAAATAATAAAATCAGTTAAATAATTTCGAAAGAACAACACAATTAGCTATTTCAAAAAAGAATTCAAGTCACAGTTATATAAATTTTAAAATATAATTAATAAAAACAAATGTTAAATTTTTGACGTTAAACTTCTTTAGGCGCGTTATGAAAAATTGATGAGAGTGAAATTTTATGATGCGCGCGCACCGTTACACAAAATTAACAGAATGAAGTTGCCCACGGAAGATGCTACGGCATTGGACATAATTTAAAAACAATATTCGAATAATAATAGAATTTATGTTACACTTAATGTAAGAGAATAATAATAAATATTTATTTATTTAATTTTTCAAATGTAAAGTGAACTTTATTGACTATAATGACTCCTTTTTCAGTATTTGATTATTTAATTGTAATTTATTATTTGCTTGCAATCAAAAACTATTTTTAATAATGCATTGAAGTATATCTTGGCATAAGTACACGCACCCTTTTTTTTAAGAACTTCCCCGTATATAGAGGCATTTAGGCATTATAGAGACATGCTTTCCTTAAGTGCATTATAAGGCAATAAATTGCAAAGGCAAAGCATAATAACTGGTAGGAAGATGATTCAATAGTTTAATCATGAAGTAAGTAATAAGGTACTGTACACGCCGGCACCCGCAGCCGTGTTGGATCTATTCGTATTCCTGAAACTTTAAAAATAAAAATAAAAAACCGTGTTCTCACGGTTGGATCACGGTTCGTTGATTAAAATCAAAATCAAATTCAATTTTAATGTCACTAATCAATACGACTGTTACATTACTGCCAGTTCTCAAGTTACCTCAGAATAGATAAGAACTGGCAATCGTTTCTTAACCATTTAATATTACCACCATAAATAGGGAAGGTACAAATTTCTGCTACTTCAATAATCAAACACGAACTAATAAAGTTCTTACATATATTTAATTATTAATTGGTTACTGTAAATACATGAATAGCGTACACATAAACAACTTTCATTTAATTAAAAATGTATGCATTTTTTTATGGAACAGGGGGCAAACTGGCGGGAGGCTCACCTGATGTTAAGTGATACAGCCGCCCATGGACACTCTCAATGCCAGAGGGCTCGCGAGTGCGTTGCCGGCCTTTAAGAATTGGTACGCTCTTTTCTTGAAGGACCTTAAGTCAAATTGGTTCACACAAAACAAAATGCCTCTTCCAGAGAAACATAAATCAATATATGAATATTTACATGAAATATTTTTTGACGGAGACCACCCCACTTTGAGAGGCTGAGCACGTAGTTCAGACAATGGGGACTTTTTCGAAGGACCAAAGAGGTTAGCTGGCAATTTTGCCACCTGCCTTATATGGACCACACTCTAAAAACTAGTAAGTGATGAGAAATCAATTTTACGCCTTTGTATTGAACGGAGATTTTGTCTGGTTTTGTGAATTCTTTTTTCAATTTTACTCTAGCTCAATATGGAAACAATTTTTGTCTAGGAATTTTTCACAGACTAGAAAATTTACTAGTCATTGAAGTGTCATTAGTTTTCTACACATCTCAGGCTTGATGAGAAATCATCGATAGTATTTTTAAATTTTCCACGTTTTAGCGAATCTTACTGATAGATTTTTAAATTTTAGACATACTGAAAAAACAGAAGAATAAACAGCACATCAGTCTAAGACATGATTAACTAACTAACCAACTTCTTTATACTAAAAAAAATAAAATAAACTAATGCAATCTCAAATAGCGTTTTTAAATTATTAGGATTTTTTGGATTTTTCATGCGCAAGGAAAGAACTAAATTGAAACACAAAAGTGTTTGAATAGTAATTGTGTACTAAATATATTTTGTTAGAGCTATCCGAGATGTAGAAATAAAAAAAACAGATGCAGTTGTTCATTTGTTTTGCTGCAGAATAATTAATATTCTTAGTTCAGAAGACGCTCCAACATCAAACTATTGTCTTTTAAGCTATCAAGTTTCTGAGTTTCAGTTTTCATAGACATCTTGCACTCCCTTAAGGTCCTCCTCTTTATTTTTCATTATTGTTTTACTCGTATATTGAAAAAAAAACCATTTCTATTTCTGTTCTAATTAATTGTTATGATAGGATTTTAGGTGAAAAGGTTACAGTCATGTTCACACCTTGTAACTTATTTTATAAATTAATGAATAATTTATTTCGTTTCAAGAATTGAATTTAATATTTCGAAGCGTAAAGATCTTGTAATCACGGAAATAGGCCAAATGGAAGCGGCTGTGATCTCTAGTACTCTCCAAACGAGTAAAGTGCGCTTTAAAATATTTTATCTCGTAGAAAAATAATTACAATCTTCATGTATGAATATTTAAGATTTAATTAAAATTTTCAGTTGCATTGCATTTTCATTTTGCTTTTATGTTTACAAGTACTCTAGCCTACTTGTTAGAAATGTATCGTTCTCAATTGTATAATACAACATTAAATAAAAGGGTGCGTGTATTGGAACTGCTTTGGTTATTAAGAATTCTTTGATTGATGCAAATAATTAATTACGATTAAATAATCAAAGACTGCACAAGAGTCATTATAGTCAATAAAGTTCAGTTTACATTTGAAAAATTAAATAAATATATTTATTATTATTGTCTTACATTCAACTCTCACAGAAGTTTTCATTATTCGGCTGTTGTTCTCAAATTATGTCATAATGCCGTAGCATCTTCCGATTTGGCAACTTCATTCTGATAAATCTGTCATCAAAAGTCGCTCGCGTTGAAACACTCAGCAATTATTAAGCCTAACAAGTACTAACTTACAAACAATGCAACTGGTTAATAAGATTGCTTTTATCGAAATGGGAGGGCTGCACACAAGTAGGCAAAGATCATTGCGTCGACATTTTTGGACTATCCTGATATTATTAAAAAAGTAAATGGTTTTACTGTTTATAAAGATTTTTTTAATAACACGCAGATCGTGCCCTCACAATTATACAGCATATTGTCTTAGGGGCTAACCGGCACAATCCAGTTTTTTTTCATGTTATACTTGCTACTAGAGGAAACAGGTGAAGCAGTCTTAAATCAATAACTACAAAAACCTACTAGGCCGGGATATAGTGACACAAAATAGTGGATCATTTGTACCAGTAAGGGTACATCAGGGAAATTATGGTCAGAGGCTGGTACCGTCCATTCGCTGGTTAGTCGAACTCGTCGGATTAATTAAGAAAATCAAAATTTCCACAAAACAAATCCAAAAAAAATAAAGGCGGCAGTGTCATGCCATACTTCTCGGTAGACTTACGGCCCGCCATACCCAATGCGTTAATTAAAAAATATTCCATACAAACACGCTCCTGCCTAATCTCATAAGAAACAAGCATGCTTATTTGGTGATCGTGGTTGGTAACACGAGGGTAGATCAGTGACCGTTCACCAACCAGATGGACCGATCAGAAAATCTTAGTTAAATATAATGTTATTAGAGATGTTCTGGACAGAAACCGGCTGTTTTCTAAGTGACTACACTAAGATATGAGCATGAGCTACCAACTGAAAAGAGAGACAGTTAATATTATTTGAATTGTGAAACATACCGAAATACAAAACTAATTCTTTCAAATTTTTCAACGAAAAAAAACTTGTCCTTATTCCGAAAACACATCGGTTGTCAAAACAAAGTTGTTAACAAGCCCGCAGTTTGCGCGACGTTCGTGAAACTCGACTTGTCATTTATTAGATGTTTCAGAACAGCTGCGCGTGCGACGATGGACGACGAAAATACGCACTAGTTGTGGGATGTTAATGTATCGATAACATTAGATCGGCGGTAGGATGATTTTTTAACATATAATTACTGAGCGCAATTAATATAGTATTACATTGTCATTTTTTTTAAATATTTTTCACGAACATAAACGTAAATATATATTATAAATTTAAATAATTCGATTTTGTTGTACCTTCTAAAATCTTAAATAATTATATCCTAATGTATATTAACAGATTTAAAGTTAAATAAATACAGCCTGTCCTTGCAAGAATACAGCTAAAGAGGTAGTAAATGAATGTGACTTTCCAATGTATGACTACGAAAGGTACAACCGAACAAATTATAGGAAAAAACATAACAGACGGATACTTCAAATAAATAATGTTGAACGAAAATTAAGCTTAAATTTTATTAATTACAACAAAATTATTAATAGAAATATGTTAATAATAATAGTTACTCAATAAATGATATTATAACCACATATATAATTATAACAAATATATTATAAGCATATACCTATAAAGTACCTTCGACTTTAATATAGTCGGGGTATTAGCCAAAGAAAATATATAAAAACATCCAGAAAATAGTCTTACCTTATTCATATAATATTTACGTATTAAATGTAAAGTTAAATAGGGAATTATTTATTATATTAGATCTATTTATCTTCACCAAAGAGTTTAAACATACAACGGCAAATGTCTGTAAAACCGTATGTGCCCCCTTTTTTATTAAATTTTTAGTTAATTATTTATTAAAATAAAACTTATATTTTTATAAGCGATAAATAAAAATACTTTAAATCTAAACGCTACCACATCACTAGTAGTTATAGCAATGTAGATGATGCGAAGATTATACCATAATCATAACTTAATTAAATCTTTTATATTTATGTCTTTCACTGAAAACAAGTTATAAATAAAATTATTATTTACACAATCAGAAAACTAAAAGAAACTATTAACAAAATCTAATTGACATCAACCTTTGAGCACATTAACAAGATACATTTAATACAAAAATGATTTCTTGTTTTGTTTGTAGTTAAATTTTTATATTAATAAGTTGAAATGACAGAAAGATGTGCGGTCACACTGCATCTTCTACCGCATTTACCATGGAGAGTGTTCAGAGGAGCTGTTCGGATTAATATCTGCAGCTGTGTTTCATCATCGGACCTCGAGGCAGAATACGAAGTTATACAAGTATCACCTCGACGTGGTACGCCGTTCCCGTCTGAGCGTTTTCTAAGGCAGTTTTTGCCGCGCACCATCACTATGTGGAACCACCTACCCTGTAAAGTATTTCCGAACGAATTCGACTAAGGGCATTTAAGAAAAGAGCGTACCAATTTTTAAAAAGCTGGCAACGCACTCGTGAGCCCTCTGGCATCAGGTAAGCCTCCTGCCCGTTTGCCCACTGTTCCATAAAAAAAACAAGTACATACTACATGCTACTTGTTACTAGCGTAACAATAAAACAAATTATCGTCAGTTAAACCATATAGTTTGTAAGTTCTAAAAGTAATCTCAGAAGTCTACTAAGCGTTCCCAAGGTTATACTTCTTTCACCAGTAGAATGCCACGTTATTTGTGAGTGACATATAATAAACATAAAACTTATATCGTGGTTCAAAAAAATGGTCGAACGCAAACGTTGCTTACGAACGCTATTTACGATGAGAGATATTTAACTGAGCTCTAAAGAAAAGATGTAAAGCTTGAAAATGCGACAGCATGTCGTACTCTTATTATTCACAAAAAGTGGCCAATTGAAGTCAGCACGGGTCAGCTAGTGAAAAATAAAAAAAAAATTATATCTGGCTTCCAATATAAAATAAAAAATCAGTGGCGCTACAACCATTTTAGGTCTGGGCCTCAGATTTCTGTATCTGTTTCATGATCATTTGTAAATAGGCAAGCAGGTGATCAGCCTCGACTCGACTTTTTGGGTCTAAGGAAAGCCGGTTTCCTCACTTTGTTTTCCTTCACCGTTCGAGCGAATGTTAAATGAGCACATAGAAAAAAAGTTCATTGGTGCACAGCCGGGGATCGAATCTACGACCTCAGGGATGAGAGTCGCACGCTGAAGCCACTAGGCCAACACTGCACCAATATAGTGATAATTATATTGCAGGAGCTTGTGAATATTGCTTAGTCTTAAAATGTCTTAAGATAGATTTGAAGCTTTAGACATTGCGTTAATGCATCAACTTTCTGCCAATTTGAAAGCACTCACGGTCGCCGTTCCCAAAATTAAATCGGCTATTATTATTGGTTCACGTTTATCGGACCATGTGGACTGTTCCAAATGGAAAATCTAAGTGGCAATATCGGAAGCAATAAGCTGGCAACACCAATTACAATTCGTACGTAATTATCGACTACGTGCGGAATCGACCGCCAACAATACATTATGTAAATTAAATGTTGCCGTTCAATAAGCGGACTTGAATTTGAAATACTAGACTAATTATGGAACCAGCCTGAAATGAGATATTATAGTGAAATTATTGTCCTCTAAGTGGGGCGTAGTGACACATTGATTGAGCCTACGTTGGCTTACTGTTGACAGTAGTCAAACTAGGCCTTTTCGTTCGGTCTTGCGACGACAATACGTTTCACCTTATAGGCGGTCATGGTACGAAAAAATGCTATTCACTTTAGGTACCTAAACTCATCAGCATCTCAACTGAATTGTTTTAAGAAAGCTCATGGTTTCTTAAAACAATCCAGTTATAGTTTAATTGATCAGTTTGTTTATTCAACGCAAGTGACATATTTTTGTAGATACGTTATCACAAATATCCAGATTTTTTTCTAAAAACTATTTAAAATTAGATATATATAAATGATGTCCTTTTCTAAGTCTAATTACAAAATAAAACAATAGAAAAACGTTTGGGTATCGTAGTTTCTATTATTCTAGTGCTGATATTTTTTTTTAATAAAAATCGCCTATTTTACTCAGGGATATTGTAGAAATGGTGAAATGAGTTATTGTACAAAAATACAATTCTGTCGTCTTTATAATATTTACACTATTTTCCCAAATAAAAAGTAGTTAATTATATTAAACAATTAACCTACGCGGTAGTATTATAGAACGAATTTGAAGTAAATCTCCGAAAGTTCTCTGATAATATCATAATTAAGGTATATCATGGCGGGAAAGCCTATTAATTATAATCTACACGGATTGGTGGATGACAGCACGCAATACTAGCCTAATTAGACCGCTATAACCATTAACAGATTGGAGTACTTTTATATGAGCGTACACAAATTGCATACTAATCCCTAGTACAAACATTTGGTTAGCTTTTGTCTATAGATATTGCATGGCATTATTGTATTATATCCTCGAAGTAGGATATGATAATACTGTGGAAAACGAAAAATTGTTTATAAAATATTTGTTCGGTGGTAATGTCATGTGAAAAGTGCAATGTACAATGCAAAGGTGCGCTACTAGCGTAATACTTTGTATCAAATGTTTTACAAGGTTCCAAGTTACGTGTAAAACTTACCTTAATTTTAAAGTTAGTGTTACTTTGTCCAACTTATGTATAGCTAAAGACCTTGTATGGTATGTACAATCAATGTTGGGCATACGGTTATATCAGGGATTTAAGTGGTCAAGACTGAACTAGCTCTGATAGACGTTACGTGAAACAATTTCCTGCTCCAATACGAAAAATATGTTAAAATAACTAAAACATCATTCATAAACAGACATTTATAACATTATTTTTATAAAGTTTCGAGTGCTTTACAGCACTGGGCAGCAGGAGACTGTAATTTGTTATGTAATTAATTCGTATTTATTTACGTTAAAGATGTTTTAGTTGGATGGTGAAGTAATAAAATTAGGAAACGTACAAACACAACATAAAGAACAAACATACTTGATGATTTAGATAACTGTCAACTCAGTGGTCTAATCTAAGTTAATTTTTACAGAGGTACTAACTATTTCTTAAAAGTTAACCACAAAGATTGATTATTCCAGTGATCTACAATTTATCTGCAGGCAAACTGTGAGTGTAACTAAGGTATATTTTACTAGCCAAACAATTTTGTGCCACAGCGAGACAAATTCTGGCTCTTTGAACAGACACTATTCATTCTCTCAGACCATGACCCAGAATCTGAGAGCATAAACAAACAAGTATGTGATACTAGGTACCCTGATTTTTTCTATTGTAAAGAAGAGAAATAACAATTGCCAAAAAAATGATCAATTAGTTATCAATTACATACCCGTATTTAAAGATTACGGCTATTTCAAATACGCAATCGATATACATATTAAGGGATAGCCCTTAACCAAATGGGGCATGGGGCAGACACATTCGTCATTCGTATTTTGGGACTACCAACACTTCATTTTACACCGGCAATCGAACCCAATACTTTATAACAATAATTTATTGCAATAAACTGTAGTTCAGGAGCTTGTGACTTCCCAGTTATATTGTATGTTCCCAAATATTGTAGTGTAGTAATTTTGTAGTAATAAAATGATCTTTATTTCTTTATACATTTTTATTCTTTGATTTTAATGTTTAACTATTATTTTTATTTTTCTACATAGTAATAAAACAAGAATATTGTAAATACTGTATATTTGTATGTTGTATTAATTATATGTCTGTTAATCAAGAAGGCTTAGAAAAAGGTATTATTTACACTTGATTGGTATAGCAATATCATTAATATTATTAATAAGATCTTTCACTAAATAAAACGTAAGTTATATAATGGATTATCAAATCAAATCCTCATTAATTCATAACAAAAATACATTTTGGGTGTCACAGTTTAAAACTAATTTTAGTACATTCAACAAGAGGTATTTAAAAAGATAAATAAACAACCTTATGGGTACACCTGTATCGCAGAGCTGACAAGCGTTCGCACTGTCTGAAAATTATGACATCGCAAAATTGAATATAGTTCTTTAGTTTGGATTTTAGGGGCTTTTAAGTATAGGTACGGAAATAGTATCAAAGGTATGAAACGAAACGTATCGTGGCGCTTGTTCACAAAGGAGGTGACAAACATCGTAAACGTTTAGCTAAAATTAAAACGAGAAATCCTCAATCAAGGGGAGCTATTCTTAACTCGGTAATAGGAATTTTAGACTACTCGCAATTTAATTAAACTTTTAAAGCTTTTTAATTTAATAGATAAATTAGCAATAATATTTAGATATATATCCATCAGTTTTGTTAAGATATAACCAAATCTTACTACAATATAAGACTGTAATCATAACAATCAAATAAACAATATTTACAATTTTCTAAACCTGTAATTTACTGTAATAATAAAAATAACTAAAATTAATTTAAAAAGCTTGGTCCCTGTGGCAGTGTACCTTTAATAGTTATATTGTTGGGCAAACACATAGATCTTTTTATTAGATACTTTTACAGTAAAATTTATTAATTTTATTACTCACTAACTGAACCGGCTAACTTCGTTCTGCCTAACAGTCTAATAATATCGTGTTAACTTTACTTAAACTTAATTAAGGATTTCATTAAGGTAACATTAATACAATAAATAAGAATAATTGGATAAGGATTAATGCTGTATTCGTATTGGTTAAAATCGCTTCGAAAATTAGCCATTATTTGTCGTAAAGAGTAAATAACAAAAAAATGTTATTATGGGATATCCATAAGAGATAGACATATACTATCGCGGAGTTTCATGTAGACCTTTATAATGTGTACAATACTTAGTACATTATTTTAATAAATCTTGTAGGGTTCAGCCTGCGTTTGCAATGTAAGCGGAAAAAATGTAATTATTTACGACATCACATTAGAAACCTCAAAAATAACAGTGTTTCTCCACTATTTAATGGATGTTATTATACATATAAACCTTCCTTTTCAATCACTCTATCTATTAATAAAACCGTTTCCGTTGCGTAGATTTCAAGATTTAAGCATACATAGGGATATAGGGACAGAGAAAGCGACTTTGTTTTATACTATTTAGTGATTATACAATAGTATTTAACTACAATGATTACTAATATACAAGACAAATCTCTTGACTTGAATGAATGAAGCCGCATCTCATTACAATACAAAAGCTCCTACATTTTTACTTTGCCCGCTGCATTTTCTTTTGTATTTAACAAACTGTCAATTACCTGCCAACATTTTTTCAATTTTATTTTTTGAGCTTACAACTTCTTTCTACCTTTAAAATTTACATTTTGCGCATATTTTATTTTGAATTCACTTTGGTTGTAACAAGTTTATTTGTGTTCTTAAACTATTGTCCCGTATAGACAATGAAAGATTGCGTTTTTTTGATTGGTACAGTATACTAGGATTGTAAAATTTATTTAGTTTATACAAGTACCATAATAATATATTTAAATAATGATTTTTTAATGGATATAAACGCGAATTCACTTCAGTAATTACATAACTCGACGTTATCAGTTGTATTCCGTAACAGCAGTTACTTAGAAAAGCATTCGAACTGACGTGTTATTTCAATAATTTAATTAATTCGTATTTATATTGTTTTAAGAAGTTTATTAAGATTTTTAATATTTTATTTATAGAGTTTCTTTGATATTGTAATAATTTGGAAGCTTGAAGAGTCCGAAAATATGGCTAAATAGAAGAGTGAAGGAAAACCTGCTGCAGCTGAAAGCTAGAAATTGGCGGGAGTTAGCATAGCGCTGTAAGAGTCTCATTTTAAAGGCCAAGACAATCTTTTGGGTCAGGTTTTGGGCAGAGCCATCGGAGTAAGTGAGTAAGTAATAATTTATCAACTCAAAATTTTTATTAAAATTAATTACACAGTAAAATTTCACGCAGAGCTCCACCTAATAGTACAAATTTAACTCTTTAGGTCTGGGCCTCAGGCGTCTGAATCTGTTTCATGATCATTTTTCAATCTAATAGGCAAGTAGGCTATCAGCCTCCTGTGCCGTCGACTTTTTGGGTCGAAGACATGTCGGTTTCCTCACGATCTTCTCCTTCACCGTTTGTTAGTTAAATGCGCATATTATAGAAAGAAAGTCCATTGGTGCACAGCCGGGAATCGAACCTACGACCTCAGGGATAGAGTCGCACGCGGCCAACACAGCTCTTAAATTTCGAAACTCACGAATAAACGCCCAGTTATTTTTAATCGCAGTTAATATCACGTATGTAGCCGCTGAATTGTGTTAAACTTGTCTTTTATAAATTGCATTCCGGCGTCCTCCAAGAATTATAGTCGCCTGTCGCGTCCGATGACGCCAGACATGCGTTTGAGTTACCAGTTTAATTTGAACTATCAAAATTATTATAAAACTACGAACAGGTGTCTCATGATAGCTTAGATAAAAATATGTTTCGATTAGCACGAACTTTGTTCAGGAAACAATTTGTATGGAATATTAAAGGTATTTACTCATAGTTTATTTACAAAAGTTATTCAAGAATATATTGACATTGAATTATATATTATATAGATAGATTGTTTGTTAATAAAACATAGAAACGCTCGGGGGTGCGAATAGAATTCATCTAGGACAAATGAACATGTATCGAAAATCGATTGCTTGTCATAACTTTTACTTTTATCTATTCTGTGCTCTATTCACTATGGTCCGTTCCTGTCTCTGGTGACTCATTGCTTATGGATCTTGCTTACTGGAGCTCATATTTAAAGCGTTATTTTCGTAGCATTTAAATTGTGAGAAATACCCACTAAATCAAATAAATGTGATATAAATTCATGACACTGTTTGGACAAGGTTCTTAACGGTTTTATTGCAGTTATAAGGAACTGAAGATATCAAGTGTTTTGGAACGCTAGCATAATATATGCAACTTATTGCAACCACTAGGTCGGAAAAAAGGAAACATTCTTCCTCCACAGTTTTCAATTTATTTACACTTCGTTACATTTAAAGAAAAACAAAATAACATAAAAATTTTAACGGATGCAACGGACGGTCTACTCACTAACAAGCGATCTCTTCCAGGTAACCCTAGTAAGAAAAAAACTAAAAAAATAATTATAAAGCGTTAAGTGCAAGAATTGCATAACCAAATCTTATAAAAAAAATATAGAATTACCAACCATAATTTATTTAATACAAAAAATACCTAAAAACTAAAAAGCGAAAAGCTCTCACGGTTTCATGAATTACGATGCAATACAAAAGTATAGAAGAATTTAGGAAATTACTTTCATCGTATATATTTAAAGCTATTAATACCACATTTACCCGGAAGGCCAACATTGCCAAAAATATTCCCCTAAATACTTTTAGCTGTTTCGTCTCCAATGAGTGTTCATACTTAGCTCTTAGTGGCGGTGGTTGCGGCACTAATTCCCTTACACAAGCAGCCCGCTTTCCCGTCCGACAGGCTTGTAGTATAAAATAATATATGCAGTCATCCTGCATTTTTGTATAGCTCACTGATAATCTGCGCAGTGTATACCGTAATATTCCAGCGATGTAAGGAGACCATGACGCGTGGGAATTCAATTCCAGGTCATAGTGAAAAATAGCATTAAGTTTCTTCTGCTATAGGGCACGGGGTGCTAATAGGGCACGGTCAAACACCACGTAATAATATATCTAGTAATATAAGCAATAATAAATTTCTAAATAGGTTTTTGACTTACCGGGGGCCACCATGAGCATTGTTAAAACGACCCTGTTGAGATGCTGGTGGGTTTAGATTCCTAAATTGAATTACATTTTTTCACCGAACAAAGAAACTGTAAGAAATTATAATTTTGTTTGTGGTTTCTCTGTATGATCTGAAATTTAAAAGTCAAACTTGCTTCAACAGATGATTCTATGACAATAAATAAATTCTAAAAATTATTTTAAAGTATTAATCAAGTACAATAAGCTATTATTTTTTTTAGTATATAATTAGTTATAATAAATTCTCTTATGATATATTTTAAGCGTAAAGGTTTCTGGTGCAACAATTATTACATTTTTAAACGTTTCCGTCAAATTTTGATTGGAGGTATATCTTGGTGTATTTGAAAGTTTCAGTTACTAAAAGTAGGTGTTTTTAATAAATAAACGACATAATGTTACTAATTATATTTTTGACGATTAGCATGCTGAATTAGGCAGTTAGACAGTTCTTTGTTCATCAATCTTATGTCCCACTTTAGACTAAACTTTCTATAAGTCAAACCATAAAAGGTGTATTTTCTTAAACTGACGTTTCTAGCAATTTTATTTAAAACGCTTAGAAAACAAAAGCTTTGTTTATGTGTGAAAATAGAAGCCATTTTCTTAATAGCCTTTCTGAACACCGTAAACAATATTCGACTCTATAAATATATACTTAGAGATTGAAATATAATGGCGTTTATCGTGTATTTAAAGGGAAACTATAGGGGTTGGATATTGGTAACATAAAAACTCTTTCGATTCCAGACACCCATCAGTTGATTAGACGTGTTAGGGTATGGGGAAGTTGCAATTACCATGTTTTGTATGACGTCAGGATAAACTAAGTGCAATTTAGAAAGTGCTGCAAAATCTTGGCTCTATAACAAGACGGTTCTTATTGCGGCTCACAATATAAATTATTTAATACTAGACGACAGGTTAAACCGGATGAAAATCCGTTTAAATTCTTGAGTAACGCGTCTCCGGTGAAGAACTTGTATCATAATATTCAAGCTGTAGGCTTTTGTGCTAAAACAATTTTTCACACAGTCTATCATGACACTCTCCCGAACAAAGCTGGCGTCAACAGATGAGGCAAATAGAGCTGGAAAGAGTTGGAGCGAGCGACGCCATCTGCCCCTAGGGGAGGGGTTATATGACATTAAGTCAAGTAAGTCAATCATGACACTGATGTATGTAAAACCATTCAAAATTATCCGGCTGACCCCGTGGGGAAAGCGACCACCACCCTCCATTACATATGAAAAAGGAAGAACAGGACAATAATAAACTAAAAAAAGGCGATGTACGTCACAACAATTAAAATTATGCACTTTCAACGTAAGATTCCTATCATTCAAAACAAGACAATTAGATCTGAACAATGCATTGAGAAAAATCAGAGAAAGAAAAAGAGAAATTGAAAAATATGGAAGAGGGTTTTACCCTAAAAGGGGACATACAATATTAGACAACTCAAAAAAACTAACTTATTTTTTTTTACTATACTACAACTAATAGTCATATTAAGAATATTTAACTTACCAATTATTGTATGGATTCATTAATAAAGCTCTAATAATAATAATCATAATAGATAGCGTTACCTAAGCTTAACATAGAACTAAGTAACTAGTTTTTATATTATATATCATGTGGACATCTGCAAAAATAGCATTAGGTCGTTTGCGACATCTTTCTTGACACAAACCAAACATAGTGCTACCCCCAGTTATTAGTGTAGGACAAGACAAAATTGTCATGTTATAATAATCCATTTTCATCTTCAGTACAGTCCTCTCGATAAATAACGTCCTCGTTTAGCGATATGACTCGAGTATCAAAGGACAGAGACGTACCCACTACTGTAAGGCCACCAACAGAAAGATTCTATTGCTATTTCGGTTGTCGGTTTCAGACATGGATAAAAAATATTTGGGCTGGGAGATACATACAGGTATATTGACAGCGTTATACCTATTTTGATATATTTTTTCCGTATTTGTAACATTTAAACTATAAGGTAACTACTCGAAACGTTTAATTATTGTTTATGTGTTTAATAAATTCACTTTTATTTTAATTTTTAATTAGAAAAGCAGCGTGTTGAAATAATTGGGTTATTTACTTGTTCATTTCTCAATAGTGTTATATTTTGTTTTTCAAAAAAATCCCGGGCCTCAAAGTGGGCTGTCTCCGTACAATCCGTCCTCGTGGTATGTTTGTGTGTATGTTAAAATGTATTCATTTGCACAAGTCTAAGCGCATAAATCAACACTGCCTTAGGCGGCTTATTAATATTTGCCGGGAGAGACACAAATTTGCTGGATATGGTTTGTATAATTAATTAAACGTTAAAATTATACATCGGAGAACTTTTAGAATATAAATTTAATTAAAAAATTGTCTGTTTTAATACATTTTCCTAACAAAGAATTTAATCTAATAAAGGGTGGTACAAAATGCATACAGCTGTTAAACTTTGAGTGGGCCGTCCTGAGAAGAAGTTGAAGGCGAAAAGGCACTCAAACCCCACTGTCATAAAAATGAATCAAATTATTTTGAGGAAAAAACCAGAGAGCACTACACGGTGTACAAATGAAAGAGTAAACGCAATTCCAAAGTCTATCTAGTGACCAATATCAATGTTCGCAACGGTAAGTCACATAGCACTTATACATTTGTAGGTAATAAGTGAGATTCTATCTCTGTATTGTTGAGCTTACCGGGAAAGAGATGCAAGCTTTTATTTGTACAGATAGCAAAAAGCCTTATTAATTATGAACATGTAGCGATAGGAGAAAATGTTTGTTTTCGTTTTAGAAATGTGTAGTTTTATTTTGTACGGCGAATGTTAAAAAGAATAGTATTGTGTGCTGGAGCAGACACGCGACTGTTGTATTGGTTATTTTTCTGTAAAGACAAGGATCTTCTGTGTTTCACATCGCTGATTTTGGGTCCAGGGATTGTTTTTTTCGTATGCATTTGCTTACGAAAGAAAAGTTTGCACCCCACAGCTTTAATAAACGGCTTAAAGGTTCAGAGTCACACACTCTCAAATTACTATCAGGGGATGAGTTTTCTGTGCTTGAGGTCGTCAAATTCTGGGACCAAGATATGTTTGCTCGCCGTATGGGTATTGGCATACGAAAAGAAAGTATGCATCCAGGGCTTATAGAAACGGCTTAAAGGTTCAGAATCACACTCTTTAGTACACACTCTCAAATTACTAGCAAGTGATGAGCTTTCGGTGCTTGACGTCGTCGGATTCTGGGTCCAAGACATGTTTGCAAAGGAAAGTATGTAGTCAGGGCTCAAACAATTGGTTTTAAAAGTACTTTTTTACACACATCAATATTAAACTCGTTACGCATACATATGGTATAGTTCATATTGTGTCATGTCGATATTTAAGTGACAAATTAATAAACACATTTAACCATTTTGTACCGCAATCAATTACTTCAATAACTCGGATTAAACTTGCACGAGTTACCCTGTAATTAGGGCTGTCAAATGAATATTTTATACGTATACGTATATTGTCTCTAGTTTACGCTTCATTATTTACCTGACTCGCTGACTACGGATGCTGTAAAAAATAGGCAAGTACGTACTCAAGTTATTTAAATTAAAAGAAATATCAAAATCTGTAAAACTTTTAATTAAAATTTACTTTTTAACCTTAAAAAAAATTTCTAGCTGTTTCTTCAGACAGGTGTCTTTTCCAATTTAAATATATTTTTTAATAATTTACGGACAGAAAGCACCTGCTTGTCACATAGGATCACGCTTGTATCTTTCCTTTTATTTTAAAAAGTAGGTTCTTAGTCTGAAGGAAATATTTTATAGTAATATCATATCTAAGCTTCCAAGCTAAGCTGGTCGTTATAAGTTTGTTTAAATAATCGTATACAATTTTAACGAGTACTAACATTAAAGTTTTATTCAAACATACAGTATTAAGAATGCTTTTTTAGTAAATAATAATCAACTACTTTATTTCACTCCGTATGTTTCAATTTGTATAAAACACGTTTATCAATTTGTATGATCATAAAGCATTAATTAACATTAATTATAATTTATGAACGATAATTTCTTATCTTTAATTATTCAGGTATAAAAGTGCAATGACATGAAACGGTATCAACCCTACTTGTAATCCATTTTGGAAATGTATATGTACATTTAAAATTATTTAAATTAACACTGGGGTGCTTTTAATCGCTAATTAAATTTTCATATTTAATAATAAAATATATTATATTGAAGAAGAATCGTTGGTATATATATATTTGGCGCTTTGGGGACACGCGCTTGTATTAGTCTCCATGTCTTCTGATGTAAGATGTTGCAGCCATCGTTCCGGCACCATTAACGAAAATGCAAAGAAAAGAAATATTCCATTTTTAAATTGCATATTATATTCGTCGTCGTTTATTTTTATTGTATTATTTCTTTTCTGTTTTATAATTGTAATGTTTCCCTTTAAATGTTGTGCACACTTTTTATGTATGCATGTATTGTTGTGTGTTCTTTCTAAGTGTTTCGTGAGTGTGCACTTATATACTAAAAAAAAAATTTTTTTATATATATTTTGAATGAGTCAGCTGTTGTCGGATCTGTTCATATGTTTAATAGAGATTTTTTTACGACTTTTAAACTGGGAAACGGTGTCCATGGGCTGCGATAACTTCCCCTTTTGGGCGTCCTCTAGGCTCGTTTGCCCCCCCCCCCCCATCACATAAAAAAATAGAAGACAATACGATGTGTAATTTTTTTTGTTTTTTAAGCATCCCTCCTGCGGCCGTGGAGCGATTTGGTTGAAGAACTGTGGCAATTTGGTGAACGAAAATAATAAATAGGTAGGTTTGTAGGTTCTAAGACAACTGATGTCGAAGCATTCTCTACCCGTCTTTGAGATTGTTTCTGATCTAATAGCGAAAACCTATGAAATAATTGAACCAAAAAACAAAGCCAGCTCTCAAATAACAATGTCACCGAAATGATGGTAATAAAGACGTCTGCGACTTAACTTAGCTTTTTTGCTGACTGTACGAAACAAGTCTATTTGTATTTGTCTCAGCAGAAGGCAAGGCGGTGGGTTATTATTAAAAACGCACTTCGCTTATCTCTTTACTAGACTCGCTATTTACTATACAATTCACAAGCGTCTATATTGACAAAAGGAAAATCGCATGATAGAAATTGTTGGTATATTATATTTATATGCGGATTTCATTATAACGAAATGTAAGTTAAAATTTATAATTGTAAATAAAGCTAATATTAAGCATGCAATTCATATCATGTACTGACCAAGCGAAAACTAGGCGATATTTTCTATATTATAAAAATGTATGGAATAAACGTAACGATTTCCCCCATACAACACATTCATTGCGGCAGAGTAAACAGTTTTCTTTCTACATGTACAACTAATAAACCAGAATGTTTTAGACAAAACTCAGAGCATGTATCTAAAGAATATTAACAGAATTCTGTTTGCTCCATGTTTACGGGACGGCACTGGTAAAAGGAAAATACAGTAAATAAAATAATCAAGATTAAATTCTATAATAAATTAAACAGGCTATTAAATCCCCAGTAATTTTCCATATAAATTGCAACATGACGGCTTTGTTCCAAGAATAATGGGATATTTAAGAGTCCCCCGAGCAGGAATCTAGTTCATATCTAGATCACTTGAAACAAAAGTGGAAATTATTTTAATTACGATTGTTTGTTATGTAAAAGATTTCATTGAATATTGCTGGTGATTACTTTTGTATATAATTAAATATAACCTAAATTATTTCTAATCTTTAATTAAAATATGTCACAATAAAGAACCAGCCAGAATATATGCAACCAGCCAACCCACAGAAGCATTTCCGAATCAATTCGGTTTAGGGTTCTTCAAGAAAAGAGCGTACCAATTCTTAAAAGGCCGACAACACACTCGCGACCTCCGTAGAATTGAGTGACCATGGGCGGCGGTATACATTAACATGAAGTGAGCCTCCTCTCCGTTTTTTCTATTAAAAAAACCTATCGCTAACTCGTACGTCGGAGACTTTAAAAGCCTAGCCTATATTGGGGCAAAAATTGGGGTGCATCAGGCACAAAAAGATGATCTCCCATTTACCAAAAAAGACAATTGATCAACGAGTCGAATATAAGTTATTTCTTTATTACCCATGACAAAGTATGTAGTACCTGGTGGTACAAATAAAAAGCAAAAAATTCATTAGAAATGTATTTATTTTTCATTTATTGTGCTCTCCATATTTATAAAGGGGGTTTCCGAGACCCGAAATTTATTACAATATTCATGAAAATTCGAAACTATACAATGCGAAACAAACATAATATAAAAATAAATATCGCTTATATTAAAATTAAACAACATAAAACAATTTTAGTTTTCAAATGCCAACATTAAAACGAAATTCCCATTGGAAAAAAAAACTACTTGTCTACGGTATGACCCTTTCACGGTTAACGAAAAATATTTCTATTTTGCGTTATTGATATTAAATATTAAAATAGGACTGAATTATAATACCTTAATAAAGAAATTAATTTGCTGAGATGACTCTTTAGAAAATGTATTTCTAATCAACGATATATAGATAGATACTGTAGTAACTTTTGGAACGGCAAAATCAAACAATAATTACAAATATGCTTTTAGCACCAGTAATATAAATTCCTACTTGACAGATCATAGGAAATATACAGGAAATCGTGACCATGCGACGTAATTTTAATTGTGATATGATTATAAAATTCAACTCACTAATCTATCTTTAATTATTTTTACAATATCTACAATAACCCTTCGGCTTCCATTTAAATAAAATTTAATAGTTTTATCATTGCAATTAATTTAGGACTAGCTCGAAATAACTTACAAGATCAAAACTATAACTAACTTACATATTTGTACAAAAATAACTAACTTGGAAACAATTTACAAAGCACTCGTAATTAAAAAAGGAAATCTACTTAAGTTTTCTAATACCTCTTTTGTACAGATTCATAGACATATGACACACCCACACTGACTAACAATCTGAGCCCCTATAGCCGAATTTAATAGGTCATACGAAGGTACCTCGCAATTCAGCTGGAAGTGGGAAATGACGACCTTACTACGTCAATCGAAAGACTAACTGGTCTTATGGAACAAGTCAGTGCATTGGCAGCCATTTAAGGAATCGTAGTATCACTATTATTGAAGAAGGCGAGACCTATCTTGATAGGCCGAGAAGTAAACACTTGAGTTATGGCACTCTATGTCACCTCATGACAACGGAATTTCCGCTGATAATCTATGTTTAGATGAGGCCCTGGTACCACAGGTACCACATGTGTTATTGCTGTAACCTGAATCAGACCCGAAGGAAGAATCTCCACTGGGGGGCTTGGGGGACGCTCTAGGTCCTCTCCAGCAGGCAATGCCAGGTAGTTCACCTCCAGGCCAAGCACCGCCAGCGCTCATAGGTATCGGACCAGGTGGTCTGGCACCCACTGTGCCCACTTGAGGATATAGCCTTAGCAAGGCATCTAGTAAAACTCCTTCGTGGAATTCCGAGGGATCCGGTGGATGGACATGTCTCGGCATTCGATGTGCTCGTCGTCTTTCCAGCGATTTTGGTCGGCGATCAAGACGTTGCTGTCGAGGTCGATGGGGGAGAGATTGTGGTGGTCTAGCGCAGGTCCGGCAAGGAAGAACATCACCAACTAGACTTAGTTCGTCTTCAGCAAAATGATCATCACTGTGAACTGAGTCATCTGATCTGTGAGGGAGTTCTTCATAAACTGGTGCGTTGCAATTATTGCTGCACGGGTTCCCACTTCGCCAAGAACCGCCCGTACCACAAACGAACACTCTTCCTTGACAATTGGGCCTCTTTGTCTCCACCATCTGCAAATTATTAAAAATCAATAACTTAACTTTTGAAGTCTTACAGATCGTGCTTACACATTCAGTGTCATTTAAAGGCATTAAAATACTTAGAATTTTTTGATTCCACTAGAAAATATTAATTATTAAATTAATCACGCAACTCGTCGTAGACATTTTTTTCAGGTTTAAAAAGACATATTTTTAACAAACTAATTCTACTACTAATCTGAACATACCTCTAATTGTGGTTCGATTTCGGGTCTCTGTGGCAAAGGCGGTCTTCTAGGCAGGTCTTGCAGGTCTTCGTATAAAGGAGCAGGGGGCGGTGCTCTTCTCTGCGATCCGGAACTTTGGCTCGGCGCTGTAAACTTCGATGGAAGGAGGTTGGTCACTTTTCTTTTATGCCTGGAGACAAAAAACAAAGTTAATAAATTCATTCATTAGCCTTTATTGCTGACACCCAGTACAATGTCATAACAATTATTTAAGTTACATAAATAAAACTTAATCTAATACGTCACTTGACCCGTTTTAGGTAGTCAGCGTGTCCTGTGACACGTAGGCCTCTTCCAGCTGTTTCCATTCTTTTCTGATATTAGCTCTTCTTGTCCAAGTTGTGCCTCCTATTATCTTTATATCGTCTGCCCATCTCTTGCTCGGTCTTTCTCGTTTTCTTTTTCCATCACGTGGTTGCCGCAGCAAGTTAATAAATAAAAAGGTAAAATTAAACATATCTATTTCAAAGTTATTAGAGACATCAAATGGACGATGAAAACAATATGTCACACGCATTGAACTCCTACGCATACAAAATGTATATTGTACATCAATAATTATTATGTAAATGTAAATTGTGTGTCAAGACAAAAGTGTAACAATTTTTGTATACGTAATAATTTTGACACGCATTTTAATATATGACAATTGACTTATTACAAACATTAATTTGACATTACCGTTTTAAACATTTCTTTACAACTAAACTAGATACTAAAAGATTAATATTGTTTTCTCAATCTAAATCTCTCTCAGAGAATGCTTATCAAATCGTCATCAGTATTTATATGGGAGATAAGTTCGGAAGTTAGATGCGCACGAGTTGACCACCCACAGCTAAGGCGCGGCGCAGTAAAAATGTCACTACCTTGTTAACTATATTTACGTTTGTAGAAAATCTTATAATAACAAACTAAATAAACAACTCTCTATTTCAAATAGGAAACTCGGTTTACATTTAGAAAATAAATTTGGCATTATTAAGTAATCAATGAAAAATAAAAATAAAAATTAGTGGCGCTACAAACTATTTAGGTCTGGGCCTCAGATATCTGAATCTGTTTCATGATCATTTGTCAATCTAATAGGCAAGTAGGTGATCAGCCTCCTGTGCCTGACACACGTCGGCGAATTTTTGGATCAAAGGCAAGCCGGTTTCCTTCATCGTTCAAGCGAATGTTAAATACGCACATGGAAAGAATGTCCATTGGTGCACCACATGGTATCGAACCTACAACCTCTACGACATATGAAAATTATGGTAAACAAAAATTCTAAAGTAATAATTAAAAATATATATAAAATAAAAATACTTTATAATAAGTTAATATTGTATTCTCCCAAAACTTTCATTTCGTCAACTGGACCTGTTTTTGAATCAGTCCAATGTCGATTCCTTATCTATTATCTAATTTTTAAAGATAAAACATACATTTTTCAATACACAATCAACATGGGCACACACTGAGCTTCAACTTATCTGATTTGAAAGTTCCTCATTTATTTTATAGATATAGATTATGTTTTTTATAGTGGGTGTGACAGCGAATTCTTTTGATTTTATACTTTTACTGTTATAACATCGTAGTTACTACATCATAATTTATGTACCACGAACCTTAACATATGTCTCATATCTATGGCTCAGTGGTATATATGGTAATCCATAAATATTGGGGGCTAAAATTTGACGCCCGGCGAAATACTAGTTTCGGTTTTGACCTAAATCAATGAAACGGCGGCAAGAATTATTTATTTGTATATAATTTTTCTATTCTATAAAATATTGTTAGTTTAATTTAATGTAAATTACTTGTAATTGTATTTTTGTAAATTTGGTTTTGCACTTTAAGAAGTGCAAGCACTTAATATTTTTTTAGCTTGTTCCTTACTAGGGTTGCCTTGTTAGCGTTAAGGCTGCCCGTTGCATCCCTTATAATTTATGTTATTTGTTTTTATTTTAATGTAACGAAGTACAAATAAAAAAAATAAAACTGTCTTCTTTTAATTAGAAAATCACGTTGATTATAATAAAGTGGATAAAGTGGGTAGTGCAAACGTGTACTGGTGTGTCTCGTGAATTTTTTCTTAAATTAAATAGTATTTCGGTAAAAACATTAAAACTTACAGTTTTAGTGATGAACTAGTGTCCCACCACACATCAATCGCTATTTTTTCTCAATAATATCCTTTATTTAACTATAATAAACTTAAAGTTGGAAATCACTTCTTCAAGTACCTTCAATTTAACTTGTATTTATTTTTCACATTCACCTTATTATGGAGGATCTTAAAAAGTCATTAAGGGATGTATCCGAAATGGTGTCTACCAGAATGGAAGAGTTTCAGCAGCGCCTTATTGCAACTCAGAATAGGTCCCCCTCACTGGAACAAACTCCGCTTGCTAGGGAATTCGAAGCTTTCAAAAATTCTGTTTTATTCTGCCTAGAGAATCTCCAAGCTCAGATGGCGATTCTATTTAGAGTGCAGGATGAACAGGAGATGCGCAGTAGGCGAAAGTGTCTGTTGCTGCATGGAGTAAATGAAGCAAAGGATGAAAGCCAGGGCTCCATTGCAAATATGATATCCATACTGTTAAAGTGTCCTAATGTGACGGAGCAGTGCCTCTCCCGTTGCCATCGTGTGGGATTAAGATGCAATGACAAGCCTAGGCCTATATTAATAAAGTTTCGTGAGCATGCTGACAAGTTAAGGATCTGGGCTGCCAAAACTAATCTTAAAGGCACCGGAATAACCTTGTCTGAGTTCCTGACAAAATCAAGGCACTCGCTATTTATGGAGGCAAGAAAGCGGTTTGGCGTCTCGAATTGTTGGACTCGCGATGGACGTGTACAAGTGATAGGGGCTGATGGGAAACTTCGCCGCATCTCCTCGCTGAAGGAACTCGATTCAGTTCCGGACAGCATACCGTCATCGACCGCAGCTGATGATGCAAAGCTGACTAGAGACAAGACCCGTAATAAGAAGGCTCCAAAAAAGGGTCAATAACTTCCGTTTGTACGGTGTTGGTGTTTCGTGTGTTGGGGTTATAATCAACTTTTTCTTGGTTTGTTGTCATGAGTTTCAAGTGTTAAACAGTTCTTTTTTTAATTACTTATTTGGTATCTTATAACCTTCTCCTTCGTTTACAAATTGTTATTATGATGATATTAATTTCTAATTGTTATTTGTTATTAAAGCCCATTGACAGATTATAACTACTAACTTTCTAACGTGATGAGACGGCTGACACTGTCAAAGGTTGTTATTGTCAAGTGTCAATTGAGAATTGATACACATAGTATTTCCACAGAACATAAAATTAGTCTCGTATAATAAGCTTTTGCTTTAATCCTTACATATCAGCGGTTGAGTGCGATCGTAAGAACATCTTTTTTATTTCTTATTATTTTTTTTGTATTTTTAAAGTTTAAGCGCTTATATACTTGGTGTAGATTTTATTTAACTTTTAGATTAGTTTTAGTTTTTATTTTTTTATTATTGGTCTAAGATCCCGCTGCAGGATTGGTGCGCTCATCGACTATTTGTTTAAAACCAAATTTTTATGTTTATTTATAATAAAGAGAATATATATTTACTAGGGTGCCTATCAAAATTTGGCCGCCATTATTTTTAATTAAATTATTTTTAATTGATTTTTGGTAAAGGATTGCGTTCATTTATTATTTAAATAAAATAACGTCTACATCACGGTAATTAATATGAAGATTCTAAAAAATCACGGGTGCCGTTGCGCACATGGCCGCACCTCTTTGCAGCCAGGTGTAAACAGGTATGATTTCGATAAATTTATACGTTTATAACCTATTTTTATTAATTATATGTCAAATTGAAGCAAATTTTTTTCTATTAATTATCATATAAAGTTGCTTAATTAAATCTGGCCGCAAATAAGGGCTACTGGCTGTTAAAGATAATAAATATTTAAGGTAGAGTGAAAGAGAGTTAGCGCGTAACATCATTTGTCAGACGATGACAGCGATTGTCGGCTGTGCGACGCTTTTAAGCCATTGCGCATGCGTCGAACGTTAGTGTTCTCAACCACCGGGGAGTAATAGAGACGACTTATAATAAATACTCCAAAAAATATGTATTTTTTTTCAAAATGACAAATTTAAAAATTGCAACAAAAAATTAATATTGATTTGATATATCGACGGTCTAGTTAGCAATTTGTCTAACTCCTTATTTTTTACAGGGTGATTTTTTTAACACTTTGATGAAGACATAATCCAATTACAAATTATTTGAATGATTCAAACTTAAAAATTATATCTCTATTAGATATTAATGATATTAAATGGTTTTTTAAAATGATAATAAATTTTGAAGTCATTGTTTTTTTCGTACAAATAAAAGATTCTCTAAAATGGAGTTAGATAATTTGCTAATTAGAACGTCGATATTTAATATTAATTTAAAAAATAAAACCAAGGTGACTTAAGTAAAAGAAAATTTTATTGCGAAAGTATTATTTAAAAATTTTATTAGATTTTATTCAAGTAATTGATTGTCTATTACATATTAATTAAACATTTAAGCAATTAAAAAAATTAAAATTTAAATAATTAATAATATAATATAATAATAATTAAAAATTAAAAAATTAAAAAAATTAATCTTATAACTCTTATATTTCCGTAACTCTTATTTAAAAATCTGAATCATCGGAGCTTTCTGTTGTACTATCATCGGAGCTATCACTTTCATCGCTACAAATATCAGAATCGTCGTTATCGGTAGCTTTGTTCATGGATTCACATAGCACACTATTAACTTGCGTTGGAGATGAGTCTCCCAGGAACCATGCTGGTTTTAAAAAACCATCTAGTACCAGCCAGCCATTCTGGGCTGAATTTGTTGCAATTTTTAAATTTGTCATTTTGAAAAAAAATACATATTTTTTGGAGTATTTATTATAAGTCGTCTCTATTACTCCCCGGTGGTTGAGAACACTAACGTTCGACGCATGCGCAATGGCTTAAAAGCGTCGCACAGCCGACAATCGCTGTCCTCGTCTGACAAATGATGTTACGCGCTAACTCTCTTTCACTCTACCTTAAATATTTATTATCTTTAACAGCCAGTAGCCCTTATTTGCGGCCAGATTTAATTAAGCAACTTTATATGATAATTAATAGAAAAAAATTTGCTTCAATTTGACATATAATTTAAAAAAATAGGTTATAAACGTATAAATTTATCGAAATCATACCTGTTTACACCTGGCTGCAAAGAGGTGCGGCCATGTGCGCAACGGCACCCGTGATTTTTTAGAATCTTCATATTAATTACCGTGATGTAGACGTTATTTTATTTAAATAATAAATGAACGCAATTTTTTACCAAAAATCAATTAAAAATAATTTAATTAAAAATAATGGCGGCCAAATTTTGATAGGCACCCTAGTAAATATATATTCTCTTAATTATAAATAAACATAAAAATTTGGTTTTAAACAAATAGTCGATGAGCGCACCAATCCTGCAGCGGGATCTCGTACTATATCATACTTTTGTTAATCATGGATTGCAGTAGTGGTAACTCTGATTTCTTATCTCTGGAATCGTCCGATTGTGACTCCTTCCATAGCATTGACTCCTCCACGCCTACCCTAAATGATACCTTATCCTCTATTTTTCAAAACTTGCCTAAGCACTTCAATGTTGTACACATTAACGCCCAGAGCGTTCCAGCTCATCACACAGATCTCCTTACGTTGGCCTCTAAAGACATCCATGCCATACTTATTTCTGAAACTTGGTTCAATCCTTCCCTTTCCTCTGGTACTTACTCTCTTCCTGGTTACAATTTAATTAGAAATGACCGACTCGGCATGCGTGGAGGTGGTGTGGCAATTTACTTACGTTCTCACATCCCCTTCTCCATCATTAGCTCATCGCCACAGCCTCCACCTAGCAATGCAGCCGAGCATCTCCTTATCGAAGTTCTTCTATCCAACTCTAAGCTTCTCCTGGGAGTCTTCTATTCCCCTTCATCATCGGTGGACTACTTTGATTCCTTTGAAGACACCATTGACCAATTTTCTCCCTTATATAAAAACACAATAGTCATGGGTGACTTTAACACATGTCTGCTGAAAAATGATTCTCGCTCCAGACGGCTCCTTTCTTTAACTCACTCTTACAACCTACAAAACTTATATCTTAACGCTACGCATAAAGTCCCCGGATTTACTCCGTCACTATTGGATCTTATTTTTGTTTCCTCTCCTCACCTTGTCACTAAGCATGGGCAACTTCCTGCTGTCGCCTTCTCTCACCATGACCTTCTCTATCTCTCCTTTAAAGCGAAGCCACCCAAGCAGAAGCCCACGGTAGTTATGCGTCGCAGCTTTGGTGGAATCGACCATGATAGCCTACTCAGTGATGCATCCAAAATTGACTGGAGTGGTCTGTACGACTTAGCTAACCTCGACGACAAAGTTGAGTTGTTCACTTCTTCCATCACAAACCTCTATGATAAGCACGCCCCATTGAGACGTGTTAAACTTAAACATTTACCTGCTCCCTGGCTCTCTGATGAGATTAAAAGATTGATTCACAAAAAAACAGAGCCATAGCTAAAATGAGAACTGCCAAATCTGATGCGGAGCGCGAAAAATATAAAGTAGTTCGCAATCGTTGTAATACTCGCTGTCGTGATGCTCAAAGGCAACATATCCACGACTCAGTATCCAATGGCGACACCTCAAAAATCTGGAAGTTCCTCAAAACCTTGGGGATTGGCAGATCGGCACAGAATGTTATTTCTTCAGCAATAGATATAAACAACCTTAACTCTCACTTCACCTGTTCTCCTGCCCACGATAAGTCTTCTCTTAGGAAGACAATCAATAAACTAGCTTCTCTTCCAACTCCAAACTTCATGCCTTTTAATTTCACTGAATTCACCGAGCGCGAAGTGGAGGGTTGCATCCAGTCTATCTCGTCGGATGCTGTTGGTTGTGATGAAGTTAGTCGTGCTATGATCTTACCTATCTTGCCAGCTATTCTTCAAGTTATTACTCATATTTTTAATTATTCAGTTACTAGTGGTAAATTCCCTACTTCTTGGAAGGATAGTCTAGTTATTCCTATTCCCAAACGGCCCGATCCCATTAACTTTTCTGACTTCCGGCCCATTTCTATTCTACCATTCCTATCTAAAGCTCTAGAGCGCCTTATACACTCGCAGCTTAGCGGATTTCTGAATAAAAACTCAATTCTAGACCCTCTCCAATCGGGTTTCCGCCCGGGGCATAGCACGACTACGGCATTGGTTAAAGTTTGTGACGACATTCGCCGAGGGATGGATGGTGGGCAGCTCACTGTTCTCACTCTGCTTGACTTTAGCAATGCTTTCAATACTGTGAACTTTGAAATTCTGCTTGGGTTGCTTCGCTCTATGAATATCTGTCCATCCGCTATTGACTGGTTTCATAGCTATCTTAACGGTCGTCGGCAGCGTATTAAAATGAATGATGCTTACTCTCAGTGGAATAATATAAGTGCTGGTGTTCCGCAGGGTGGCGTTCTTTCACCTCTTCTTTTTCTATATTTATCAACACCCTGACTGCACATCTATCCGCTAGTTATCACCTTTACGCTGATGACCTCCAAATCTACGTTCAGTCTACACTGTATGAGCTTCCTCTTGCAATACAGGCGATGAATGATGATCTTGAAAACATAGCCAACTGGAGTAAAGACTTTGGTCTTCAAATTAATCCTGCCAAGAGTCAAGTCATCATCATCGGAAGCCCTTTCTTTATTTCAAGAGTCAAATGGGCTCAGCTCCCTGGTGTTTACCTTGACGGTGTGGCCTTGGCCCTCAATAAGACTGTTAAAAACCTTGGGGTCTTCTTCGACCAAACGTTTTCCTGGGGTCATCACGTAAAGGAGATCAGCCGTAAACTTTACGCCGCTTCTTTTACTCTGAAACGTCTTTCTAATTTCCTTCCTATCTGCACTAAAACTATGTTAGCGCAGTCTCTTCTGCTTCCTATTCTCGATTATGCGGACTCATGCTCCACTGATTTGAACGAAGAGCTACTTGACAAGATCGAACGCCTGCAGAATTTCTGCATACGGTTCATATTTGGTCTTAGGAAATATGACCATGTGTCTAAATTCCGCAGGCAGCTGGGGTGGCTACCTATTCGATTCAGACGTCACGCTCATCTTCTTCAACTCCTATACTCAATTCTTTTCAATCCGAAAACCCCTTCTTATCTCAAAAGTCACTTTAAATTCTTAGGTCCTTCTAACTATATGTTACGCTCTTCTAATAGATGTTTATTGGAAATTCCATCTCACACTTCATCCTTCTTAGGCAATTCATTCACGATCTCCGCCATTAAGTTGTGGAATACGCTGCCCGACTCCGTACGATTGGCTACCTCTCTGTCATCTTTTAAAACTCTTCTGTATAATCATTACTTAACCTTATCCTATCCTGATCAATCGTGACTTGTATAAATCTTATGTTTCCTTTTACATCACTATTTGCTGTCCATGTATTTGTAAGATTAGCTTTTAAGTTTTTAGTCTATTGTTATTATTTTTTTTTTGTATTACTTTAGATTAAGGTACTATGTATATATATATATTTTTTTATATAACATTTGTTACTGCACTTCTCGCACGAATCATGTTTTTTTTTTTTTTTTTTTTTTTAACTAGGGTTGCCTGGAAGAGATCGCTTATTAGCGATAAGGCCGCCCGTTGCATCCCTTATAATTTTTTTTTTTTGTATTGTGTTTGATTTATTGTTTTTTGCAACGAAGTGTTAATAAATAATAAATAAATTATAAGTCTTACAAAGTAAAAAATGAAACGTGTTAAAAAAGCATCAAATCGTTACAAATAACGATCAATTTGTTGCGTCCGTTAAGAGGTTAATCAAGTGTAAACAAACATGCAAACATTCGAGACGTTATCGACATCGCACTGTCGATAGACAGGTATCAAGTTACTCGATAAGTGGTGCATCACTAATCAAGAGGACGGATGATGAGATTGATTGGCGTTTCTTTTTATTGCTACTGATGTGACGCTTTTCGAATAGCACTTTTAGTTTAAAAAAGGTACCTTTTTCCAGTTGATTATTTTTATATTATATTAAACAAAATGGCCGATTAAAGGTACAGTACCAGTTTGCCGTGCGTTGACTGCTTTTAAATAGGTTTGTACCCTGAAGTACTTTATGATAGCATATTTTACTAGGACGCTGCAGTGCTCGCAATTCTGCTTCGCTTCAGCACAAATTTGAGCGGAGCGAGTGTTCAACTCAATTTTAAATGATGAGTAAAAATACATAGATTCAAAACATTTAATTTAAATATTTGATTTTGTTGAAAGGTCTTTTTAGTTTTAGGTCTCCTTCGAAGTTGTTTTTCCGCTTATTTTGTGATTTATTCGTAAATATTATTGAGTTTTTATAGCACGGGAAATTTTTCCATCTCTAATTTAAAAAAAAGAATTTTCAAAATCGGTTAAGCCGTTCAAAAGCCTTAGTGTTTGTACAGAGTGTCATAAGAGTGGGCGCATGGGAGCTTCGCTCGCTCCGCTCAATTACCTAAGCGGTATATAGCGAAAGGAGTATTATAACTCATTCAATCTTTGTTTAGAGATGTTTTTATTTTCGTTGAGCGCGTTAACTCAAAAACAACTGATGCGAAATCTAAATTTTTTATGTGTTTGCGTTACGGAAGGCTACATAACGAACGAATTATTAATTAATATAACAAGTTGTTATTCCAATATACTGTTTGACAAGATTTTAAAAACCATTTAAGACTATTTATTGGTGACTAGTACCTATCTACTAATAAATTAATATTATTATTTATTTTTTAGTCCTAAATATCCTTATCCAAGATAGTGTAACACCAGCAGACGTACTATGTTCGTAAACTCATAAAGAAACGTCAAGTTTATTTATTAGTTATTAATTATTTATTAGATTTCAATCGAAATCAAAAATTGTTCGACAAATTTAAACTTGTGGTATGTGACTGATGTGAATAAATATTTTTAGTTATGGATTTTTATGGAAGCTATTTGATTCATGTTACTCTCGATAACTCTTTTAATACAGTCAAATAGTCTTAAAAATTATCTTGAAACAGAATATATAGGCATAACATATTATGATTTCGCCAAAGACAGCTCCAATTTTCATCAATAGTTGTGATAATAATACGGTACACCACAGACGGTGGTCTGATTACAGATTTAATTAATACAGGCGAGTGATCACGTCTCAACCGGCGCCTAAAGCTCCGATTTCATAAGTCAAAACAATTTATTTTGACCCAAGAATGTTTTTCAAGTTGAAAAGCTCTATATCAAGGCTGGTAGATAAATCAATAGAAGTTATAAGTTATTTTTACTTTTCGATTTTAAATATATATATTTTAGTTTAGACAATAATTGAATATCTTATCACTATACATTTATAATTTTGCGTGTATATTGTCATTGAATAAATGTTTGTCTTAATTTCATTTAATCGTTACCCAAATGTATAGAACGAAAGAATGATTGATTTAAACTAAACAGAACAAAAATTTTTTACTACAAATGCCCAACTCAGTTTCAACACACAATCAGCTTTTTTAAATATAAAACAGGGGCAAAGGGACAGGAGGTTATCCTAATGTTAAGTGATACACCGCCCATGGACACTCGCACTGCCATAAGGCTCGCAAGTGCATTGCCGGCCTTTTTATTACCAGTGGGCAATATTTATTTAAAAATCACGTGACAATACAATGACACTTGATTTGACTTTGACATAACTCCAATTCACCCATAAGGCACGAATTGGAAACAAAGCAGTAATCAATCTAGCATTTTGAACGAGGCCTAAACCTCCACGTGAGAATAGTGCTGAGATTAAATTACGTTGCGCTGTTGAAATCTGCTGTGATTACTGGCGTTGCTTTGAAAGCACTGGCTGGGTTGTCTCGAATATTAAGCAATATTTACAAATAACATAAGGTCAAAGGGTAATCATGTGGTTATAAACACTACGGTTGTGTATTAACACTTGTACGTAAAAAATATCGCAAGGAAACTTGTCCGAAAATCGCCGATACAGTCTAATATGACGCCAGGTTTCATAGCAAGCAAAATCTGTGGCCAGTTGTATTAACATTAACAATACTATATTATTATTAAAATACTAGGATTAAATTATTTATTAATATAATTATATATTTTTAGTAACACAGTAAACTCTTCCAAAATGTCGTAGCAATTTAGATTAGTAAATAATTAAAAATATCCAATAATCCAATTAGTATTTAATTCTATACTGGCGTATTGTATACATGAATTGCAGTACATCAGTATATTTCTCTGTGGAAGTTGCAAGCCGAGTCGGGCTATTAGTGTTGCTTTGAAGGTATTATTTCACCCGTACTCTATCATTGGATTTCCTACAAAGGCTCTGTAGTGGATAGGCATTTCCTGTGTTAGCTTAATATCCTTTAAACACAAGTATGCTGTATTTAAACACACGAATATTGCTTTTGTGAGTGTATTTGTGGTATAGAAGTATCACTTCAGAACCATTTTTTTTTTTAAATTCGGTGTACGAATGATTACGAAAAACTCTAGTGATAGCGATTCTGTTTTCGCCCAACTTCGATATCGTTATTTTAATATTCATAGCGCTGAAGTCGAAATATGAAGCGCGGTACAAAATTTCAATCAAGCCGGGGTCGCTATTTGAAGTTTATGAGTAACGTGTTGGTTGTAATATTATCCGTCGTTATAACTACGAACAGTTTTTTTTTTTTTATCTTCGTAGTTTTCATTAATGAAGTCTGTTGGACCCATAATGGTGTTTCGGTCAGACCAACGGGTAGGCGTACTTCTCCCTACCGTCAACAGCTTGTCGATGCTATTCTGTTCTCTCCTGGCTATATCCGACCAAAACTAAGCATCCGTTTGTAAATAGTTGACAGTCCTGTGGTGATATTTAGTTGATTAATAATGGACTTTTTGATTCATTTTGCAGTCCGTCCATAATATTCGCGACATTCTCCAACACCACATCTCGAATGTCTTTTTCAGTCGAATTGACAAGAACACTCATCCGTACAAAAATATGGAAAAATGAAATGATATGAAAGTTCTGACGATATAGGTTCTATTTCTGTTTCTCTCGCTTTTGATGAAATATGAGAAGTTACCTTGTATTTATTAGTTGACAAAGATTTAAATCAATTTAAACTAAGTATTTTCACCCCTGTCACAATTATGTACTAAAGATATCAAGTTATGACTGTCTAAACAATCCCTAAACTATTAAGTAAAAGTAGTTTACCAAACTTGAGCATAATTTAAGAGCCGGTTTAATCCTGTTGAAATTGGTTTAACCGTTTACCCGGATACGAATTTATAATTGAAAGGCGACACTTTATTGTATTTGTTGACCGACATGTTTCGTTATAATGAATTTCCTATAATTTCCATTTATATATAATCAGAATTTTCATGACTATACATAGTTTAGTAATTTTCGCATAATTACCTGCACTTAAAGAAAAAAAATTATATTAAAAACATAAAAAGTAAAATATTCCACCGTCATACGATGTAACTTATGCAGAATCAAGAAAGAAAGTTTAACCAACTTTTTCAAAGAGGATTAGAATTCCACGCGTAATCTTCTGTGTATGTTCAAGTATAGATGCTCCAGGCCCCAATGTGTGTGTAAATAGTAAAATGTAATGCTGTGTGACAGTGTGTGCCAAACACAATATGTACTGTAAAAGTCTGTGAGTTAAATAAAATTGTTGTTTCAAAGTTTTTGTTGGTTAAAAGTTTTGTATTACTAAATATTTTATACCCTGCATACCGGATACATGATCAATCTTAAATTTAGAACAGACCATTACCTGAGAGTACTTGTGTTCAGCGAACCAACACTGATCTATGTACGTGAATAATGTTCTAAAAATTGTTTGGAAAATATTTCGCGTATTAAATAAAAATGGTTTCCAGTTAAAATATTTTTGAAGTTATACTTCTTTAGGCGCGTTATGAAAAATTGATGAGAGTGAAATTTTACGATGCGCGCGCACCGTGACACAAAATTAACAGAACGAAGTTGCCCACGGAAGATGCTACGGCATTGGACATAATTTAAAAACAACATTCGAATAATAATAGAATTTATGTTACACTTAATGTAAGAGAATAATAATAAATATTTATTTATTTAATTTTCCAAATGTAAACTGAACTTTATTGACTATAATGACTCCTTCTCCAGTCTTTGATAATTTAATTGTAATTAATTATTTGCATGCAATCAAAAACTATTTTTAATAATGCCAAAGAAGTATAACTTCTAACGCGCGTACATAAGTACACGCACCCTTTTTTGACTTATGACTTATTCTGTATAAGGATTCGAAATAGTTCAGAAATCCTTCAAATAGTATTGTCTTTGATTAACATAACTTTTATTCATTTAATAAAACACTATTTGAGATTTTTACTATTTAACATAATTTTAAATTATTAAAAAAATTATTAAAATAAATTATTTATAATTATGTTAAAAGTTGGAAATTTATAATAATAACTTCAATCCGTCAAAATAGTGTCCTATAAATTTCAAAATAAACAGAAATTCAACCCTATAAATATAATGCTCTCCCTACGGAAAGCTAGCAGAATATAAAACTTGTCTTCGTCTGTAAAGTTTCTGAATAGAATTGGCATATCCAAGTTCCTAACTAGCCTTTTAGAGCTTCACTTTTCAATTTACTTGCAATACATTATAATTTCGTTATTTTCCAACATTTTCCGGTTGGAGATAAGTTTCTTAAACTTTTTCGTAACATTGCGAAGCATTTTATATTAATTAAGATTTTTTAATTCAAGAATTACACTCCTCTAAGAGTATTGTTATTTAGCTGAATTTGTCTAGTTAGCTAAGCCACCGGACCGGAAGAATAAAAGTCGTAAGAGCAGTTTTCAATAGTAGCAATAATTCCAACACAATACTGATGTATCGCTAAAATCAACGATTCTGGATAGAATTAACGAAGAAATAGAATACGTAATGGAATACATATAATATAGCAACCAGATTGCTTTCTAGCCAAATTGAATGAACATTTATTTACTAAAAATATTATTGTACGAATTAACGACACTATTCGTTTGTCATTTATTTATTAAAGTTTACCATACATACATACATAGTACTCAATCTACGGCATATTTTATATTATATAATCAAGTGTTACAAAAAAAATATTAAAAAATACAGTTAAAATATATATATATACAAGATAAAATAGGCATACAATAAAGTTACCAGAAATTTTTAGTAAACAAAAAAAAATATATCGGCAAAACAGCGAATTAGGTTCGAGATAGGCACGCAAAAATGCCTTCTCTAAAACCGATCAGCCCACTACCGAATATATCCAGTTCCGGATAAGCACCGTTCAATCCGTAATCCGTTGTCATAGTAAGTAGTTAATGTTAAAAGTGGACATTAAGGTTTAGTTTGACGACTCATTGGTCTAGTGGTTAGTACCCCTGACTGCGAATCCATGGGTCCCGGGTTCGATCCCCGGCTGAGACCAACATCGATGTGATGAGCATTTGGTGTTGTGCTTAGGTCTTGGGTGTTTAAATATGTATTTATATGTATATCTATCTATGTATGTATATCCGTTGCCTAGTACCCATAACACAAGCTTCACCAGCTTAGCATGGGACACGGTCAATTGGTGTGAATTGTCTTTAAAAAAAAAAAATTAAAATTAGTTTGTACATATGTGTCAAATGTTTGTTTTGGGTATGTGAAAAAGGCGATAACTGTAATAAAATTGAATTTACAAATCCAATTGGAGCTTCCCATAGAATAACTTTTCGTAAACTTTACCTACTTCAAAGAAAGATAAAGATGCATTTCTTGATTATCGTAAATAGACGAAAGCTTAAACTTAAATTGAAACTAATCTCAACTTATTCGAACATAAATCAAAGCAGGGAATTGCTTGGAATTAGATTGCGAACTTGAGAGTGAATAATACCTAAGATTTATGAGTCGGGCAATATCTTAATCAAAACATTACCCTAAACAACTTGTTTAAGTTGTATGACATTATTTAATATTGATAAACAAGAGTGGTAAACCCATTATTAACTTAGTTTGAACTACGTTTCTCCTTACTGTGATTTTACTTAGCCTACCTTTTTAGTACCTACCAACATGGAACATTGTGTTATTGTTAATGCAGTTCTTTATGATGTAGGTACCCTTTGTAATAATTAATTTAATTTTAGGAAAACAGAAAGCTTTTACTTATTAAAATGTATGTAATAATTTTGAGACAGTTTTAACAAAATCTTCTTTTATTATTCACGTTTTGAAAAGCAATCAAGATGGTTTTTGGATTCAATTATTTTTCATCTTCATCTACCTTTTTTTTATTTTTTTACTAGAAGTATTTAAATATATAGGAAAAGCTGACATGTCAAGGTAATGAAATATGTCAGGTTTGACATTGCTTTTAACGTGTACTACTTGTCTGTCATGAATTCATTACTTTGTAAGAGTCGTTGAGGTTTATATACTCGTAATACAATATTCTTCCGGTATGGACTCGTTTAGCAAAAGACAGGAATACGTGGAAATCTTTAGAGGAGGCCTTTGTCGACAGACAAGCTGTTCCAGACAAACATCCAGTTGCCGAACATACAATGATTAAACCAATTTAATTTAGTAAGTTCTTCGAAAGTAATTTAATTTTAATTTAGTAGAAAAGTATTTAGAAAGTAATTATGTTAGGCATGTATTAATTAATAAGTATTATTGTAAGATAGAAACAGCAATAAAGGCTATTTTATTTTATTTATTATTTATAATACAATATTCTTTACCTACATAGTACTCGTAATAATAATGATTAAAAATGGATAAATAGCAAATTAAAACATATTTAAAAAGTTTAGTCCTAGTGGCAGTGTAGATACTTTTAATGCTGGCAGCATTTCCTCGCTGTATTGCGATACTTATTCGTTGAGCCAGCAAAGCACCAGCTCTGGGTTTCACCGCTACTATCTATCTACCAGGCTCCAACTTAAATCTTTAATTAGCGCCTATGCACACTCTAAATGGAACAAAATCAAAGTTGGTGACTATATTTGAGCCGTTTATTATTTTTCGCCACGCCAGCTTTATAATTAAATATATATAATTCTGTATTAACTATTTGTATTGATATACGCCCGAAGCCAATATCCTATCTCAATCCATAATCCACCATCTGAGATAGTAATCTTAATCCAAATGGTGTAACACGTGTGCCAATAACCAATCGATGGATTGTAATAGCCATCTGTCGATACACGCTATCCATGGGAGGTCGTATCGGTGTCTGTGGATAGGTAGACCTTTGTATGAAAATGACAGTTGACGAAAGCTCCATTTCAATAGTTTAATTATTTTAACAGATTTTAACTTACACCAAATTTTTTAAATAATTTAAAAAAAAATTGTTTTAAACATACGTTTTGTACGGTTTTATTTACTTTATTTGGTTTACATTGATTATCAAATATGAGTGAAAACTCGGTAAAATGAAACGACAAAGAGCATTTTATCCGTCGCCAAAAATGGATTGTCTTCGTAGGGTTTGGTTATTGGGATGCAGATAGGAGATCGATCGACTGTCACGGTCTGATCTCAGATTGTTTTCAATCTGAGATTGTGGATTAATTATTGGGTTCGGGCGATACTAAGTTTCATCCTTTCACTTTCCCCTAATCAAGATACAATCGTTTCTAGGGAAGTCATTGATCACAACTATATTATTATTTTAATAAATACTTTAGTTACATAAAGCATATGCCCCATTTTCATATGTATCCATGCGTGAAATGTAATAGCGTATTCAAATGATTGCAGCGAATTGAGATATCATGCAAATAGCTTATTGTATGTAGATTGTCCGTAACGAACATAAGTGTAATAGCAAGACAATGCTAAGCTTAATTTCAAATGTTAGACGTAGGCGGCTTGTATGGCCAAATAACAAGAGAAGCCACTGTTTTATTAGCATTAGATCAATCGCTTAGATAAATCCAAAGCACGCTGATACAATTTAGTATATTCGATTCGTTGTAAAGAATTGTTTTATCTTTTTATTTATTTACACTTCGGTGCAGTAATACAGTATAATTAAAACAATTATATAAAAAGGAGACCAAAGTAAATAATGTAAGTGCACGATTGCGTAATGTTTTTATGTTAAATTATTAACATATAGGTGGATAACATATATAATATATAAAAGATAGGAGAAAACCATTTAGTATAAAATATTTGAAGACAGAATATACATGTTTATGTCTAAGGTAAGTATATCATATATAAAATTAAGAAGTCTGTGATAAACGGAAAAAAATATTCAAAGCTTTAGATTTTCTAACTCATTTTGTAGTTATAATATTTTTTACATTTTTAAACCAAAACCTATTAACGTTCTTATCAAATTCCTAAAGAAAAAGTCCAAGTACCCTAAAGTATGGGTTAAAAACCTCACCTGGAGGTCTAACGTAACCGAGTACCTCTTACTAAGACAAAAGGTATTTAAATAGACCATTGTAAGGACCCCAACGTTCAACTTGAGAGCTATGCGGGCTTAGAAGTGAAAAACTCTTATAAGTTTTTGTCAAATACTTAAAAAGCACTTTTTAATTTCGTATTTATGAGTTCACGATAAAATGTACCATACATCATTTTATTTTTATACCATTCTAATTGCAGCGCGTGTATAGAAGAATGGCACAGTACTAATTTTGAATAGCTGTATAGTATTAAAATGTTTTGACAAGTAAATAACGGTAAAAAAAAAATTACCTGAAGGACTCGAAGACCTCTTAAGCGGAAACATACAACATGTTCTACTGTGTCTTAAATGCTTTCTATTAGGATTAATTAAATAAAGTCTTGATAGCTTGTGGTCTCTGTTCCAGGTCCGGTGGGAAAATAACAGAGTTAACGATGAGAGCGGCATTGACATTGGTGGACATCATCAGTGACAACATTTATTACTAACAAAAACACACACACAAAATAACAATAATCAAAGAAAAAAAAATCCTTTTCCCATTCGGTTCGTTTCAAGTGTGTAATGCGTGTGTGCTGTGGTTGTAATTGGCCCTGGCTCAGCATTACGCTGAGGAGCATAATGTTCCACAGCGCTGGTCATTCTGCCAGAGACCACAGTAGCTAGTTTGTGCCTCAGTCGCAAAGATAAGAAAGGAAAGGAATGTTTATACTTAGTAGAAAAAAATAAAAGTGTGTGTGTGTCAGCTACGACGCACGATTGGAGTTTACTCCTTACGAACGATTAAATGGCGATAATGTTCTGTGGCTATCGACCATATTTTCATACTAAAGGTGGTAAGAATATATGTTTTTATAATATAAATGTTTGTAGTAGTAATAAAACGTACCTACATTATCTATGCCCAAATAGGATTTTCTTTCTGTGACCAAAGTTACCTTTATAGTAAGAGAAGAATAAGAATGAACAATCTTTTTAGTTTTAATTTCACTGACCATTAGGTACTATTGACAAAACTCTATGGCACGCTAGACAATCTACTTTTATTTTTTACACCTGTCAACACTGACAATGTTGTAACGTGGCTGTCAAAACGTGAATTCAAAATAGAAAAGTCTGTGTAATGTATTCCATCTCATTCTTTTACACGTTCAATCCTACAGATATATATGTTTGTCTCTTTCTACATAACGCCTCAACTTTTCGTGTTACACTTGATTTTACTCCTCATAAAATTTCCGTACCGGGCCTTATAACTCAAATTGTTTCTTAAGGAGTAAACTCCAATAATAATAGTAAAAGTTAGCAGTGTAAGTAATGAAGTCTTGTGTCAATGTGTATAGTAAATAAAATATAAGAGCTTTCAACAATAAGGCGTGATGATAATATCAGGTATGGATAAATGAAAATATTTCCTTGGTGGGCAGACAAATCAATGGATAGGATCGGCTTCATCTGAGATGACCGTCAACCCAACCTAATTAGTATTATAACAAAACGCTATCTGTAAGAAACTGCTCGTGGCAGAAATACCACGGTTGATATCCTTGGTTAAAATTTATTTTTACCTGTTTTGATTTAAAATCATTATTCATACAGGTAACACAATGTAATATAACGAACGTCAATAAAGAAATCTTAATATCCTCAAATCAAGGGCGTAGGGAAGATCTGGCAATAAGACCTGTCACTTTTAAAAAGTTTTTTTACAAAGTGATTGTATGGAGCTACAATCATTACTTCATGCTCCTCTAATTATGATTTCTATATAAACGGCACGCAACCCATGATGTTATATATCAGTACATAAGATCTACAACAATCACAGAACAATCACACTATAACATCGAAATCCCACCTAGTATCAAAATACATCTGCTAGACAGGTGGTTGACTGACAGTGAAGTCTGAATATTCATACTTCAAACATGCGCAGACGCAACGCCCTCGCTCGCGATTGGTCCGCCATTTTGATATCAACCAATCGCGCCATGGCGGCGAGTAGAGTGTAATTTTGGCATAATTAGTCACGCATCGTAGTAACTATTGGATAGAATTATTTTCGTACGTGTTCATATTGTTAGGGGGAAAATTGGTCTTATTTTATGTTGAAGTTCAAAGTGGATTTTACGAGTTCACACAACATTATTTTAACGTGCAACTAATTTTGTGCTTTACAACAAAGATCACTGTAAAACGTAATGGTCACTAAGATATCTTAGTGCAAATTCAATTCAGAACTATAACAATTTATCGTGAGCAAGATACGTGTACGAGTATAAGTAACCCAATTGGATTATTAATACAAATTAAATTCGGAAGGAATTGAACGATTCAAGTATTAATATCTAAATAATAACATAAGGTATACAAATAAACCTAGGCGAGGTCCTTTTGGTTTTGTATGGGAATAACAGCAGAGCAGTGTGGCCTAGTGGCTTCAGCGTGCAACTCTCATCCCTGAGGGCGTAGGTTCGATGCTGCCGGCCCCTCGCCATTTTCTGTATGCACCAACGGACTTTCTTTCTATGTGCGCATGTAACATTCGCTCGAACACGTGTAATAGTAAACATCGTTTTTTTTTTTCTCTTTCCCCCCCCCCTCTTTTTTTTTTAATTTAATGGAATAATAACCACAAAAATAAACCAAACTTCGTTTTGTGAGAAAAGATGGGGGGGGAACGATTTTTGAAAAAATAAAAACAAACTCGTCTGTTTTTTAAAAAAAAAACCTGGATTTCATTGTTTGCAACTTTCTAAATTATTTAATTTTTAATAGAGGAAACCGGCTTGCCTTAGTCCAAAAACCACAAACGAATCGGCGTGTTGTCAGTATCTACCCTAGATTATTAAACAATACAGAAATCTCAGATCCAGCCCACCGTTGAAACAAAGCCCCCCCCCCCCCCCCCCCCCCCCCCCCCCCCCCCCCCCCCCCCCCCCCCCCCCCCCCCCTCTCCCCAAGCGCAGGAGGAAGGGGGGGGGGGGGGGGGGGGGGGGGCGGGGGGCGAACAAAGCGGCGGGGGGGGGGGGGGGAAAAAAATGCCTGTGCTTTGGGGCCGAAGGGGGGAGGGGCTGCATTTCGTAGCCCACTAATTTTGTTTTATTTATGAAATAACAAAATGACTATTTGCCCATAAGATGCGGAGAAACCCAGAAATCAAAAATATTAGTAAGATTACTTAGTCGTAAAAATAACTAGATAGTATATGAATATTTGGTCACAGGCGGCAACGACGAAGAAGAAGCGGGTTAATTTTTAACGAGCACCAGACGCCGAGAGCCAGCTAAGGCTGTCACACCAAAACAAACATTATTTAGATTGGTTATTAATTATATAGAAACGGTATGGACAGGAATACGACGGCCGAGCTATAAACCGCCCTCTGTACAGGAGGAAAATGTCCACATACACATTATAATATATTACCTTCTGATTGATTGGGGGGGGGGGGGGAAAGGGATTTTGGGGCGGGGGATTTTAAAATTTTTTTAAATATTAAAATCGAATACAAGATTATTTAAAATGCTCAAACCAGTGATCTGTATATACAGTGTAAAGTTTAATAAAATTTAATAGCTGGGCCGATTTGGCTAATCATGATTTGAAATATTTTGAATGAAAGTTCACTGGGAAGGTATCAATGAGCAGTGTTGGCATAGTGGCTTAAGCATGTGCGACTACTCATCCCTGATTGGTATAGTTATTTAGAAATAATATATATAATGGAAAAGGCTAGGTTCGAACCAGAGCTTTGACCTCACCAACGGAATTTATTTAACTCATGTGACATGTAACAGTTGAAGTTGGTACATCATTCGTAGAGGAAACCGGCTTGCCTTTCAGACCATGGGTACATTAAAAAAGTCAACGGCGTGCGTCAGGCCCCTGAAAAACCCGTTTGTGGCTGAATCGAACCCATACTTGCTCAGATTAACAGAAGTTACCAAATGATCATGAAACAGATACAGGTATCTGAGACCCAGACCTCAAAAAGGTTGTAGCGTTTTGGCGTAGCGCCATTGATTTAATTTTTTTCAGGGAAGGTATAAACGGTGGGAAACATACAAAGTACTTTAAAACGACATTTTAATTTTCCAATAAAAACTATTTCTAATTTTTGATGTCTTTTAAGAAATAAAAATTGCTACTTGGTTGTCATTAGATGCCTTCAGAAATTTGTGTTTCATACCTGTCACACCTAAACAAAAAAACGGGTGGGTAGGTTGGGAAGACGACGGTCCCCTATAGGAGCCTTCTGTACATACACATTATAATATACCTTCTGGTTGTGTATAAATTTAATGGTTTGACCGATTTGGCTAATCATGATCTTGAAATATTTGTGGAAGTTCAGGGAAGGTATACTATGGGAAATATAAAAAATACGTAAAGAAAAATACTACAAACGACAATTGAAGTTTTTAGAAATAAAAAAATGTCACTTGGTTATCATTGAGAGATCAGTGCCTTTAGAAATTTTTTTTAGGTAAATAAGTTTTGACACAAATATATACGTATATGTGATGATAAGTTCACCGGGTCAACTAGTCTGTATATAAACATCTAACAAATAAATATCAGTTTATTCACAATTTAATTCTCAGTCTAAAGAGTTCGTAGTGATTACAAGATGGACGAACGATTTTAAAGTTTCATTTATCAGTTCACTTCAGTTTCAACTCTGAACAGGAAGCAACTCCCCAGCTTAGCGATTGACAAGAAATGATTTATGAATAATAAACAACGCAATATGGCGCCATATTGTTTTGAAATAACTTGAACGTTAATAGTCGAGTTTACTTATAGTTTCGAAGTTCAAGCAAATATTTAGACAGTAAAAGCGATCAAATTATTTCAAACAACAGTTATAAATAGATTAGAATATTCTTAGATTATTTATTTATTTCGTAATCCTACAGCTATCTTAAATTATATGTAACAACAAACAATTACAATACTAAAAATGGAATACATAAGATATACAAAAAGTTCAAACGTTTACAAAAGGAACAAATCTATAAATATCATTAAATATATTTAACTAGGTAATACCTGATTCGGTGGTGTGAAAGTGAGGGTATGTTCTGCAGGAACATTCAAGTGCAATTTTTCTAAAAGTGAGCAATTACTTTTATTTGAGATGATGTTAAGCTTTACATCGTATTGTTTCCGTCGAGAGTCTAAAGTATCAATTTTGAAACGTTCACACGCGTCTTTAGGTATTGAACTTATGATAGGACGGTATGATTTATTTATCTATATATTCTATCCGACCGTATTATTACAAACATAAACCAAAATAAAAGGCAGACAAGCTTATTACTACACTGACACCTAATTAAACTAATATTAGTTTTAAATAGTATAATGTCAAGTGTTTCTATATTCAACTGTCAAATAGTTTCTAACTCGAAGACGTGCGTATTGTGACTGTGAAACGTATAATTAACTTTAAGTTGTTTGGTTTAGGAAATACGATGAAGCGATGTTATCAATTAATGTTAACTTTTAATATAATATATTTATAATGAGATAAGTTGTAATCCAGCAATTACGTGTACAAAAATTATAATAGTTTATGTACACAGTTTACAGGCAGGATATTTGATTATAATTTGGGGTTTTCAGTTCTTATGCATTCCAATAACATGGACAATAACAAACTATACTTATATTACCGTAATTGATATTACCGAATGTATATTACCGTAATTGTAATTACAAAATTTATATTATCGTAATTTTAATTACCAAACGTATATTACCGTAATTTTAATTACCGAATGTACATTACCGTAATTGTAATTAGGAAATTAATAAAATGATAACATACATTATGATAACATGCTGGTCCAGGAAGACCAGCCTTTATCAAGAATATTGTTGCAATGACAAAATCGCTTATACTCTTCACATGCATACCACATACTCAAAAAGATTAAATCTCGTATAGGTGACAGCTACTCTAATCAACTTTCGAGCCATTGCCTCCGAGTGATGACGGTTTTAAGACCTATTACGTTCCCCCGTAGTGAGGCTTATATGAATACAGTTACGGGCGAAATTTCTTAGATGAAAACGGGAAATCACATGAAGGCGAGAACATAAATTTCATATAAAAAGAATGGGATTCAAATCACGTTTGAGTGGTTCAGTTTTGATCGAAATTCAAAATATTGTACCTAGCCATGTTTTGAACGAATTCGTTTACAAAAAATAAAAAAAGTTAAATATAGAAACTCTTTGTTAGAGAAATTGTGTTGTAATATTTCGATGCGTGAAATTAGGAATATTTGGTATAACAGACTTCCATTTTCAATTATTTCATTGCATTATATTTCATCTGTATTTTATTGTAGGCATGGCACATGTGACGAAATGTTTAACGGTATTTGGTATAAAATAGCTATCACTATTTTGCGAGGTAAAAGCTACTTACTTCCAAACTAGGATGGCTCCTATGAAAATCCCAAGAACGAGGACAATGGAGCAAAGAGCGATCACTGCTGAAGTCTGTAGTGAAGGCCCGCTGTGGTTGTACGCGTCAATCTTCTGAAAAATACAAATATTTTTTTAGTATGCTTATTTTTTTTTTGCATGGACACGTCCAGTTATGTAAATTAGAAATGTAATGAAGAATTTCATTACTGCGTAATCAAATTTTTTTTTTGTTTGTATAAAATTCGTTCAGTATAGACTACATACCTACGACACATAAATAAAATAAAATAAATCAGTGGCGCTAAAACCTCTTTAGGTCTTGGCCTCAAATTTCTGAATCTGTTTCATGATCATTTTTAAATTTAATATTCAAGTAGGTAGGTGATCAGCCTCTAGTGCCTGATTCACGCCGTCGACTTTTTGGGTCTAAGACATGTCGGTTTCCTCACGACGTTTTCCTTCACTGTTTGAGCAAATGTTAAATGCGCACATAGAAAGAAATTCCATTGGTGCACAGCCGGGGATCAAACCTAAGCTACGACCTCAGGTATGAGAGTCGCACGCTGAAGCCAATAGGCCAACACACATATGGCACATTACAAACTTAAATATTAATATAAGCAGGGGTTTTTAGTATATGCCCGTGAAAAATAGTAATTTTTTGCATAGAAAAGGATCAAACTGCTAGTACAAGCCATGGCCATGCATACACATAGGGATCGGCCTTTCAGATAGGATTTCCTTTGAAAAATAAAGGTCGTCTTCTTGGGATTCCACAAATCATGAGTTTGTGAAAGTTTTACACAACCTTCTTTTAAATACCTCAATTTAAGTCCAAAAATAAATTACTTAGTTCGTTAATCAAAATTCGTAAAAAGTTGCCATTTTCACACCAAAGTGAATTCTACCAAGCACGCCATACGGCAATAATTGTCTCTCTTCTATATTATTATTTTTTTGGAAGTTTCACACGCAACCAATACAATGGGTCATTTTTTAGGGGCTTTTGAGGGGTTGAAAATTGCTTTATTACGTGGCGTTATATGATTGACGGGCCGGGCGGTGGCTTTTATTAGAAATAATTATATTTTTGTGTAACATTGGGTGTTTTTTATGTACTTTAGATAAGACTGTCTTATATAATATTCTAACTTATATACTTATGTAAGACATGTATTTATTAAAATAAACATTTGTTTAACTTACTATAGCTTAGGACGTATTAATACTGTCACACTTAACACTGGTTAATTAAAGATCTCATTTGTGCGGCTCTTACAAAATATTCACGACAACAAATATTTCAAGCATAAAAACACACATTGACACAAAATATGACTCACCTCACAAATATTTATTTTGATTAAAGCAATATTAATATATGTTCATGCAATTCGATATGCCAGTTATTTATGTAAAACGAAAAAAATGATTTAGAATATATTTTAAAACATCGTCCAAAAACATCTGCTGAATATAATTATTCTGTATTCAAGTAATTTCGCCATTATACTGGAAATGTGCTTATAATTACAATTTCATGTGATAATTAAGAAAAGCGCTGTTCGTGGCGTGGAAATGCTTCTCTCGTGGAAAATGGTAGGGAGTAATTATAATATAATGTTATTTATATATTTGAAAAACATAATTATTTCGGTATGAATGGGAGTTAACAGTTCGAACGCATTCATTTGATTACATACACAAATACTATTAGGCTGATCTATTTTATGACAGTCTTCATATCTTCAGGCGTAAGTTGTTGCAGCCATTGTTCCGTCACCAATAACAATTTCGAAGAAGAAAAATATTAAATGTTTAAATTGCATATTTGATTTAATATTTGTTTTTTATTTATTAAGTCTTAAAACAACAGGTATGCTTAAAATATTCAAGACAACATCTATTATATTAGAACATAAAAATTTCAAACTAGCGAGGAAAAAATTACACAAGCAACCACAAAAAAAAACTTAAACTAAATAGGAACTTAAACCTCATTAAGAGCTTGATGCACAAAGTTACGGTAAGTATGAAGATTGTTGTAAAATTAATAATACAACTCAATATCAATGTAATTATGTTGTAAGAGCGAGATAGCCTATACACTGGACCATTAAAAGTAGCAGATAAGTGAGCCGTAGGTTTGGTTTTTTTTTTTTTAAGACAATTCACACCAATTGACCGAGTCCAGTTGGTGAAGTGTACTAGGCAACGGAATAAACTGATAGAATAAATACATATTTAAACACCCAAGACCTAAGCACAACACCAAATCTCATAATGATGTCGTCTCAGGGGATCGAACCCGGGACCCTTGGATTCGCAGTCATGGGTTCTAACCACTAGACCAATGAGTCGTCAAAGTGTTTAGAAGACTTTTAGTTCTAGTAACTCTATGATTACAAATAACGAACATTACGAAGAAAAGGAAATTGTATATTACTTAATCGTTTATTGTCGTAATGTAATGTTTCCCTTTAGATGTTGTGCACACTTTTCATTGATACACATGTATTCTGTTTTTTGTAAGTATCTGTGTGTGTTTTGTTAGTGTGCCTTTTCAAAATAAATATTCGAACGATATTATTCCGATTAGATTAAAACGGCGCTTGAAAATTTATTGTTGCTATTAACAGCGTTTTACAAAATTTAACTAAAATAGCACTATTGCGTTGTATTAAGATCTATAATATTCATTTAAAACAGCCCTACCAATTGTGCCAGACCAATATTTGACATGAAATCGCCCCTTGTATATGTTTTATTATCACCCATTATACAATGTAATTTTTGTTTTCATTTCGATATTATCATAACAGCTGTATCATAATAAAACACATCTGTCATTATTGTCAAGTAGGTACAATCAATTTTATTAACAGTTTATATTGATTTAGAATTGTGTAACTTTGTTGTTAATAACTCGAAAATCGAAATTCGAATTATAGACAATGTTAGCAATGTTCTTACCGCTGAAGTTAGAATCGCACTTATATAGAAGTTAATAATTCTAGCTGTATATAAATAATTAGGCCAAAATATAATTTCTTTTAGAAGTGAATATTTCAAGTTTACTACAGATCCAGTCGAATGATAAACGTCTGGTGTATGCTTCCTCAAATCATTCGCTTAATTTCATAGCGAATGCATCACATAGCAATGATATAACATTAAAGTACTGTTCGAATGTCTATACGACTGTCTTACTGGGTCAACATGTAATAAATTAACAGACAACTTCTCTAGGACTTTTTGAAACTCACAATTGTGTGAAAAATTTAAAACAGGCGCAGAATTACGCCGTGCGTGACAGTTTTAAACGTATGGTTTCAGCCGAATGGAAATCGTTCCAATTACCTAAAAGGTTAGGGGAATTCTATTCAGATAATCACTTTGAAATAAACATATTATAAATTGTTCGTAACAATCGTTTTTGTGAGTGTCATGTGATTGACAGTTTATTTTTAATGTCAATACAATTTTGTGAGAAACTTATCAAAAGTTGTCATTGTAACATTTAAGATATAATAATTATTAAATTATATCATATTTCTTATATTATGTGTACAAAAACAAATTAATCCAGCGGCACTTCAGTTTGTATCTCTACATATGATTATTATTATTAATTAGGCAAGTAGCCAGATTTTTAGATCTTATAGATTGGTGGTTCTTTTGAAACGGGTCACATGGAAAGGGCCAAAAGGCAAACGGCGCAAAGGACGACCGCAAATGCGATGGAGGTCGACTTTTCCAAAACTGCTGGCTTGATGAAAAATGGTATTCATGGACGAGGCCTATACCTATGAAGTAACTCATAATTTAATATATATTATATGTATGTACTAATAACATTTTTTTTTTTAATAATAGTTAAGTAGGATAGGTAGGTAGCCCCCCATGTAACGCGCCGTAACGTTTTTCTGTACCCAAATATAGTAAAACGTTTCTTGACCACCTAGTGACTCTTTATAGTTAAAAGTTACCATTATGTGGTGTAAAGTACTGGAAAGTCGAAAATAATATTAACAATAACGCGTAATTCAATCCCCGCCCCGCATCGTAACGTTTTATAAAAGGACCCCCCAAAATTCGTTACGTAATACTTGAACGCTCCCATAGTCATATTTTTATTTTTGTAAGAAATTAAAGGATTTTTATAATCTTTTTTAACTTTGATATAAGATAGGTTTAGTCCGTGCGCCAGTAAAGTTTATGATTAAATCTTAATTTAATAATTAGGTACAGGAAAGGAATGAGCATCACAAAATATACCAAGCCAAACAAAACAAATACCATACATAATGATTTATCCCTAACATATCAAGTTCGACGCATAACTCCAATATTTCTTAAATCCCAACGGTCAAAGATAAGACTTTCATAAAAACAGATAAGATCAAACATGGTCCCCGGGGACGGAGGGACCATTTGTCATGTCCCAATTCGAAGCATCCGTCATCGAGGTAAAGATTTAACTTCTATTCTAATGATATCGATCAAGTAACTCGATGGAATGGATAAAAAGTTTAAATTTGGAATGTATAGACCCTACTACAGTTTATGTTTAATGCAAACCTTTATCTTTAATTTAAGAAATAAGTGTTAGCTTTCTTATTTTCTGTATATAGTATTTTGGTAACAATTGTCAAGTTACTATTTCGTTATAACATTGGAAGAGCGGAGTACCCTGATGTACTGGTCTCCCTAGACTTAGTTCAGAGGCTCCAATATCTGCTAAAAATGTAACATGTTATTGAATAAAAATTTTGAATTTTGAATTTGCCTCTTCACAATATTGCATTTTACAGATTTACATGCTGCTGGTATTCACTATCTTTGTGAGGTTCATATAACATGACCACATAAGTCCTGTGGTAACAGGTCACCAGCCTTCCATCGAAGAAACTATACAATGACTACATAATATGACTAAACTATGTTGTTCGTAAAGGACCAATGCGAGGTAATTATTTGTAAGTCATTTCAAATCGGTACTGGCTTTACTACCATGAAAATACCTTTATACCTGAAATATATTTTCATACATTAGTAAAATCTATAAAGTGTGATTGTTTTATCATATAATATGTCACTTGTGGTGCTACATTAGGTATCCTTCGATCCTTACATATTATTTATTATTGGCTACAATCATTTTTATAGATTACTAGCTGATCCGGCAAACGTCGTTTTGCCATGTATATCATTTATAATAAAAAATAGGGGTTGATCGTAGAGGGGTGAAAATTAGGGGTTGTATGTATTTTTTAATGCTGTATCACATAAAAATAAAAATAAAAAAAATTATCTAAAAATAAAAAATAAAAATTAGGGGTGGACTACCCTTAACATTTAGGGGGATGAAAAATAGATGTTGTCCGATTTTCAGTTATACCCAATATGCACACAAAATTTCATGAGAATCGGTCAAGCCGTTTCGAAGGAGTTTAACCACAAACACCGCGACACGAGAATTTTATATATTAGATATACAACCAAAAGTTAGAAGGAAAAACTGTGCCGTTTAAAGCTTAATGCTTCCCGACTTCATTCACAACCAAAGATAATAAAGCTCTTTGAATAAATTGAAAAATTATTCACCCGTAACAGTAAAATTGATGGTCACCCTGGCTATCGCCCGATCTCGCCGGTAGCGATTAGTCAATGCACCCTCTTTAATTAATAAAAACTCTTAGAAAAAGAATTGAATAAGGCTTTAATTAATTTCCAGCGTCTTTGTGAAGTTTTTCATAAATTATGATCATCCTACCCCAAACTTTGAGGGTCACATTGGAATTTAGACGATTTGCGGAACCGGAAGTGGCATTATGCGTAATGGATTCTTTTTATGAAACTTTTAACGAATATTATCTCGGAAATGAAGCATTTTATATGCCAAGAGTTCATATTACGTTTATATTATTCATGCGTTAATTTTGCGAAAAAATAGGGTTGCGGAACTGGGTGTTGTATGTATGGTCCACGAAGGTGTAGGATAATGATTTAAGAAATCACCGAAAACTTTTAAATCACTGCGGCTGTGCTAAATGGTAATAACTTAAATCTGAGTTTAGTCTTGTTTAAGCTAGTTCAGACATGGGGAATCTGGGATGCAAATCGCGCGGTTCTAAACGCAAGTGTTCAGAAGAGCGGATGTAAATGCGAGTGCCGTAATCCGATAGAGTGACAGTTCTAGTCAATATGGAAGTCGAAGAAGCAATATGTGTGTACTTTTGCTCCTAAAAAAAAAAAAGAAGAAAGGATATTGGTGATCAATATTACGTGATCGGCTCAATTCATTTTGATTTATATCAAAATTAAAAGTTTTGAACCAAAATTCTTTAATTATTTAAATTGATAAATTCATTTGATGAATTATTAGAAATGATCAGTGAACAAATTACATCTAATGATACCCATATGAGGTAATCCCCAGAAGAAAAACTCTGATTACATTAATAAATATTTATTTTATACATCAGAATATATGTTTTTATATAAAATGATCGTATTTGATGATAAGGGATGAGACTCTTGGTAATTTAGAATATTTAAAATATTTTGGTTTAATATTGTTGGTTTTAAAATACTTATTAGGGTGTTTGTGGTGTGATATAATAGTGTAATTTCTGCCTTTCTGTATTACGAGTAATTAATTTTATAAAAGTATTTTTAACTTTTTTAATCTTTATACAATGACATAAAAAATTATCATCATATTTGTTTAATACTTTCTTTAATTTTTGTATTTTATCCTTGATTAATTATTTTTAATATGTCACAATGTCTTCTGAATATTTTAGTTTCTTTTTTATTATTTTATTTATGATTAAAAAATTATTTGTTTTTAATGTTTTGAATTCCTTCATTTTTTATTTTTTATTTTTTGTTTTTATTTTTAAAAAAAAAGTAAAATAATGTATTTGAATTTTATGCAAAACAGAAAATTGATTTGTTTTTAATTCTTATTATAAATTATATTCTTCATTTTTTTTAAATTACACTAACAAAATAGTATTTTTAAAAAATTGTAACTTATAAATAAGGAAGTAAATAATAAGACACTAAAAATTTAAAAATTTAAAATAAAATAATTAATATTATTTTAAATAGCTGGTGCGGACTTATAATTAATAAATGAAAATTTACAACTTTTTAACAAAACATACAATAAATTATATTTTTAATATTTATTTTTCTTTAAATGATTAAACTTTTCTTGGCAAATCTAAATTAAAATTTTAATATGTAATTTGGGAAAAATGAAAAAATATTGAAAAAATATATGGAAGAAAATAGTAAATTTTAAAAATATGCAAATTTCCAATTGATATAATAAGATATAAATTAAAAACCAATATTTGATCTTTTATATAATTACAAAACTTTTTTTATATTTTGATTTTATATAATATTTTTCTTTATAATATTATATATAAAAATATGATTTCAATTTTAAAATTGTATTTTATAAAATTAATAGAAAAGTATTAACATACCAAAACCTAAACCAATATCTAACACAGATCCTACCCATTATATATATTGGGATATTTGGTTTATTAATAGTAAGTATTAAAAAATATATTTAATTAAGTTATCAAGAGCTCGACTTATATTAATATTTTGAATTTAAAATATTTTTTATATAAATTAATATAACTTTAACATATAAGGCTTTTTCTAAAATTTTTTAAATAAATGTATAATTAAATACTTTATATATGGGCCAATGATAATTTAATAATTAATAGGAAGGGGTAATATATTAAATATTGAACAAATATCTAATTATTTTAAATAGGGTTGTAAATGGCAAACAAAAAATATAAAACTTAGAGTGTCAAGGAAGATAGAACGAATTGACTATGAGGCGAGTATGAGATAGTTGTTTGTTAAATTAATTTTTTTCCTTTAAATAAAACTTTTCAAAATTAAAATTTTTAATTATAATAAATAAATGGTTGTTGCATATATGTCTTTACTATTAACTGATATTTTCGATACTTACCTCCAATCAAATAAAAATTTTTATATATTTATTATTTTGATTAATTAAAATATTAAATATATAAATTAAAATTAAATACATATAAAAAAAACTTTTTTTCAAAAATTATTTTTAAAAATATCCACCACTCCTGCCAAGCTCCGTTTCTAATAATTTTATTGGAATATTTGCACATTGGATGTCCCACAAAGCAGGTCTCTTTTCCACCTCATCGATGAATAGCTCGGTGTCGAAGCGATCCATTGTCACCGTCCGATACGGGCTTCCGCAGAGCAACTGAACGCGCTCTAGGTACGTCAAGTAAATAGATCTGAGCGGACGCGCGAATTCATTTTTATTAGTGGGGTAGGCGGTTTGTCAATCCCCGACAGGTATGAACGAATTTATAGGCGCTAATGTAAATAAATCGCGGTCTAACGCCGATTTGCATGGATTGCCATGTCTGAACTAGCTCTGAACTACTCTTGCTTCTACACACGAGCGCCGGCCGCTGGCCGGAGAACGGGGGAAGGGGGGCCTTAGTTTTAAATGTTGGGCGGCTTGCGACCGCGCGATCTACCCTCAGCCCCTCTCTCTTCACAGGTTGCCCACCGCTTTTAAAAATATGATGTGTAGTGTTTTTATATAAAAATTATGGAATTTAAAAGTGGAGAAAAAATAAAAAATTTAAAAGTCACTAGCAAGCACTTGGCAATCACTAATTGTGAACACTGCATGCGGACTGTATGTGTGGGAAAATTGTAGCTCGCTATGGGTTTTGTGTGATTAGTTAAAGTGATTTTGGTTTCTGTTTCTGAGTTGCTTTTGTCAAATAATGCCGAGAGATGAAATCGATATTTCATAGATTTTGCATGTTGTCAAATAGTCATTATATATTACGTGTAAACACATAAAAAGAAATCGTGTGTACGATATCTAAGAGAGAATCAGAATCTTTATCCAATATACTAAACCATAATGTTAGTAAAACATATATCCTAGATAATGCGTCATACGTGGCGAGGTTTATTAAGGGGTAGCTTGGTAAGTTCGTACTACGGCTGTACACAGATTTTTCTTAACATAGCAAATGAACCAAAAACAAAAGCAACGTGAGACGGGCACAGCCGGACTGGATTAGCTTAAGAAAAATGTTAAAACGCAGGAAGCTGTCTGCTTAATGCCCCATGGAGAGTTGACTACACTTACTAAGGGTTCTCGGTAGACCTACTTTTCAAGTAAACTGTAATAAATAATATTTTTTCGCGATATCAGGTCTTATAAATGTTTATTCAGTACATTATTGTCATTATTTGCCCCCATAATCATTACTCAAAGGTATCTACATAATAAAAGAGCTATAATATTATGTGCATATTTAGACAAACTTGCTATATCATTTTAGTCAATTAAGCGAGTGAACATGAACGAAGTTGATCGCCAACTGTTTAAGGCAACGTCATACATTCTAAAATGGAAAAAATATTATCGAAATCTATACTAATATTATAAAGAGTATATATTTGTAACGAATTGTCTCAAAAAGTACTGGACCGATTTTAATAATTCTTTTACCATTTGAATGCTACATTAACACTGATTAATATAGGTATTTAACTGCAAGAAAAAAAAGGTAGGTACCCTACTAAACAGAAATAATGTTACCCAAGGTGTAAAAAAAATTACTATAAAATATATTTCATCGCATGCGCTGCGAAAACAATTGATGATAGAACAAAAAAATGCTCCACAATATTAAATAATATATCAATATCTACAAAAATTTAAAAAAAAAATGTCCACCCGTGAGAAGCCGAGATGAGCCGCTAGTCGCGAATACACTATATCCTAAAATATAATATATGCTGTAAAATAATACTGCTGGCTTAGAAATAGTGATTGTATAATTTAAAGTGTTAAGTAGTATTATATTTACATTTACGAATTGTAGGTACACTACACAACTGGACAGTTAAATAATATCAAAATTAAAGTGAAACATAAGTACGTGGTCTCTACAGTGTATTTTATTAATAAGTTGTTACTTGTGTAATTTTTAATTCATTCTTTATTTTTAGTATAGGAAAATAAATTGACCCAAGAAAATAGCACATACCACAAACATGACAATTTTTTTCGCAAATAATAAAATATATGAGGCAGCAACAACAGTAATACATAACAGATAAAGGTTTTTAGGGTGGGATGTTTTTATTTTTTTTAACTAAATTCAAAATTATTCTTAAAGTGTGTGTGAGGTCCTTAACGAATAATATTATTCCTAAATAACATGGGCGCTTGAGTTTTTTTAATTGTCTGTTTTCATTCGTTTCTGTGGGCGTGACAGACAACACGGAAAGATGCGTTTAAACAATAGGATACATTTATTATAATATATCCATGCGGTAGGCTCACAAAACCTTAGTTTCAAAGGCAACTATTTAAAACAATTCATACATTTAAATAAAACTATATACAGAAACAAATCTTTATATATATAATTCTTCTGTGAGTGTGTATGTCACTGAACTTCTCTCAAACGACTGGACCGATTTTGATGAAATTTTTTGTGTGTGTTCTGTTTGTTTGAGGGGATCTGGGAATGGTTTAGATTCACAAAGGGGATCTGGGATCCATAGTTTTTCTGTTTAGATTCACAAATCAGTGATCCTAAAGAAGTCTTCCCCGGTCCGTATCCCTAGACTTTCTTTCAAAGTAAAAATATGGGAAAAACCCCCCCCGGGGGGCCCAACCCAAAAACGAACTTCAATTGTTTAAAGAAAGAATCAGCCAAAGCCTCTCGTAAAGGAATATAATTCAATGTAGTTTTAGAAATGTATTTTATTTGATAAAATAAAAATAGTTTGTTAGTACAACATTATTTTTTACAAGACTAAATTTCAAGTCGAAATTAAAGTTTCTTATAATATCACAGACGGTTATCTTTGAAAAAACGAAAGGAATGTTATAAACTTATCTTTATTTATATTACCCTGGGATTACAATCTAGATAATAAATTCTTGATAGCGAATTATAAGCTCAACTGGTCACAGATAAAAACCTTATACCACCTACAAATTTATATGAAGCTTAAACTTAATCCTAGCTAAGTGTGCACAGAATGATAAAAATAGTAGTCATATATTTACGATAAGGAGCAATGTACTACTCTAGCTAGCTACTCTTATCCCTGAGTAAAAAAGTAGTGATCATCTACTTGGCTATTAAGAAAATTTAATGATAGTGAAATACACTCGGCGTCAAAAAAATCGCACCTTTCCTAAAATTCGTGTCAAGCGATTATAACTCCGAAGATCCTTCCTGTACCCTAACATTATTAGTATCATTTGAAAGCTAATGTAATCCCTTATTTGAAAACAGGAAATTGGCCACCACCCCCATAGAAAAAGAAAATTCTGGGAAAATGTGAAACAATGTGTATTCTGATCAAAATTACAAATAAAAGGAACAATACAAAAATTAAAAATAAACAATGACAATCCTTAAAAATTAGTCTTACAACCTAGTGTTGCCTCCTCTATCCCTCCGACCAGCTTCCAAGCGGTCAGTCATGGACCTGATGAGCGTCACGACGTGTTCATGGGGAATGTTGTCCCTTTCCTTGATGACGGCATCTCTAAGCTCATCGAGAGTGGCAGGAGCTGGATTACGGGCCCGAACTCGCCGTTTCAACTCGTCCCAGAGGTGCTCTATAGGATTGAGGTCGGGGCTTCTTGCTGGCCAGTCCATAACCTTGATGCCAACTCGACGTAGGTAGTCCTCGACAATCAAGGCTGTGTGGCACCGGGCGTAGTCGTGCATGAACTCGAAGTTGGCGCCGACAAAACCTACACATGGGACCACATGCTCCTCCAAAACTTCGGTGATATACCGGTGGGCAGTTAGAGACCCCTGGCCGCGACTTTCTCCAGCTCTGGAGACGCACACGAGGTCTGTCTTGCCGTCGATAGAAATACCGCCCTTCTAGGGATCCTCCTCATGCTGGATCCTCCTCCATACCCGACGGTTTCCACGGTGCAGGCTGGTGTGAAACGCTCCCCTGGCCGCCTGTAGTCTCTCTTACGCATGTTGTTGGTGTACACGTACACTCGGGTTTCGTCGGAGAACAGGACATTCCTCCAATGGTCGAATGTCCACGGCACGTGCGTTTCATAAAATCGCTTCCTTTTCGTCCGGTGGATGGTAGTCAATAGGGGGCCTGTAGCAGCTCTCCGGGGCAGCAAATTCTTCTCTCACAGCCTTCTTCTGATAGTGGAGACGCTGTCAGCTGTCCTTCGAGTAGCTGAAAGCCGCTGATGCAGCTCCATAGCGTTGAAGAAGCGGTTCCGCAAAGACGTTGACACAATGGAGCGATCACCTCTGACGGTAGTGCAGCGACGTCTCCCGGATCCATGTCTCCTGATGTAACCTCCAGTCTCTTTGAACCGTTGGTATACCCGTTGCACTCGAAATCGGCTGATTTTCAGTTGCCGAGCAACTTCAACCTGCCGTAGTCCGATTTGCAGTAGGGCCACCACTTGAGCTGCTTCTTTGCCATGGTATCCATTTTCACTGGGTTTTTTCTTGTTGAAGCTCTTTAGGAGTGACCTCTGTGACGTCTGAATAGCGAATAACCCATCATTGACTATTACCCCCTCTTTATATACGCGTCCAGGGTGGTACAATTAGTGAGCCTCCAAACGCGTACATCGCCACTTTTTAATCAAAGTGCTGATGATTTGTGGTTTTTGATTTTCCGTAAACAAATGATTATTTTTTTGAAAGCTTATTAATTGAGCTTTTAAATGATACTACTAATGATAGGGTACAGGAAGGATCTTAGAAGTTATAATCGCTTGACACGAATTTTAAGAAAGGTGCGATTTTTTTGACGCCAAGTGTACTTAAGTACACAAATCTTAAGAACTAGAGGTTATAGCGCCACTTTTATATGTTTAGCCTATGACGTTTATACTATATCTGTATAGCATAGCTTTATACTATCTTTGACGTGTATATATAACATTCAACTTTTAAAGGTCCCATTCATCTGATAATTTACATTTATAATTCTTAAAAATAATTAAACGTAGTTTTTTAATTAATAGTCTAATGTTAAGAATAGCTTAATATGTCATGTATTTTTTGCAAAATTAATTTATAAAAAAGCTTCATACAACTGTTTAATTAGAACTGTGCCTCACCCGTAGGCCACCCGAGGATTCCTCGAAGTGTGAATCAACTCGGCGACTCTAAGAAATTGGTCTTATTAATTTCAACAACTCAATTCGCTAGACCGCAAAAATTTAAAGGCCAATTAGGGAAAATTATGTCTTTGGACACCTAACGAGCGTGTCATTTTTAATTCGTAACAAATTTATTTACTTTGAAAACGGTTAGATTCTACACGACACACTATTATCACGATTCGTTGAATTTATAATGAAAACGAGTCGCAGTTGTGGTCGGAGAACATGTCCCACTAGATCGACAGAGTGGAGGAAGACCTGCTTCAGCTGAAATTCAGCAATTGGCGGTAGTACAGGACAGGGAGCGCTGGAAGTTTTGGAGAAATTGGGTGGAAAGCCGCAGCTAAGACAATTATGATTTTAATCAATTTATAATTACTTAATTATAATTTTTATTCTGGTGAAATAAGTTTTAATTTATAGATAGAGAGGGAAAGGTTATTACAGCGACACCTATATTCATTACAAGTGTTTTCGTGATTACCATTTTTGAACGACGAAAGTTCCACGTCTCGTTTTTCCTAACATTGGTCAAGTTGTTTGTACAAAATTGCGGCAGTATTTACTTAAATACCAGTGGCGACAAAATCAATGTATAAAATATCCTCCTAATTAAATAAAATCAGTTAATAAAACATCAAGACTTTTAATTTTTTTTTATTCAAATTAAATAGCCGTTACAACGTTACTTTAGCATGGGCTTTACAAGGTTTTAGGGGCGGTTATAAGCCATTTACCCTAACGCAAAAAAGGGTTAGAAGTTTGACGTGTATCGTAGGTCCTAATCGGATTGACGGGTTTTGTTTAAAGTTTTTTGTTTGAAAGGTAGCTTAAACGATATCTTGGTTATTTTTTAAGGATTTTTTCTGCTCGCTTTGATTCAGTTAATGTCGTAATTAAATGGATTGTTAAAAAATTTCTCTTCTATTTAATTAAGTATATAGAGAACACTAAACAAATTTAATTTAAATTGAATTTCCATTTGAAAATTAATAATTGCTGAACGTCTAAATTTCTGCCAGATAAGTCTATCCGGTTTATAATTGAATCACCTAACTTTAAATAATAAATATACTGTCTGCGCCTCTTTCTGTATGTGTTTCATAATCATTTGTCAATCTAATAGGCAATAGTAATCAGCCTCCTGTATATGACACACGCCGACTTTTTGGGTCTAAGGCAAGCTGGTTTCCTCACGATGTTTTTCCATCACCGTTCGAGCGAATGTTAAATGCGCACATAGAAAGAAAGTCCAAGTGCACAGCCGGGGATCGATCCTATGACCTCAAGGATGAGGGTCGCACGACACTATGTGTGGCTTCTGTTATGAATGTAGAAGTCGAAGTAAGAAGTAGACATGGGAAGAAATTGGCTGTGCCAAAAATCAATCTGGAACTGTTTAGGAAAAACATCTTTTGTATGGCAATTAAGGTTTACAATAAATTACCAAAATAATTGAAAGATCTTCCGACTTGAGTCTTTAAGAAACGATTTGGTGTATTACTTTTGAAAAAAATGTCATATTCAATAAATGATTATTTGGGTGAGACACTGTAGTTGATATAAATTTAATAAGATATGATATGTACGATACAAATAATATAAGAATTGACTTTGGCTAATAATGTAAAATGTAAAATTCCTTAAGAAAAATTTGCGCGCCATTGTGTGTGGCAGAATATGCGAATTTACGGTTGTACCACCTACACATTTTTGTACCATATTCTTGCAATAAATAAAATGAAAATAAATAAATGTACTATAAGTACATAATATAGGTACTAAATATAGCTTCAACATAAAGAGAAATTGGTTGATTTAAAAGTATACAAAAAATGATGACTAACGCTGCCTCTAATTCTTAGATTACTGTTCTTAATGCCAGGCTTTAGCGAGGGCGAGAATGAAGTAAGTAAACATACTGTATCAATGTTAGCATTTCGTGTACTTACGAAATCTAAGCAATAAACCGTTACCACAGACTTCCATAACTCCAAATAGAAAGCACCTTTCGGGTTCTAGAGCGCGGTGATAATCATGAGCGGGAATAATTTAGCTTACAGTCAGATATAATTTTTTTACCTGATTTTATATTTAAGATATTTGTCAATGAATCATTCGCTATATCTAATTGGAATTGGGAATACAGATGGGTTGTCGCACCGGTAGAGTCACTAGTTTAAGTTTAAATTTATGTAAAATTCTGTCTGAATAACGGTCTATATTATTATTTATCTAATTATTTTTCAACGAATAAGTATAGCAAAACAGCGAAAAAAATGCTAAAAGTTTATAGTACACTGCCACAGAAACCAACCTTTTTAAATTTGTTTTAATTTTTATTATTATTATGACTATACAATGTTGGGAATAAATATATTACGTTTTTTTTCTTAATAGGTATATTCCTTACATGCAGTCAGTAAATACCAGTAGGGCCTCAGATTTCTGTATGTTTCATTTTTTTAAACATATATCTCATATTACATATACTACAATACGACTTTTTGGGTCTAAGTCATTCTGGTGTCCTCACGATGTTTTCCTTCATATAGCGTCATACTATAAACACAATTTGAAGGTAAGAAACTTATGATCAATTTCATGAAAAGCGTTATTGACATATTAATAACAAACTGGGATTTCAAATCAGTACTCTTTCCCAAACATCGTGAAGTAATAAAAAAATAATGCTTTGTCTCAAAATTACCTCAAATAATACAATTGTTTTATTGGCTTCGGTGGGAATGCGAGTGTAATAAGCGCCGTCCGTACTCTACACACATTTAATCCAAGTTAAAGGAAAGCTTTATAGACATCGTAAAAAACTTTGAGATCTCAAGATAAAATGTATTGTAGCCGCGCCTTCATTAAGTGCATTATACTAAATATTTACTTAGTTACTCGAAACCGCTTATTCATTACCATTCTAGGACAAAACATGGAAGAGATAAGATTGAGCGATACGTCACTGTTTAGTAAGGGACAATAGGAGAAAGGAAGCATTTCGAAACGGCATTAAACAATAACCGTTATCTGATTGAAACGTAAAAACAAACTACGGTTTATCAAAAACACCGATTAATAAAAAGTTTTATCGTGCTTAAGTGACGCCTGTTAAAGATGCTACAGATAATGCATTTAAAGCGAACGTATCACGTGAGGTAAGCAAAATTTTCTTGCATTTTGAACAATTAAAAAAAACTACAAACAATTTTAGAGGTACGCACATAAAACATAGAGTTGCGAGAAGGAATGAAGGAAGAAATAAATACACAATTTAGTGAAATTGAAATTCTAATTGGTACTGTCCAATAAGGAACTACTAAACCTATAAATATATCTTCAAATAATATTTCGATACGTATTCTTATTAATGAACCTATTCGATAAGTTTAAAAGCTATATTTATTCTAAATTAGCGATTTAATTTATCAAAAATATGATAAGATTTGTTGTTTTTTATGAGCAAAAATTTTCAATAGTTCATCTAATGTTAGGTATTAAATACTGAAGATTTTCGGATAGTCGTAGATGGCATAGTTTACTAATGACTTAGGAACTGATGACTAAAGAGAAAATTCAACTTTTATTTTAAATGCCACGAATACTTTTATCACAAACGGTCTAAGTATAATTTGAAACGTGACTCATTTAAAATCTAAATAATGAGTACGTGTCACTTGCTCAAACGCTTTGTCCAGATCGTTGCTAGATGAAGCGACATTCCAATTAGAATCCACATTAAACTTGATATTTACAGACTTTTGCCTTTGCTTCTTTTGCATTAACTATATATTCTAATAAAATAAAGAAAAGGGTTTTGTTTTAATTTTCCTTATAATGTAAACTAAATCAAAACCTTATAGAAATGCAAACAAAAATTTCAAATGTGATACTGTATTTGTCTGGTTTTTACATCGCGATACATCAACCTACTAATATTTTTTTATGTAATAGGATGCAACCGGGTAGGAGGCTCACCTGATGTTAAGTGATACCGCCACCCATGGACACACACATTGCCAGAAGGCTCGCAAGTGCGTTGCCGGCCTTTCAAGAATTGATACGCTCCTTTCTTGAAGGACCCTAAGTCGAATTGGTTCGGAAATACTTCAGTGGACAGCTGGTTCCACATAGCGCGGCAAAAACTGCCTTATAAAACGCTCAGTTGTGGAACAACGGACGTCGAGGTGATACGGATGGTATTTTGTATTTAGCCTTGATGTCCGATGATAAAACTCAGTGACCTCTGAACACTCTCCATGGTAAATGCGGTAGAAGATGCAGAGGGATGGGGTCCGTATTTCTACGCAACGCCAACGCAAATGTAATTCCAAATTGATAGTGTTAGTCAAAGGAATAGTCTAGATAGCTAACCTAGTACTTTTTAAGCGCGGCAGAGTAGGAAAGTATTCGGATTTTGACGTAAAATAAAAAAATAAACTTACTGGTTCCGTATCGCAGGTCTCCAGATCCGCTATCGGATCGTCCCCACAATAGTATTCCGCCTGTAAGAAAGGCGGCCGAGGCGGAGGAGGCAACAGGAATTCAGGAGGTGGTCCAAGACAATCACACTCCTTTAGGTCCGTGGGCTCCAGGTCCCACATATCGGATTTATCTAACTTAACACTACTCACAACCTCACTGTAATCACTAACACTCCAACTAGTATCACGTATTACGCGTTTCACTTCATTTGTAGTCCTTTCTTTTATTATGTTAGCTATGTAAAGTTCGTCATCAACGTCGCTCCATACGTTCTTTCTGACTTCTTCGAAGTCATTTTCTTCCGGTTCTGTTGCTATAACTGTATTGATGATATTAGATTGTAATTGATCAATATCACTGGGGTGATCATTATCTTCTGTATCTACGTCTGCGTTACGCAAAATCTTTTGGCTAGCATGTTTGCTCCAGGTATAACTTGTCCAAGAAGCGTACGGCGACGCTTTATTTGGACCTCCTTTATACCTTTCCATGCGCGGCGTTCCTCGTTATCTGTAAAAAGAAAGAGAATGTTAAATAAATAACTAATACGGCAACCAATTTGAAATCTGACAGCGAATGTAACGATTCTCGTCAAGAATCGAACCACTTATTATTTAATAGAAGAGTAACACCTCATTTTGTATTACAAAGACGCCGCAATTAGAGACTACTAGATCCGAAGGCACAATGGATGCGTTAGTGTCGATATCATCTGGCCTCACGAGTTATTTTAATTTATTTTTTATCACATCAATTTGAGTGGATGCTTTTCTAGCGGCTCGGGATGTCGATTCTACAGATTGAAGTCCAATGTTTTTTATTTAGATTGCTGTTTTAAGTTCTCAATTGTTTTGATTGACAGACATTTGGATTCAAAGTATGATTATTATTTATACGTTCGGTTGAGATGGGGTCGTAGAACGGTATATATGTATAATGTATATATGCTTATTAATCTTATTATATAAAGTTTATTTAAATAAGAAAAGTTATCTCAATATTTCTTTGCAGTTGAGTTGTTTGTTCATCATCATTGATATTATAAATGAAACTTTTTAACTAATTATAAATAAATGGTATTTATGGTTATTTTGTTATAGTTTTTTGTCGGAGCGCGTTTTCTTCAAATCAAACCAAACGGTTTTTTATTCGGTTAAACTCTATGTTCCATTTTCAAAAGAATGAACAGTGTTTGCTTAATTTTGAGTGCGACTCTCATCCCTGGAGTCGTTGGTTCGAACCCTGGCTGTGTACCAATAGACTTTCTTTCTAAGTGAGTAATAAAAACTCACTCGTACGATGCAAGAAGACATCGTGAGGAGACTGGCATGCCTTATACCCAAAGAGTCAAGCGCTTGTGTCAGGCACAGAAGCTTGATTATCCTATTAGAAAACACAAACAGATTTTACCGACACTGGTTTTTTAAGTTAAAAGTTATTAAACATCCACTTTTAATTTTTAAATTAAAAGGTGTAAAGTTATATAGTTTTATGTAAATTGACTGAAACAACGTTTATTCAATGAAGAGATAACAATTCCTTCCAAAATACACATGCGGGCGAAATTGCAAGCAATATAAAAATTATTACGTTCCTACGATTCTTAATTTTTCTCTCAGCTAAAAATAATTAACAGTTATTACGGTATATTTAGGAGAGAACAATATAAAAAATAAACAGCTGTGTAACGTGAAAGTCAGGTCGTTAGGTCAAACGGTCAAAGGCGACATTGTCAAGTTAATTGTCATTTAAAACGTTTTTTAGCTTTTACTGAGAATAATGAACCTAAATTATTTAGCATAATTATTTTCGGCTTTGTAACTTTGTCTGTTGAAGCACGTTTGTGTTATTTTGTATACATTTATAAACAGCCTTTGAAACCTATACGGTATATTGTTTTTAATAAAGAACAAACATGAATGGTATTTAGTTCACAGCATAAAATGTATGTTAACTAATAAAAGCAGTGGCGCTGTAACCTTTTTAGATCTGGGCCTCTGAGTTCTGTATCTGATGACTGTGTTTTCTAATAGTCAAGATGATCAGCCTTCTGTGACTCTGATTCTTTGAGTTTAAGGCATGCCGGTCTCCTCACGATTTCTTTTGTCGTACGAGCCCAGCCTGGGTTTGGACCTTCGACCTGGGGATGAGAGTCGCACGCTGAAGCCACTAGGCCAACACTGTTAACTGTACTTGACAATAATTTCTACATAAAACAATTTATAATTAATAAATAAATACTATTATTTATTCTCGCTTTTTTCACAATTTTTTTTCTAGTTATTATTTTAAAAAGTTGCTCTGGGCAGTTTTGAAACAAATTTAATTGAATTCCCGTTAGTAACTAGTTTTTTTTTTCGTTTTAAAGTGTACTAGTAATTTGAAATTTTTTAATATTAAACTGTAATAAAATTTATAAGGCATTAATGAAATATTCCCATACACTTTGTACCATAGCAGATGTCGACCAAAATATATATTTTATTTTGAAGTAAAGATAACTATAACGCGGTAGACTCGGACCGCGTTTTAGGAAATCTCATTGTAGGAGTATTCTCGTAAAACCGTTTTTATGAACATTTCAAAATTTAGGAACACGAGTTTAATAAAGTTATTAACTTTTATAACAACGCAAAACTAATTATGGAATTGACAAATCTCCGCGTAATAGGGGTTAAAAACCGCGTTATGGGGGATTACTATACTACACTAAAATTCATCAATACCATTAGACATTATGAGTAACATATTTAAATATGCAGCTCATTAGGCTTGTTCAAAAGTTGGTTTTTAATATGCACATTATACGTCAAATCAATGTCGCCATATAGGCTGAGCTCATTAGCATTTTGGCGGGAAGAACCTGACATCAGCACAATACTGGAGAGCCCTCGAACCTCATAACGAAGCTATTCTGTTGGTTTTCTCACGTGAATTATTGTCAGGGCTAGGGTTGCCTCTTGTGAAGATCCCTTTCTTTTTTATTTAAAGTACAATTGCACATTTAAAAACCTTATGTGTTCATATATATATATTTATTTCATATGTACAAGGTATTTCATTATTTTTCTTCCGTTTTTTGGTTTACAAATCACTGCTGCTGCCGCACGCAGTTTACCAAGTAATTAAGATATAGGTACAATTGTATTGATAAATAAATAATAGTAAAATAATTATTAGTATGTTGGCTTAAAATTTTTGACAGCCCTACCCAATAACGGTCATCCCTCTTGAAATCTTAATCCGAGGTTACGCAGAGGTTGATTTGTATCAAGATCGCATGAATCGAGGTTTTACATGAATAGCGTATCTATGGTCAAGAGTTCAATGCGATCGTTTGAGTCTACTTGTCTATGATTCGGTAGTTTGACAGATGTCGGACGGCTGTTCAACATGACACAGATAAATTATTTGTATTTTTAACCAATTATCAATTTTGTTACGAAGTTATTCATTGATTTTATTCAGTACAAATTTAAGGAACTTTTTAGTTTCAGAACCTATGCGGACTATTTGTCATCACAGCGTAAGAATAGAATAACATAGTATATTTTACAGATATGCTATAATTAAAATTAATATTATAATTCTAATAGGTACAAATGTTTATATTATAATCTATCTCCAACATAACGGTAGTGCGCTGATCAATTTTCAAAAAGCATTATTTAGGACAAAAGCATTAGAAAATTAAAAAAATCCAAAAATTAATTTCTTTACCAAGCTATAAGATATAGCTTGGTAAAGAAATTAATAAATATAACCGTGAACATATATCATCTTAAAACATCTACAAAAAGCATGACATTTAGCTACTTTAGAAGTCCTTAAACGACATATATGCATAAAAATATGAAACTACAAATCATATATATATATCAATATCAATATAACATAAATTTTATATTTGGAACAAATAAATTTATAGCAAAAATAGTTGAATAATAGTTATCCTACGTTAGCATCAATAGGAATTACACAAATGCTGACTTAGAGTAAACATGTCAGCAATATAACTAACACAGAGTTTAAGATATTCGGTACCAGTGCGCTGATTAATTTTCAAAAAGCATTGTTAATTGCCTATCTGATACCTAATCCGCTGTTTTACTAGTAATTTTTATTGTATTTCTTTACAATTATGTTTACCATAATTGTCATATATTTTAGAAAAGATAGCTAGTAACATATACTGTAGATATAGCACTATGCACGATGTGGTAAACTTTAATAAATAAATAAAGATCACATCACAGAATAAACAACAAATTATTAAAATTAAATATCACCATTAATGAATATGATAGCCATAATTCTCACACAATATTATTTTCTTTCTCAAGAAATATCAGTTTCATCTGACCTACAAATATTACACATTCCCAGGTGAATGCCTAGAGATCTTATGTAATATTACCTAGGATATAAAATAATATGATTTTGTTCATATAGAAAGAATACATAACTCAGGCTTTTTAATGTTTATTTGATTTATATGACCACTTTAACGCGTTTTTTGCAGCAAGCATTAATTAAAATCAGTTTATATTTTAACCCAGAACTCAGATTATTACCTTGAATATTCTTTTTAATTATACATAATCTGTAATATGTCACAGATACGTTATAATTAAAATAATCAAGGTAATCTTATTAAGAAGCTTTTTACCAATAAACAAATATATACTCAGTAATCCATAGACTATTAAAACTAACATCAACTGTTGGTGAATAGAAAATTATTTTGTTCATATAACGAATACCTTGGTAACAAAATTGGAAAACACGACCCCAGGAACGTTCATTAGATTCATATGACCATTTAAACGTGTTTTTTCTTCATATAAGCATGTTCCATAGGTTCTACATGTAACATAATATATGTCTAACACACATCGTAGTTCTTACGTAGAATTATATACAAAACTAGCTAACCCGGCGAACTTCGTTCCACCTTACAATCTTATAATATCGTGTTAACTTAAAACTTATTTTAGGATTTCATTACGTTAACATTAATACAACTTGTTTTGGCAAATACAGAAATGTTTTATTGCGTGCCATTGCGAGAGATTGGCAGTTTTACACATTAGGCCTCTTCTCTCTAGCGCCAATATTGCGATAAATGCATGTTAAAGTACTTTCTGATATACAACATTTTTTGATGAGTAGTTTTGTCAACAGATGGTACCACATGCTGTTTGCATTCGTAAAATTAATTTACTTATTTATTGTTATTCGATAACTTATCCGATATTTTATTACTTATTCTGCTATTCGGAGCGGAGAAGAATCCAACAAAAAAGAGATAACTAGCATAGGTCCAGCCGATCTTGAGTTATAAGTGGTGTAACTAACACGACATTGTTTTATATATTTAGATAATACAATGAACTTTCTATATATTTAATTAATTTAATACAAAAGTCATGTATTCATCTAGGTACAATTTGTACACTTATGCATGTCAATTTACGCTATCTAAAACGCAAGTACTAATCGTAAAGCTAATGTTAAGCCTAGGCTCATAACACAAGTTATATCTAATATATTAAATATATATATAAACTCCGCACAAAAATCCTTCCAAGAAATATTCTTTTCCTTGCCAATTTAACGTACTGTATATGGACTTAGTGAACATGGGTTCATGTCATAAAAATGCAATATTGTGGGCGGGACAATTTGATACGATTGTTGGTTTCTGGGTCGTAGTTGTATTTTATTTTTACCGGAAGTTGTATGGATACGTTTATTGAAATCGTCGCATTTGGCACATTTTCCTATGCGGGCTTATTTGATGTTATAATAGTTTTATTGGTCTATAGTCTATGCATTATTACTAAATAAATAAAGTTTATAAAGTCATTATTTACCACGTTTATTTTAATTTGTCTATGACATATTACAGATTATGTATAAATAATATTAGAGAAAGATTTGAGATAAACAGCCACTGATTCAGATTGTAAAAATACTGGCTTAAATAAACTTAAATACCCATGATTATTGAAATAGTGTCCAGTGACAAAACAGTCCACAGATTACATAGTTTATTATTGTAGGTATATTTATTGAACAAGTATTACTTTACAACAAGTAAATAGTTCGATGCAAAGAAAATAAGAAACTTTAAGAATTATTATCTATAATCCAATAACTATTAATTTTACTTTTCATTTACGAAATGATGTTAATCTTTGGAACAACAATTGTAAATTAACTCTAAAGTTGTTAATGTGTAATTTAAAAAAAAATAAGAATTATAGATAAATTAATAAATAAACAAAAAGTACAAATAATTTGATAACTTGTAATGTATTTATATTTATATTCATATACTTCCTCGCAAATAGTTGAAAGTCATATCAAAGCTAGTTCCTGCTTCGGATGTTTAGTTCGCTTTATCGCTCATAGATGGCGCTACTTGTTCGGTTTTCGAGTACGGATTATTTTCGTTGACTCGCGGCGATAAAGTTAATTTATCTGAATAATATATTCCCTAACGCGATTGACCTTGCAATTTAAATTAAGTAATTCAAGTTTTTTCACGGTACAGCGCGGTTTAACAAAATTATATGAGTTTATAAATTTCAACGCAAATTACTTATGCGTTATGAGAAACAGAATTTAACTATGAACCGAATATTCTGGAACCTTATATTCTGTACCTTTTAAAAAATACATTGTATAAGTTACAAGTTTCTAGTCTCCATCAAATAAAATATCCCATACCTACCACAGAGCATCGATGCTTAAATATATACCAAATAATATCACGAAATACAATATTTAAAATCTTCATATTTATACACTTTTCGGTACATAAACCTCTAGCGAAAGCGTCAGGCACGTAGGCGGACAATTTCACAGATTTAAAAACTAAAACCGACGAAGTCTCTCATAAAACTGATTTAGGACTGATTTAGGACATTAGAAAATAAGAAAAAGCAAAAATTAATTTCTTTACTAAGCTATAACATATTGATAAATATAACCGTAAACGTATGAAAACATATGAAGATGTTATATCATCTTAAAATATCTACAAAAAGCATGACATTTAGCTAAATACCTATAATTTATTAGATTTTTATAAGACGCAATAATAGCTTCTTTATAAGTCCTTTAACAACATATACGCACAAAAATATGAAACTACAAATCATATACATCAATTTTATATTTGAAGCAAATAAATTTATAGCAAAATTAGTAGAATAATAGTAATCCTACGTTAGCAACAATAGGAATTACACAAATGCTGACTTAGAGTAAACATGTCAGCAATATAACTAACACAATAAACATACGATAATAGAATTAGTTTATTGTATTAACCGTTCTATCCCTGGTGGAACTTATTGATCAATTCGATTATGTTTGTAAGCAGTATTTTTGCACAAGTTTTTTCCCGCGACATGATGAACTAAGAGTATTCTTAATTGTGTTTTGAATTTTATTGTAGAAAGAAACATTTTGTTATGCTATTATGTTTTAATGCTCCAACTGTGTACTTTCTAGTGTCTAAATCGTAGATGTTATAACTAAAAACCAAATGTTGTTTAGATTTATATAGGTGCACAAACATGATTCCTAGTTTTAACAATTTAAATGTTTATTAATAATCGTGTACGTTGCAAACTGTAACAAAAAAAAAATGTTTTCCTAAAATTGTAAGGAAACAAGCAACAACCAAAAAATACTAACTTGTTTCAAAATCCAATTCATAAACACATATCCAACACATGATTTGCACACATTGATTTTTTTATTAAACCACTGCCACAAACACTTCACTTCGTAACTCGTTATTCGTGCAGTGCGACGTGCAACCGCCACGCGCGCCCGAACCTGAATGAGTGGGAGATTCAAAGTTCGCTGTTCGAATTCGAAATTTGAATGTATTCCTCCCGCGGCGACGGCCGCTCAGACGTGTGATTGGTTAAATAAAATATTCAGGTAGAGTTTTTCAAGTATTGTTAGAGCCAAGTTGATCCTTTAATTCTTTATGCATTTTAGTTTTATAGCCAGCATTGAAGGGTTGATTTTGTTGCTTCTAGCATTGATGTTTGAATAGATGTTTTTGTTTAGAATTCCATTATGTTTTATTCAAGTGCTCAATCGACGTATAATTAATTTATGACGATATCCTAAAATTAAGACTTAGGGGCTTAAATATTACACGACTGGATGCAACGATCAAGTTTAGTGGTTATTGCCGTGGTTTTCATATCCTTTTAGCTATGGTTTTAAACTTCAAAAACTCTAGACTTCAAAACGACGTATTATCCAATGTTATGGTATGATTGATTGATGTGTTTTTTTTAGCCTTACGCCTAGTGATGGCCACGTTTACCTGGAATTGAATACACAGCAAACAATCATTGATACAAGTTAGTGTATTATTGTAGTGTTACCGGATTTAGATTATAAGTTTTTCATATAGATTTATTTTTTGACGTTTATAAGTGTACATTTTGTTACCTATATGAATAAAAGAATTTGAATTTAGAATTATGATTCGGTTTGCTAAGGTAGGAGGATTTCAAGAACGGAATCAATTCGAAAACAAAATTGGGCACCTCCTAACCATTTCACGTTATTCATTAGTGACTTTGTTATATATTTTTAATAAATCAAATAAAATATTTGTTTTAATAACCCGCCAAAACGCGTAAGATGGCGTCGCATATGCCGTGTACACGTCAAGTTTTGAGTGCGTCAAATGTCATTCTGACATTATTTGCAAAGCATGCTTTCGCCATTACGACTAATCTGTGACCATTTTGTGTAACGTGACTGACGTATATTCTTTAGGCGCATGAGGGTAAAATTTTTACGGAACGTCACGAAGATGTGCAGCGCTGATGTTTTAAAGCCATTTCACTCTCTCAAAAACACATTTTTAATGCCAAATTTTTATTCTTTTTTTTTTAAATAGCAAATACGATATACCCTATGTTTCGCAGAAGTAATGTGGCACGGTACAGATTTTGAAAACATTCCAATAGTAAATTGAATTTATTCAGAATTCTATATTTGTCTATAAGCGAATTTTTAGCTTTATAAAATTATAGCGTATATCACCCATATAAACAGCGTGCAATCGTCACTATAAAAATACATTGAAAAGGTGCAATTTAACTAACTCAATTCCGCGCTGCATTTCCCGAAAGTCGTAGCTAATTATGAAAACGTTACCTCCCTGCAATATTCTCGGAAAATAGTGGTTGTGTTAAAGTAATCGCGTAAATAAGGCTGCCATGTTTCCAACCAGTTAATTAGTTTCGTCTTAGATTTGTTTTCGTGATATAAATAAGTTTCTTGTTCTGAGATTTCGTAATTAACTAATGTAAGTTGTAGATGGGAGTTGCGTTGGCAAATATCATCTAATTAGTGGGTTTGGGGCTTTCTATTTATAATTTTGTGTGTGTGTTTAACACAAAAAGTAATCTAAAATCAAAGTACTATTTTGAATTGACGGTATCACCTGATGTTAAGTGATACCGCCGCGCTGCCGTTCTTTTAAGAATTGGTACGCTCTTTTCTTGAAAGACCCTAAGTCAAATTGGTTCGGAAATACTTCAGTGGGCAGCTGGGTCCACATAGTAGTGTGCGGCAAAATTTGCCTTAAAATACGCTCAGTTGTGGAACGACGGACGTCGAGGTTATACGGATGGTATTTTGTATTCTACCTTGACGCCCGATGATGAAACTCAGCTGCAGGTGTTAGTCCGAACATCTTCGGTCGACAAGGGAGTGTTGGGAGGTCGAGATTGACCGCTATATTATGAAACGAACTAATTTTCTCACGATGTTTTCTTATATACATATAAAGAAAAGCTAATTGTTTGGCTTATTAGCAGTGTTGGGCTTGTGGCTTCAGAGTGTGACTCTTATCCCTGAGGTTGTAGGTTCAATCCCCGGCTGTGCACCAATGGACTTTTTTCTATGTGCGCATTTAACATTCGCTCGAATTTTCGGTGAAGGAAACCATCGTGCCTTAGACCCAAAAATGATCATGATACAGATACAGAATCTGAGGCCCAGACCTAAAAAGCACTACTGATTTATTTTTATTGTTTGACTGAGGTTCAACGAGCTCTGGATTAAAAAAACACACTTTTTAATAACTCTGATTAAGTGATTATATAAAACAGAAAAATCGCCTGATATTTATATAACATATGTAAATATGTATCTTAAAACTGTTGGTGGTCGAAAATAAAAGTTGGCGTAACCCGCCGAGTGTTCACAGTTAGCACAAGGGATAAAGTAGTAGGCTGTGCTTTGGGGTATACCCACACTACATCATAATTTTATATTGTATATACTTAGAGGGCCTGATAAAACGTGAAGAAAGTACGGTATTAGTCATCATTTATATGAAAATAACATCATAATCATGGTTTTTTTATGAAATAAGATGGGCAGGAGGCTCATCTGATGTTAAGTGATACCGCCGCCCATGGATACTTTGCCAGAAGTTGCCGGTTCTTAATTAATTCGTTAATGTACTAATTAATTGTAATACTCTGTAACTTTACTAGGTACCTACATATAAACATGGACATGGTCTATGCAAAAATTAGTTTTTAACGAATAAATATTACACTTAAATATAAAAGTAAGTATAAAATTACAGTGCGTACACGCCCCAAGCATAAAACCAAAGGCGACGCCGCGACCATTAGCCGAGCGGCTAACACGAGAACAAACAAGAAAACACGTCTTACCCTCTCATAGCTAAAACGTTTGCTCGTCCACAGATGATCCATAAACAGAGGAAATTCATACATTACAATATAATCTGTGGTAAACAATAAATTATAGAATATGGTTTACTAGTGTTTATGAATAAATTATTACGTTCATGGTGGTTTCGGTGGACGGAGATGTTGGGACCAATTTGTGTTCCACCGTGAGTTAAATTACTGTATATATTTTATAAACAAATAATATATGTAATCCATTTTACATTAATAAATAATAAAACTCGTATTTAGTTGATTAATAAAAAATAATAAATACAAAAAATTCAATTTTTAAATAAACTGTAACAATATGCACCGTTTAAAGAAATATCAAATTCTAAATTTTAACCATTCTCTAATTGAACACACTAAAATTTTATCTAAATCGGCCCAGCCGTTAGTAGTACACCAGTAGGAGAACACCAGTCATGGGGACCCATGGGGACCATGCTTTTTTGGTGGTTATGCCATTAAATTGTAGCTTATGTGAAACGTTGGTACTTTCAACACAGCGCCATCTGTTAGAATTGTGACTGTCAAATAATAAACAAATGATTTGCAATAAAATAATATTACAGGTATAAACGAAGATGTAAACTATCCTATCTTTTAAGTTAGTTCAAACTGCACACGGTATGCAAATTTGATTGAAATCGGTTAAGTAGTTTAGGAGTCCATAGCGGACAAACAACGTGACACGTAATTTATATATATATATATAAAGATATAAAGTGTGTCCCATTGTTTAAAACGAGTAAATTCGTTGGTAGAGGAGTAATAGATAATGTAAGATGTCTTTTAAATTCTTGTCTCCTGTCTGATAACTACTTTGTCCGTAGATTAGCCAGTCCCTCGCATTCCACGATGACTTAGGAGACGGTTTTCTTTGATGGACTATAAAAGCATAGCTTGGATGTATTTTTCTTTTTTTTATTCAATTCTTAAAAGACCGGCGAACACTTGCGAGCCCTACAGCAATGTGTCCATTGGCGTCCGTATCACTTAACATCAGGTGAGCCTCCAGCCCGTTTGCCCCTTTTTATATAATAAAAAACCTTTGCGCTGATGCAAAGTAACTTAGATATTATTTCCCTTATATTGACGTCTCTATATCATAACAAATGGCTTACTCTATGGGCGTCGATTTTCACGTCAATATTCATTACATAAATAGCAAACTTCTGAGTTACGTAACTTCCTAATCATATTTACAAAGATTACCTAGTTACAAGCAAAAATCAATAATTCAAAGCTAATAAGAACGGTCAATATGCGGTCGAATCTAAACAACGATGGAATTGGGAAATGTAGAGAAAACAGATCTTACATAAAGTAATCGTACGTTTTTATACTTCGACTAGCTGATCCGGCAAACGTCGTTTTGCCATGTATATCATTTATAATAAAAAATAGGGGTTGATCGTAGAGGGGTGAAAATTAGGGGTTGTATGTATTTTTTAATGCTAAACTTAAAAAAATTAATTAGGGGTGGACTACCCTTAACATTTAGGGGGATGGAAAATAGATGTTGTCCGATTCTCAACACACCCAATATGCACACAAAATTTCATGAGAATCGTTCGAGCCGTTTCGGAGGAGTTTAACCACACCGCTACACGAGAATTTTAGATACTTCGATATATGGACTGTTAAAAAAATCGAACTCGAATACAATCGATCGTAGTAGTTCCGGAGATTAAAACAATTCAAAGGTATAATATGTGATATGTACAGAATGGAAAGAATTTGCGCTAATGAGGAGCGGAAACTGAAGCCTATTTTGAGCGGATGCAACCTTCGAATAAAAAAAATATCTATGTTAGCCTACGAACTTTTCAGCCCACAAAACGCATAAAATTTATGCATGCCGAATTGGATTTCGATTCTATAGAGGCCTTACTACATATGTAGGCATGACTCTGAGGTTCCAAAAACTAACACAGACACAGCGCACGCTTGTTATTCTCATCAACATCTTCAAATACAGAGTATACACGCTCACACACCCATTCTCATACATTCACACATACTTAAGGTCTTACACGACTTTTGTTTGATTAGATGTATTAGACACTAAGACGGCTTGCTTAAAAATTTAGTATTGTAATCTTGTTACCCACAACATTGGAGAATTTTGTAACAACCATATTTCTGTCATGGATAAAGTTTATTATTATTATTTTTAAACAATTTATACTAATGCAGAGATCCAGAAAGTTTAGAAAAACTCATCGTGACTGGTAGAGTGGAGGGCACCAGACCTTTTTTACTGATATAAACTTGCTAACCCTCGGCATACTTATACATTGATAAAATAACCACTCACAATTTTTAATGTAACAAGCACTTATAGGCAAACATGACATACACGAGGAGATCATACAAATATTAAACAAAACAATAACTAAACAAAAAAAATAAAATTCCAAAAAACTAAACAAAAATCGATTTGACGTAAACTTCAAAGTCAATACCTACCCTACTTGCTGGACCGATCAAGTGAAGGCCCTTACGAGCGAAGACAGAGGAATGTGGAGGAAGTCACACGACCTTCGGAAATAAGAGTGCGACTGAAGAATAGAAGAATACTATTAAAAATATCCCACAGGCGCGTTAACAAGTGAAAAACAATTTTATAACCTAATTTCCCTTCTATTCTCTGGATGTAGGTTAAACAGCCGCTCCATATACAGAGATATCATCTGCCAAGCGACATTGCCAAGACAGTCCATCCGTTAGCGATGTCTTGTCTATGAGGATTTTGGCAATAGGAAGTGAAGGCTCTAACTTGAGAGCCAAATGCATATTTTTTACGATGCTCTTTAAAATAATACCAGCTTCCGACAGCTTCGCCCGTCTGGATCATAAAAAAATTTGCGACGTTTTCTCTTTCTTCACAATATCTTGTAAGATATCTTGAGATAAGTTATCTTGCTACACATATATATATTATAAAAAGGAAAACACTTAGATAATATATAAAGCCAAAACAGATTACAAGTTTTTTACATTAAACAAAATGTACAAAACAGAAATAAGTAAGTACTTGAATAGATAAAAAAAGAAAACTGAAATTAAACATTAAACGAACTACAACTTAGTTGTCATATATAACAGGAGGGAACTTTATAATGTATAAGAATATTTTATTTTGAAAATAGTTTTAATGTATTTTAATATATCTATAGAAATTTATAGTATATATCACATGAACAGCCTTTTGACCTGCTGAAGTCTTCGGTTTTTGTGTTCCTTCTTCCCAGCCCATGTTATGCCCGCTAAATGGAAAATCATTATTGCACAGCCGGGATTTGAACTCACTACCTCTAGAAGTCTGTAATTATTATTTTTTATCGTACATTTAATCAAAAATACAGTACAACTATTCAGTGTTTAGCAAATAAACAATTTGAAACTTTCACTATTTTCCTCTAGAAGTCTGTAATTATTATTTTTTATCGTACATTTAATCAAAAATACAGTACAACTATTCAGTGTTTAGCAAATAAACAATTTGTAAACTTTATCAATTTTTGGAATTGATTTTATACAGTTTGTTTTAAAACCCGATGAATCTCTTTTCATTGTTTGATGGAATATAAATATTGGATCGGAAATTTCGGTACATTTTGTTGATTGAGAGCTTTCTGATTCGTAAAGTTTCTATAATAGCATTGTTTAATATTATTTACATTATAGAGATTGAGAACGTATGAGTTTGAGTTTCTGGGTCTGATACCTTCTTTATATAATAATTTAAACATTATCTATGTAATATATAAAGGCAATGGCAATCAAATAAAAAAATTATATATAAAGGCAATGGCAATCAAATAATTAATTAAAGACTTCCGTGTTTTAATTATAGGCTTACTAAGCGAAAGAAAACATCCACATTCACATTTTTCAGTTTCTATGAAATATTCTATAAACGATAAACATTCTACGCCAAAACAATTGGAAATCATAAGCTGTATGGATGTCTTGTCCAATTATATCGTGGAGATATGGTACAGTCAAAAAGCGTTTAAATATAGACAAGGCCAAAGAAAGGTTAGCTTTAGTACAGTAGCAACCATTTGATTTGTTTTAGTACTGTAATGATAATAAATTTGTCTCTTCATAACCTACGTATAATGAGTAGCTATTACATACTACCTTTGTGGGGCTGGTGCCTATACTAGGGCTAGAGAAGGTTGTAAAAGATCATATTCAACTGTTACATCACTTAATATTAGGTCCTTACATATGAAATTGGCGTATTTCGTACTGGCCACTTTAATCACGATGTTCTCCTCTTTGGTAAGGAATTCCAAATTCAAATTTGTACAGCTATTTACTCATGTATTTGTGCTTCGATGACCGTCATTCATTTGTTTTTTTCTTCTGTTTTTTTTCTGTTTGCGTCACTCATTTTACAAAATGGAAAACTTAAAGTATCGCATTATTTACGAGTACGAGTACTCTTAATGAGGTTTAAGTTTCTATTTAGTTTTAGTTATTATTAGATACTTTTTTTTAGCTATTTTAATTTTGTGGTTGCTTGTTTAAGTTTTTCCTCGTTAGCTTGCTTATGTTCTAATATAATTGATGTGTATGTTGGTAAAATTTGTAAAGCCATATTTTCTTGTATAATATTTCATACAAGTTGTTTTAGAACTTATAAAAAATAAATTTGAGAGAAGATAATTAGGTAGCAAGTGTTTGGTTTAACTCATTATGCATAAACGTATTTCTTCCAATTTCTTCCAATCCATATTAGTACCCGGTACATAATTACTTTAAAACAGTTAGTGAGCTGAGCAATGGGCGGTCTCCTCACGACTAGCGACCACGACGCAAGTCTAAAAAGTGAAGTCTTAATTAACTCGAACGACGTCAATTTACGAGAAATTCTGCATGAGCGTAGACTTAAAATAAATAGACCATAGACCAAATAAAATTGGCATCCGCTTGTTTTTAATCAAGGAGTAAAGAGAAATAGATGTTTTTTAAGTATTTTATTTTTTATTTTTTTTTAACTTAGATTTCTCTCTTTCATCACCTAGTTGAGTTGCATACTTCATTTCGATATCTCAAAGTACTATCATCATACAATGTGTTTTAAAAATTAAAGTTAATCTTATTAAAATTTTCTAGTAGTTATAGTTTAATATATTAATTTATTAATGAAAACAATAACAATAAATTGTAAGCTGGAGAAAGCTTTCGCTTCTAAAACTAGATAAATCGAATTGAACTATACTAAACTCGAAAATTTCATCTAATACATACTAAACTACAAAGTAAAACACTTGAACAAGAGAGTATATATCGAAATCGTTTTTAAGAAAGCACCCTTGCTTTGTACAAAATATATAAAATGTGAAATTACAAAATGTACCTTGCACGCTGCATTTGAAAATGGAACATAGCGAAGAAACCTGCACGAAATATGAAACACGTGCAATACTATAATTGCGAATGCAATTCTCCAATAAAACATTTTATTTATATGAAATCCACACGTTCTAATTGCAGGCACGTGCCCCCATTTCAAATTTCGAATTTAGGGTGCATATCATTGTAATTAAAATTGGAACACGCTTAGAACTTCCGTAGAAATTATTGGTTCGAATTCAAATTTAGTTTGATAACGTTATGTTGATGGGTTCTTAAATTTAGATTAAGGAGAATCGAAACTCGGTAAGTTTGAAGCGAATTTGAGTGGTAGTTTAGAGAATATGTATATATCTCCAAATAGCTTTCAAAGCTTTAAAAATAATTATAACAAAATTATATTGTTTGAAAAATGTATAAACATGTCCAAAACAAAAGCTATTCAAACGTATTACCTTAAAACTATAAAAATTAAACTTGCTCTATATCAATCAATGTATTATAAAAATCCAGCATGCGTATGCAGCTGACCATAATTTGACACCACGATCAAATTATCAACCCTTGGGACACCTATTAAATTGTAAACCTTTTTGATATTCTTAAAGTCGGTTAAAAATGTGTAAGTATAGAAATTGTCTATTGGTTGCAGTATAGTCTATTTACTTTTAGTCTGTGTCTATCTCGACAGCGCATATATCGTCAGTACTTGACAGTTTGTCGCACGGGGAGTCTAAACATGAATGAGAACACACTAATAACAGTGGAATACACATTTTTATACACCCAACTTGATATTCAACGAGACATGATTCATTTTTGACACGCAAATTTATTTTTATCGTACACATGATTCACACACAAATTTACTGCGAGAACCAAATACAATACACTTCTATGTCTGAATTTTTTTACTAATTCAACTGTTTATTTTTTAATGAAAATCGCACGGTCGAAAAAAAACTTTCATACGTAAAGTCCAAATAATCTTTATCGATAGCACATAATACTATACTGAGAAGTCAGTGAAAATACGAAGGTGACACAGTGAGCAGTTATGGCCCAGTGGTTTCTACGTGCGTCTCTCATCCGTAGGTTCGATTCCCGGCTGTGCACCAATAGACTTTCTATGTGCGCATTTAACACTCGCTCGTACGGTGAAGGAAAACTTCGAACAAAATAAAATCAGATTAAATTTTGAATCGCCGCCAAAATAGTAGAAAAAGCCAAGAAACAAATGTTATTCTGTAACTTCAAAAAAAGAACGAGCTCTGGATTCTTTTTTAAAATATTTCTAATTAAGCGTCCAAGCTACCAGTAACAGAAAATAAACTCCTACATGTGTATGACTCATTTTGTAATTAAAAGTAAAATGTGTTTCATATTATATGCATTGAATGAGTTTTCTATTTCAGTGGCTATATTATTTCATGATTATTAATTATTGAATGTGTATATTTTTTACGTAAGTTTCTACGTTGAAGTTATACTTTCTTTATTCATAAGAAGTGTTTAAAATATGTCCACCACTATATATATAAGACCCATCGAGTGTCGCTATGGTTTGGCTACTCACAAGGCCAGGCTTTATACGTGAAATTACAGTGCTATTAAAATAATTAAATAAAACGCTTTCAAACGGTATCCACTGTAAGGAAATATATATATACTTAATGAAAGCTAAAATAATATTAACAATTATGCTCTGAAACGCGTTGTCCGTTCACAACCTAATAGCCAACGTATGAAATTACATACGTTAACTATTAACAAGATCAAAGATGACAGCACAAAATGTAACAAAAGTAGCTCAATAAATATAGCCAGGAATGGAAATTGCAGCCGACGGCTATATTTTAACTTCACTCCTTTAATTTATTGCACTTCATACGTAAGTAAATTGGATGTAGCATTTAATTCGCATAATTGCTGGCTCATACTACGAATCGATAACAAAAATATAATATAACAACTCTTAGCTATACACAAATACATGCGCACACACACCCAATCACACACTCACACATTCACGCATACTGAATGTCTTATACGACTTGTGTTTGATTAGATTAATGACACTATCTATTGGTGAAAATTGTTTCAAAATCCGTTTGGTTGAGTAAATGCCGTTTATATAGACGCTGAAGATTTTTGATTACTCTTAAACGGTTTATATTTCAGTCAATCAACGTTAAACCATAAATAATTATAAATTTAAACCTTTCTTATAAATCAAACTATCTATTGGTGTAAACTGTATCAAAATCCGTTTGGTAGTTTTTGAGTAAATGCCGTTTATATAGAATGTTTTTAAAAAAAACTGTTTTTAACAAGTACCATGTACCACTGACTAATTGTTATCTAGTCACCCACATCACAGGGGCTAGTGTGGAGACTAGCGACATGTGAATTTTGTCACAATCTATTTGTCATGAATAAAGTTTTGTTATATTTTTGTAATAAATTTGACCTTAGACAAAAGTTTTGGAAAACAATACGGTTTTCAAGCGTTTCTCTTCCCCATCCATCTCCTTTCGAAGGTTGGCGATCATCATGGCTACTTTAATGTTGGATGCCGCGCTTCTAAAAAATGACTTGATGCTTTGACTAAACCATTGTCTAAGATTTTTCAACCAAGACATTTGCGGCCAGATGCCACTATTAGTTGAAGGAGCTCGCAGCAAGCAGCTTATAACCGTTTATGGATAGACTATTCGAACATTCGTATATAGATATTGTATAGAAAATCATTTGACTTTTGACCGTAATAACGAGTACTTGATAAAATTTTCAGTTTGACCACGGAATGGTCTAGCTATTAAAATATTTATGTATCAAAACTTACACAGTAAACGACCAATAAACAATTGTATGTACTCAGTGCTATTTTTATAATATTCCAATAAAATGTGTGATATGTAATATCAATAATACGAGTAGATGTGTGTCCAAATCTTAATGATTATTAATATTAAGCAGGCCTTGTTGATACTTTCAATAAAAATATTGGGATCAATAATCCTGAAATGCTTATCTTTCATCTCTAGGTCTATAGGTCCTGTAATCTTGTGGGATGCATAAGTCAAGTCAGCTTTCTGTATTTATAGACTTGTAACAATTGTGTTTACGCCGGAAATCAAACCCGGATTATACTTCAAATTACCATTAAAACCAAGCGCCTATAAAATAACATTTTAATCTAGATATAAATCTATTAAAAAAGGCACGTCGACTATAGTAATAACTCTAAACAAGCAAATGCCTTTGACATCAAAAATATGAAGTCTGACAAACGCTTTGTCCCTTGTGTCAAATAAAATGAATATAAAAGAGAATACTGTTCATGAGGGTTTATTGTTATAGCACGTGTGTGGGGTTTCCATACTCGCAGTTTTTAAACTATCATTTAAATTAGGAAATGTCTGGTTAATTTTTTTCCATTTTTGAATTTGCGAAAGTAATTTTTGATCGTCATTTATTTTTATAGCGGTGCGTTGCGGTCGTGGTGAAATGTTTTAACCTTCAATGTGGACTTTCCATTACAAAACGTTTTTTTTTCCTATTTAAATCATTAGATAAGCGTATTACATTACGCATTATAATATTAACTATCATGTATATTTTTGTAGTTGATTTTCTTATTTTCTACCATTACAGCAACTGAACTTAAATTGTTTGTTCCTATTTCATTATTATTCCTACAGTGTTAGTGAATAGGTGTCGTACAGTTACCATAACTCAAATAAAAAAATTTCAACGTACTCGAATTGTAGTTATTATCAATAATAACCGTGAAAGAATACACAAGAATAATACTTTCAAGTCTACTTGGTACTAGTACTAGTGAGTAGCGAACCTCTTCCAGATTCGCACGGCTAGATATGTTTTCAATATAACCTATGTTAGTCAGCGATAATATTTATTTTATTTATTTATTTATTCCATATCATTATTCTATCATTACAGTAATTTCTAATTCGATAGAACGACACAACATTTATACCCACACCAATTAACCTAGATAAAAAACATTAAAAAAATATATATATTTATATACCTACATCTTATAACTAATAATATAATATATATGTATATATATAATATAACATTCTATTGACAAAAATTAGTAAGTTCATGCGTTAAACACAAATCTTTCCGCTGTATATTTGCATAGATTATCAGATACCCGGATTATCAGTTAAAAGTTTTAACAGAAACCCACTTAGCGTTTCCCATGTGAACGAAAGCGAAGTAACAAACAAGGAGAATTAATTAAAACGATATACATTAAATTAACCGAGCCCCTTTGATAGCAACATTATTGTGTTAGGTACGCGCAAGCTTCAATGTCGTGTCTTTGACGTGACGCCTTTACTAATTAATGCCTAAATATTATTTCTGGAATATTTTTTTTGTTGAAAAAATTATCACAGATATATTATTACAGAGTGCTTTATTAAGTATATGAACCGGTGTTTCTCAACGGCTCACGCCCCACAAGGGAGCAATTTGATTGTTAAGGGGGAATACGAAATTTTCTTAAAATTATTTGGAATTATAATTTCAGTTTCTAATTATGTTATTAAAAATTACTTATGTACATCATTTAACAAGAGAGTTTCTTATGTGAACAATTCAATTCAATTTTTTTAAATAAAAAATGATGTATGTCACATGGGGAGGGGGGAATAAGGGTTTTAGATAGGCTAAATTCCACAAAAAATTGTTGGGAAACTGATCTAAACACAGTTTGTGACATCAAGAAAACCATCTACTTGCCTATAAGAAAACGAACTAAGTACATACATGCAATCTGGGGCTATTAATTGTAACCCTAATTAGCCTAATCATTTATTTCTTTCTATTTAACCAGACAAAACCAGCTTTAATAATAATATAATTAATTAGACGAAATGTTAAAATTTTATAAAACGTGAGCAATGCCAGGGACATAGGCATTTTACGTAACGAAATTCCCTGGTACTTTGATGTATTTGTTACTGTAAAAGTTCGAACTACGGTTAATCTTAAGATTTAAGTGTAAGTCTTAGGATTTACCGACATGAGTTGGTAAATGTAAGTATTTCTGAAAATACGACGATTTTTTCGAGCTTTTACCATTCGAATTCAGTATATGCTAGGTTTTACCACTGTCAGCTGGTAGATGTTGGTTTTAGGAATAAAACAATGAGTAATTCTTAATTATTTACTTTAATGTACTATAAGACAAAACAGGTACATATTATTATAAAGGTATCATATGATAGTAATAAGTACAAACTAATACCAACTTATTTAAATTATTTTGAAAAAACACATAACGTATGTCTCTGAATATCTCAATCTCTATCATATCTATCTAACTGAATCAGTAGTTCTCTATTTGGAATTTAACAACGAAATACAAACATAATGCTTACATGAGCTAGTTTAACTTAATAATTATTTTTGTTTTTCAACATTTACCGTGCCATTAATGTAAATCCTAAGATTTACCAACAGAAGTGGTAAGAGTTCGAATCGCAAACCTTTTGGGACATTTACCATTAGGAATTGGTAGATCTTAGGTTTTACTGGAATATCTTAGGATTTACTGCAGTTCGAGCTTTTACAGTAACATATTAATAAGATACTTAAAAACGGTATATCGTAAAATATACGCAAACCTCAATATTAAATTCCTGCAATAATTAAACTGAAAACTTTCGCAACACAACATATGGTTAAATAAACCGCAAAACACGGAAAATGCATTTAATATAGAGTTTAAGGATAATCTCATAAAACAAGCCAGAAGTTTTTACCAACAAATGTATTCTCGAACCGTTGGTTATTCCGCAAAAACAGAAGCGAAATGGATCGTAAATTGTGAAGGGGCGCCACCAGTTTTTTCGGTTTCAAAATCGAATTTATGGTAAGCATAGAAGTTTGAGGTTCCTGATTTTATCTCCCGGTTACTATGGGTTATAAAGTTCGTTTCAATAAACAATATTGACCTTAGTTTATTGCATATTGGAAAATGAAAGTTGCTTTTACCTTTTCGTTTCACAAGATATTTAGCCAGCCAGTATTTAATCAGAATACCTTTTTAAAACCTATTTATTTTATATACATATTAAAATAAATAGGTTATGATATGATATGTTTAAAAAAGTTTTTGTTTCTTTTGTTTTTCTATCACAGTCTGTATAAAGACTTGTGACGTAATTGCTTCGTAAATTTTTCTCGCATTTTCAGCACGTTTTCATAGAAAGAACTATGAGTTGTAAGTATACGTTATTAATTGAAATAAAAACATTAAGGTCGCAAAAAATTAAATAGTTAGGTCAAAAAAATAATAATTTGCGTTTTATGTTGCATCGTAGCAATTTGCAGTATTATTGCAAATATCTGTAGCATACATTGCCCTAGATTTAATTAAGAACACATGATTCGCTACGATTTTAGCAAATTGAACCTCTCTAAATTCTGGCCGGCAACTCCAAAAACTAGTATGCAAATGAATACCTGGAGAGAATTTCGAAATCTAGTCTCGTAATCAACGCTTACCCTGATTTTCTTTTTTCAACAGCTCATCAATCGTATTCTCCGAATTTTGCTTGGGAAAAAATCTTCCCCAATCCGGGGCAATTACCGTAGCATTTGTCACTAGTCGTTTATCCAACGTTTGATTCCCTCCTTGATTGATTAGCTCTCGATTTTCTTGCCTGAAGTTGGTACAATTAGGCTTTGTTCGAGAAATCATTTCATTAATTATTTCATTATCGGTAGCTTAAATCCGTTTTTATACATACAAACAAGTTTATTCTCGATTACTGCACCGTTATAACATGCACATCTAGGTATCTCTTTTAATCATCTCTACATCCCAGCGTAGAAAGAGTATTTAATATTTAAACAGGGTCATAAAGGAATAGAAATAACTGATTTGGTTTTTATCATATGTTTTATAATAAAAAATTAAATTCCATTGGTTCAGCGTGTGACTCTCATCCCTGAGGTTGTAGGTTCGATCCCCGGTTGTGCACCAATGGACTTCTGTCTTTGTGCGCATTTAAGAATCACAGAGAGGATGCCGGCTTGCATTAGATCCAAAAAGTCGACGGCGTGTATCATGCACAGGCTGATCACCTACTGTCTATTAAGAAAAATAAACGATAAAGGTTGTAGCGCCGCTGATATTATTATTATTAATAAATAAATTACTTATTAGCCATAAACAATGACGATTCAGTACTAAAAAAATTATAGATTAGAAGGCTCCAACTACTTGGGTCTTACGCAAGAACACGTATCTCATTCTCGGTTCTTCTTCTGTTTCGGTTTATAATAAGAAGTCCATGTATAAAGAAACTAGAATCAAAATTGCATATTGTTTTAGTTTTGCGACCTATAAATCGTTTTACAGCCGATTTCAAAAATAAATTCAGAATCGCTAAAGCCTACATTGCGCTGCAGCAGGTGCAAGTGATCCTTATTCAAAGTTTGCAAAGGCTGGAGAGAAAAACCTTGATTTACAACTCGGCTAAAGGTTCAACGCTTCAGCTTTTTAGCAGAATTTTACGTCTTTACGAGAAAATTGTGTAGCATTTTTTGTATGACAATGACCAGATGGGCGCTCGCTGCCCATGTTTCAACCTTTATGTAGTTTAATATTATGTGAGCAGAAATATGCTTGTTTTTAGGATTTGCAGTGTTGTAATAAAATTTAGATAATAACTCAAAATGTATGTGCCCTTTTCATTGAATATTTATGTCCTTGTACATTATATTAGAGCATTGTTGAACTAGTGGCTTCAGCGTGCGACTCTCATACCTGAGGTCGTAGGTTCGATCCCCAGCTGTGCACCATTCTTTCTATGTGCGCATTTAACATTTGCTCGAACGGTGAAGGAAAACACCGTGAAGCAAAGGACATGTCTTAGACCCAAAAAGTCGACGGCGTGAGTCAGGTACTGGAGGCTGATCACCTACTTGCCTATTAGATTTAAAAATGATCATGAAACAGATTCAGAAATCTGAGGCCAAGATCTAAAGAGGTTGTAGTTGTGATTTATTATTTATATTTTTATAATTGTACATTATTGGCTTTTGACACTTGGCTTTGAGCTGTCATTATTTGTTTTTTTTAATTCTGACAGTGGTTGACTGGAAGAGATCACCCGAAAGCGATCGAGCGAGGCGGCCAGTTGCCCCTCTTTTTTTTTTCCTTTTTGTAAAGTATTTCTTGCAACGAAGTGTATAAATAAATAAAAATAAGAGTCATTAATTAACTCGTTTACAAAGTTATAATTTTATTTTATTAATCACCGTGACTAAACGTTATCTTTTTTGAAGTTATACTTCTTTAGGCGCGTTATGAAAAATTTATGAGAGTGAAATTTTACAATGCGCGCGCACCCGTGACACAAAATTGGGAGTGTGCGTATAGCGTGCGCGAGCGAGATAGGAATAAGACAATCTACAAGTAAAAAGAAATAGAATATGCGTGAAGTTCGTATGCCAACAATTTTGAATGACCATAATGACATTTGTCATTTACCTTTTAAACAAATAAAGGAGTTTTAATTATTTTTTCAAAGAAATTTAGCGATGCTTTTTGAATTATAATCAGAAGTGATTTAAATTGAATATTTAAACCAATACTAATTAATATTTGTGAAAAATCTGTGCTCATCAACCTTCCTAAGTGCTTCAATACAATTGAGGTTAACTATCCGTATGTATTATTATTATTATCGAGTAATGTTTTGATTAAAAAATTAACCACATTGTTTAATCAAAACATGTAATTTTTCTGATTTTATCTAGCAAATATAAGGAAAAGAGACAAAAAACAATTGATGAATCAGTGTAACTGCACTAAATTGAATACAAAAAAAGAGTTTTCATCTTATCGCTGTGAAACATCAAAAACTGGAGGTGGAACAAAGCCAAACTATTTTTAATATTGCCAAAGAAGTATAACTTCTTACGCGCGTACATAAGTACACGGACCCTTTTTTTTTATACAGAACTTGACAGATGTTTGGCCATTATTCCAACTGATGTTAAGTGAGATGTGGCCTATTGGAGGGCACACTTGTCGAAGAGATTCCTTTCCTGGGGTTGTTGAGTTCTATACGACGAACCAAATCGTGCAGTGCGACACCTGGAGATGTCAACAAAACCAGAGCGTGCTTCTAGAAGACCGTTCCGTGAAAGGGGATGACGGAATCAGATATTGTAGTTCCAGCGCATAGCATTCTCCGGAGTGAAATCTATAGATCTTCTAGGAATTCTACCCTATAACTTTAAAAGGTGTACTTAACACGGTTCTATCAAAATATCGTCGATGCTCTCTCATAAAACTGAGGCATAATACTAAAGATTCTATAAAATAGGTGCTAATATCAAAGTTCGTAAAATGTTTATTATCTTTTTAATGGCTAATTAATTTAGAACTCGAGAATTATAAACATCTATAAAACGGTGAGTCGTAAATTCGTAGCTTTCTGGTAAATGAAATTTTAGTATTTAGTATATATCTAGATTACGATATACTCACAATGTACAGTATTTATTTATTTATTACATATTATAAAACAAAACACTATAGACTATATATATATATATATAGACATACAAAGCCAAAACAGATTACATTGATAAACAAAAGAAAACACAGAAAACTAAACAGATAAAATTAAATTGATGGACAAAAAAAAGAAAACGGATTTTAAACAAACGACAACAAATACTTAATATTAACTTAAATTATTTTAAACATTAAATTTAAAAAAACTGCCACATAGTCAAAGTCTTCGCGCTTTTACAAATATTTCCTCACATTCTTGGTAAGGTGAAAAATATCAACATCTTCATAATTAGTGTCATAGTTAGCTAAAACCCGAAACATTGAGGAATTACGCAGATAATTTGTGTTCGTACGAGGCTCATGGAACAATTGTGAATATTTTGTCGCATACGGTGAAGGGATTCTTAGAGAAATTAACGACAGGAAATAGAGGCTATCTCTCAGCCCATTAAGAATATCGTCCTCAAATAATTATAAGTCTTGCTACTGCTGCTATTTACAATATTCTCAACCTACCATAGTAATTACAATTATAATAAAAATTTAAACAAATTTAAAAAGTTTGGTCACTGATAAACATTTGAGTTGGTAGATGATTGTACCGGTAACCCCTGAACTTGTGCTTTCCTCGCTCAACCAATAAGTATCACAATACAACGAGGAACTTCTGCCAGCATCAAGTAGATACAGTGCCACAGGGACCAAACTTTTTTAATTTATTTTAATTTTATATCTCTGATTACATCCATTTTTTTTGATATACATATATACTGCTCACAGATATATAGCCGTGTATTTAAAACATGAATAACCCTCAGTACCTACAATACAGAAAAAACTATATATTTTATCATACTCATCAAAGTTGTTTTATAACCGTTGCCTGGATATAATTTTATGATACTTATATAGCACGCGAATTAATTAACAAACTAAGCGCATTGTAATCAGTACTTCATTACGTCGATAAAATGTAATTATTAATTAATTATAATTCAAACACGTTAAATCATTTACATCATGCGTAAAACTGTATCACAAATCATTAAACAAACACAATCGATCCTGTGTTTACGAATTAATTTAATCCCATCCGACTCAGTTGTGGGCATCTTAACTAAATCTCGTTACGTCTTGTAAATCTGCGAACACTAATTCAAATCCGTGCATTTGTTATACAAAGAGTAATTGGTTTTGGACTTCCCTCTTGACAGTTCATTTTCGCTCCCATGTTTTTGTTATGATAAGTTATTTCGCCCTGAGACGTTCGACTAATTTGGATGGCAGCCAATTACTGAATGGCAGATTTTGTGTCCCTTTTTAACGAAGTTAGTTGGAATTTATGACGTAATTATCGTGAAATTCTTCAATTGGATTTGTCTTAAGCTGTTTGTGTTTTGTTTTTTCAAGTTAACGAAGGTTTTAACAAGACTTATTTGGATCTGAACCCGAGTGATGATTTAAATAATTTTCTTACTGATTTATTGTTAATTTACTTTTCTTTATAAAGCCAAAATTGCACTTAAATGGCTGTTTAGATCCTGGCAAACCAACAGTTGCGCCCAAAATAATGTCCACTTCACCTAAAATCAGTCAGGTAGCTTTGTCGAGACCCGAACTGACGGTTTTAGTGCCATCATTTGGACAAGCCGTCCTTGATGCATCGTAGGCATAGCACCAATGGTATCCTGAGTGTGGTGCTCACAAAGAACATGCATATCTTAAAACGTTGGTATGCTATCTATAGGAATTTTTGTTTTGTTTACTAACCAATACTAACATAGCAACTACAACCAAATTATTATTAACTCTAACTATAACTAAATAAAAAAAATAATCAGTGGCGCTACAACCTCTTCAGGTCTGGGCCTCAGATTTCTGAATCTGTTTCATGATCATTTTTCAATCTAATAGGCAAGTAGGTGATCAGCCTCCTGTGCCTGACACACGCGGTCGACTTTTTGGGTCTGAAACATGTCGGTTTCCTCACGATGTTTTCCTTCACCGTTCGAGCGAATGTTACACATAGAAATCCATTGGGCAACGCCGGGGATCGAACCTACGACCTTAGTGATGAAAGTCGCTCACTGAAGCCACTAGGCCAACACTGCTCCTAACTATAACTACATGTAGATATAATCTAAAATAAATAAGTTATTATTAATAATGTAAAAATACTACACCCTATCGTTAAAACTACGTCATTATAATTTTAATACATTATAAAACATATCTTAGTTCAATCTACATCACATACTAAGATAATCAGCCCACGTGCTATTAAATTCTTCTGGTCAAATTGCGTTCGATTTTCAAATACAATAAAAACTAATTGAAACGTCAAGCAATAAAAACGTCAAGTTTATTCAGCACAGTACAATAATGAGGTAATTATTCGCGAATCACGGCAAGTTGTCGTAAAAACTTAGGGCAAAGCAACAGGCCGAAGGAGCAAAAACTTGATCATTAAAATGTATGTTCCTTTTTATAAGTAAAACAAGTCATTGTCAGCGTTGATGGTTCTGTGCAAGTTTGTAGAGAAAATGTTCTTTGATTTTGGTTTCTACGCTATTATGTTTGCGTAGTTTTAACAAGGTGCATTGCGTTGCAAATTGTTTTGTTTTAAAGTTTCTTTTGAGTTATGTGAATATTCAAAGTAAACAAAAATTTAAATCTATCTCTAATATAGGTAATAATAATACTTTATTAGCGCTACATTCCTAGGTGTCAGCTGCAACGTCTGTTTGAATCATTTTTATTAAAGTGGAAACTTCTTTCGCGGCGTTGTACACTTTTTTTGGAATGGGTAAAAATGTTAAACTCGCGTCAGGGTCACGTGGCCTGATCGAAAATTCGTAAGACGGATGGAGAGTAGACAGCTGGCGCGGCGTATTTAATGTAATTTAAATGGTCATGTTTATGTACGATAGCGCAATAAATAAATATTGTATTCTACCACATAAATGATAGTACTGATAATTAATTAAAGCAATTCGTGCAAAATTATTCCCTAACCATTCCAACATATCAAATATGCACAACGTTAATATTCAAGTTTTCACTTCTGCCGGCACTCTCGGAGTGCAACCCGTCGTTTTTTTTATAGATCAAACATTTCGTAGAGTTTTGGGTTTCAAGACATGTCGGATTCCTCACGACAGTGAAGGAGTAAGTGTTAATTGCGCACATACAAAAATCCATGGGTACGCATGTCCTCAATCTAGTAGACTGCTCAGACTGCACCGTGACCACGCACGCTGTAAAGCACGCGAAACGTCGGATAAATTTAAAATTATGTTAAATAGTTGTAAATTTATAATAATACATAACTTCAATCCGGTTAAACAGTTTTTCTTTAAATGTGTAAAGGTTATGTAAATCAAAGACAATACTATAGACTGCTCAGATATAAATGCCTAATGCATCTTGAATATACTGCACACAATCAAATTAGAACAATACTTGTATGTACATAATGGTCTTTATAATGCGAAACCCTGCTTCCTTAAGTCACATGTCACTGGTGGTACCGGACGTGTGATAGGGAGAATAGCTCGCGAGTATCACCAAGCAATTGGATGGAAAGAAATGCCATAATAACTATTAATTCCGTCTTAGCGTGAGTTGTGTGCGCTAATTAAGTTACATATATGTATTTTAGTTATTAATTAGAAGGCCAAATGTTATAAATAATTTTTATATACTTATAAATTGTAACATAACATTCTCGTTTCCGATAATGTCCACTAAGTCGACTACACTTATATTCTTAACAGGCAACATGTGTCACTTACAACAATAAGTCAAGTTAGTTTTTTGTTAGCACTACCCCTAATATTATGTTAGTTATAAGCTCATGTTTAAAACGATTAAAACCAGTTGACACCTTCAAAGTCCAACGACCGCCACCGAACTTGTGAATTTGGCTTTTCCGATAAAACTATTGAAAATAGTTTTAAATTCAATCCAGTAATCAAATAAAAATAATCGTTTATCCCAAGAATGTATCTACTGTAATACTGTGAATGTAACTAATAATATAACAAATAAGAAAAAAACTTATTAAAAATATATATTTTTAAGTAGATTCGTAAACGTATGCACAAAAGCTAAGACTTTTTTTTAATAAGAGGCAAACGCGCAGAAGCTGAGTTGAGTGATGGACCCATGGACACTCACATTGCCAGAAGGCTCGCAAGCGCGTTGCCGGCATTTCAAGAATTGGTACGCACTTTTCTCGAAGGACCCTAAGTCGAATTGGTTCGGAAATACTTTAGTGAAATCTTAACTTACTTTACTTTACTGCGAAGAAAATCACGTTGAGTCTATAAAACTAAGTTTTAAATTCCTTTTGTTTAACTAAGGGGCCTAGATTTTGTCTCAGTTGAAAGTTGAGCACTAAAGACCTTAATTGTTAGTGGAGTTCCACCTTTTCTCAGAACTTTCGCTTTGTTAAGTCTTTTGTACTTTCCTTAAAAATGGGCAAATGGCATACAACAACAGATAAGAGTAGATGCAACGGTTTAACTGAATAGAATTTCAAATTGATTTTTATTATAATACAATATTAATTAAAAGTGATTTACAAAAATTTATGGGACAGTTTAACATCAATAGTAATTGCAGAGATAATTATGATTAACTAGAGTCTGGCTAATAAAGGAAACTAACGAAAAAGCGCGGCAAATTTAAAAAAAAAATAGTATGGTATCCCTAAAAGTTTGATATATTTTGTGGATTAAACTTACTATAATGATACTTGATTTTATTTTATTATTTTTTACATTGACTGTGACTGTATTTCTATGAAATTAAATACTATGCGTATTTCGCATTTTACTATTGATACTTAAAACGACTAGCATAGCATGGAAAACTAAAACTATATTTATTATAAAACACAACTTTATTCGGTATAAGGAAAATCGGAATCCAAAAATTCCATAAAACAAAGTTTAGGCTATTATACCTGTTAACTATTCGGAAAAAATATATAATAGAAATAAAAATGAGTAATTGCATGAAGTATCAAGACAATCAATCATACTAACCTAAGAAATTCAATGACATTCTGTGCTGCCATCCGATAGTTTTCAAATAATTCAGTAATTTTTTTTTATTAGCCAAACTCTATCTAAATTATTTAAAAAGTACATGTCACATGAACACGGTTAATGGAGCTTCATGAATATTATGTATTCAATACATTCAAATCTTGTAAACCCTTCGCGTACTTAACTTGTCTTCTTGTTTTTTAAATTGTTTTTTCTTCGGTAATATATCAACAAATCAAGTAATTACTGTCCTCCTTAGGGATATTTAAGTCGGTAATGTAGTACTATAGTTACTGTACTGTATTATTGTTTTAATTAAGTACTATAATAATTTATGTTTCATCTATACAACTCAATTTTAACTTTTGGTGTAGACCGAATCAACCAAAAGTGGCGACTCTTTATTTTCAACAATATTAAAATGGACAAAACAATTGACAATCGAAAAATTACCTATAGACTACAAATTCCATATTTTACGAGTTTACATAATCTATTTACAATTGAAAATCAACTTCTTCACTTATCTCCTTAATATATATTTTTTTTAAATCACATACTCGTGCATTACTCGTACATGCGTTAATGATCAAAGTTGCACGTGTACTATCATGGAACGCCGTCTAATTGGGATAATACATTTTCTATATCAAACAAATGTAACATTTTCACACAGTCAATAGACATGACATCCCACGATCGATCTTGAATACAATTGGAAACAATTACATTAGGAGACTTGTAATTTGTCACCCCATGTTATACCGATAAGTTATTGACAGGAGCAATTCTTTTTCTTTCGCTCTAGTTCAACAATCTTATGGACTTCTAGTAGGTAGCTGTCAGTAACACGATGGCCTTAATGTGAAGAATGTATATTTAATTGCCATATTCTCATAGCCATAAGATTGTGGAGCTATTCACGATAGCTCCACAATCTTATGCGAGGTTATATGTGAACTGACTACTAACTTATATCACTTATATACTTAGTATTGTCTTTGATTTACATAACGCTTTAACATTTAAAGGAAAAACTGTTTAACCGGATTGAAGTTATGTATTATTATAAATTTACAACTATTTAACATAATTTTAAATTTATCCGACGTTTCGCGTGCTTTACAGCGTGCGTGGTCACGGTGAAACTTATATACTTACTATAGATAACTTTGAACCGTCGGACTTGAAGATATGACGTTCCTTTAGCTTTTTTCATGTCATTTGGCTTCAGTTAATCAAAACTAATTTGTAAAGATAGCAGCAAAGGTACAATTAGGAAAAACTACTCCCAAAATCCTATCCAAACCAAATTACTATAAATTCAATGTTACTAAATAGTTATTTTATTTTTTTATCAATGTACGTCTTATTGTATCGTCCCATGGATGTTAATTGATACATAAGTACATGAATAAGATATATAACACTTTTTAAATACAAAAATCGCATTGGCATAATATAGTAGCTGAAAATAAAACGTATCCCCTGCCATAGCCCCAATGGATAGTTGGCGTCCGCACGCCACTTCGACAAGGCTAAACACCATCCAGACCTTTGGTGCGTAAAAGCATCAACTATACATCCTGCTTTCCTCTTGACTGCCGGCTAAAAATGTCATAGGAGGCCTCCCGACACCCACTAACGGATCCGGAGATCCAATTACTGTAGCAAAACAATTAAAATAAAAGCCGCCCGCGCGGCAAATAATAACAATCAAAGTATTCAGACACAGATTAGGGTTAAAAACGCCTTCACCGGGAAGGCGAGGACCCTTATTTCGCACTCGCCCCCCTGGTTTTCCGGTCCTGCCCTTCAGGCGATTGACCACCCCGTGACGGCCCCAAGGCCGAGGTTGCTCGGGGTCTCACAGGAGACGCCCCTTGCGCTAGTCGCGGGAAAAACGCTCATTCTGGTCGAGCTACGCTCGTTCCAAAACAGCGAGCTGAGCTGTCAAGGCCCTAAAGGCCAACAGCGAGATCCCATACAAAAAAAAAAAAAAAAAATAAAACGTATCCAACAAATAATATAATAAGCAGAAATCACAGCAGATATGCCTGTATATCATTATGACGCCAATATTTCCTTTATTGATAAGGAAATAAAGGATAAAACGGGAAATCGGTGTTTATGAGCCCATTAGGCCTGCCAGTGACCACCCAAGATGAACAATGTTTCGACAACACTATCATAAAATCACGCTTTTTATCGCTACGTTAGAACATTACCAGATTTAACACCCACTCAGTATTGTTTGATTGTGGTGAATATCTTAATAGTTCTGTCATATTTTATATACATATGTTATCAGGAAGCGTTTTTTTTATAAAAAAGTATTAAATTATAGATTAAGTCCACATGTCAAGTGATTGCATGCATCTTAAAAAACAAAACATGGCGAATAAAAAGGGTGGCGGCGATCTAGCCAGTTCTCCTCCGTTGGTTTGAGGACTCGCAGTAATTGTAAATTTTAGTCAGACATTTAATTTTCGCCGTTCATAGGTGTACAACCTAATATACCTACATCACCGAGAGGCTTGCTAATGTATTGCCGGCCTTCAAGGTCATGTACGCTATTTTCATGAAAAACTCGGGTATTTGTTGATATAATACCGAAGAAGAAACAATTTAAAAAAAACAAGAAGATAAGTTAAGTAAGCGAAGGATTGAATTTAACATTTACGAGATTTGAATGTATTGAATACATAGCTCCATCAGCCGTGTTCATTTGACATATACTATCGAAATATTTAAGATAGTTATACAGTATAACTACACCATTTTAAACAAAAAAATTTTCTCTTTTCATAACAGCGTAAATACAATTCTATTGAAAGATACTAAAGATATAACGTTGGTTTCGACGGTTAAGTTGTCCTAGCTTCGGTTCCCGGCAAAACAATTGTTTTGTCATAAAAGCCAGATCCCTCAGTTGCTTTTAAGAATGTGTGTAATGTGACTTCTCACCACAACTAACTACTAACTAACCTTGTTTAAAGCAACAATGAAGGGTTCTAAGCTTTATTCCATTCATTCATGTTGATTGTAATCCAATCAAATTAAAATAAGCCGGAAATATCTGTTTTTAGTAACCCAATTGGCACTTCCTGTGCCCCTATGGGAAAATTTATTTAATATATGCAAAAAAAAATCTACTGAGTATTTCGTTTACATTATTTTTTTAGTTTTTTCAACATAATAGCATTAAAATGGCAACATTTAATAACAGGCTGTTATCTTGATAAGTCTATTATCAACTTGATGTTACAGTCTCTTTGCTTTGCTTTTAATTAAAGAAGTTTTAGATAAATCTTAACGGTCAGCAATTACTGCACTGGACAAATATGTTCGAGTCTTTTTTAGTAATCCATTGGAAATTTAAATACTGAAAAAAGACCTTCTTCTCAGACTTCACCTCTAAGTTCCATTAACAATACTAATTACTTAAGGCGACCCACTAAGAGTTAATAATTCCGGAGAGCTAAGCAGTGCGCTATTATATCAAATGCAATTACTTTACAATTCTAATAGTGACCGACATAATTCTGATTGTATGACAAATTCAAACAGCAAACAAACACGAAGATGAGAATGTAAAAGAACGAAACGATGGGCTCTTTCGTTTGATTGTCATTGGTCAATCGGAAACACGTCGTGTCCTGTGTCTGTCATTGGACTATCGCTATCGCTGTCCAATCACAATTAAACGAAGAGCGACATCATTTTACAATCTCACCACAATTGCTACGCGAATCTGCGTATATGATTTTATAATAATTAAGTTCCATTAGACAATGAAACTATCGTTCGCTATTCTGGCAGACAATAGCATAGCTTTACGGTCGAATATACGAATATACAATAATTATCGAACGCTGTGCTGATTAGAGCAAGGGACAATTATTACACATTCCAAATTCGAATATGCAAAACTAGGCTTTAATTTCGGGGCATACAGTCTATATTTACACTTAATAAGCAAAACCTGTTAATACGATCAAATAGAAAATATGTTCAGTTTAAAATTATTTGTACAAATGATCAATTTTAAAATAATTGATCGATTTTAAAGCAGTATCAAGCAATTAATGATACCTACCTACCTACTACAAAAAAAATACTTTTACCTTCAATTACATAATAGTTGTGATCGCGATGCTACGTAAAACGAATAATACAGTAGGTAACTTTGTGTGATTTCTTTTACTAAAACAAAATCGGTCAAGTTCTAAATTCAAATTTATTTTTCGTCGCACCGGAAATAGGTTAGCGGAAGAATACAAACTTTAGTGACGTGTTATGACATCTGTCATCGCAAACAATGCACGGAACTAACACTGTCCGAATCAGTTTTAGAAACGTTGATTGGATACGCAGAATTGTTTGAAATACGAACACTGTAATTTCTATTATCTTTTTAAAAACCTCGCTTCACTTTGGTATATACAATTACAGACCTGTATATATTCTAGCTTTCACTCACAAATATTTCCTAAGTGTATACTGATCATATGGTAGTATTATACATATTTGAAAAGACAACCAACAAGATCACATTTCAAATATTTCACTAATTTAAGAGTGACAATGTAGAATTCAGGTTAAAAATAACACAACAATAATTTAATGACACTTAAATCTGTTTAGATTTTCGCCTCCCATTTCAAAATATCATTGATCACATATATAAGATATTTTCATAGTGACGTCTTCATTTACAATACCTAAAAAGATTTTATTGCGTATAGAGACAGAAACATCTATTGGTGGATCTGACCTAAGAGTTTAAAAAAAAACGCAATGAAATAACTCAGTTTCAATATTGTTATATTATTTCCTAATTAAACGAAAATACAAATAAACAGTGAAATTTTGGGTCAATTGCACGCCACAGCCCACTCAAATCGAAATGAAAACGGCTGAAAGCTAAACTATAATCAACAAAATTGTAATTCTTATTCAAACCATAAGGGTGCGTACAGACTATGTAACATATTATATAACTTGTGTTTTATAACACGTCCACATTATGTAACCTTGTTATTTAACATTATAACATAAAACAATACTGTACACATTAGAATAACAATGCATTATAACAAAGTTATATAACCATTTTAAATAACAAAAGAAAAACAAAAAAACGTAGATGCTGGGTTCGGCCTAGCATACATATCAATAACATGTTATTATAACATTCAGTGTCCACATTATCTGAAACATGTTGTATAGCAATGTTGTATAACATGTTATATTATATAGTCTGTACGCACCTTTACAAAGAATTTATTTCGTTCCGCAAAGCAACAGAAATATTTACAATCGTTTTTAGTTTCAAGTTTAAAGTCATATCGTTAGTAAAACCGATATAACGGTATGTAGGCAAAGAGAGCAAAAACCGCTTATCGCATTGATAGTGACAGGATTACTCATACTTTGCAAATAGTTCTCCCAGGGCTGTCATTGGAATGTCAAGCGATGATTCAGACATTGTTAAACGTGTCTTCAGCCCTTGCTGCACACATCAGTTTTAATTTAGTTATCGCTGATAGATAAACGCCAATGTATAACGTACATAGTTATGGCCAGCGAGGTGAAATAATATTAATAAATTACTTAGTACCCTCGCGAGTTCGTCTCGCCTTCATATGATTTTATACTGAGCCTTCCCTTTTAGTACCTACATACCAACATATGGAACATTTTGCTATGCTACATATAGACAATTTACGAAATAAAAACCTAAGTACTAACCAAAACTAATTAAATTTTGGCCAACAATCATCGAGCTCGTTTATCAGAATCCTCAATCTGGATATCCATAGTTGCTTTATCACACTTGGAAATAAAAAAAAAATAGTTTAGTGATTCTCTATGTACCAAATATCAAAAATGTATCACTGTGCCGATCATTGGCAAGCTTTATATAAGATTGCTAAGAGAAGTCTTCATATAAATCGTATAAGATCTTTTCACCTCATTTTATCAAGATATCCACATAAATATGCACAAACAATCAGTGATTTTTATAATCTCCAATTCTGAGAGACCTACCACTATGCAACTGGCCATTTCATCACCGTAGGTCAAGGCGGCAGACCAAAGAAGACATCAGTAGTCATCTATTATTATATCTTGACAAGTGTCGAATTAAAAAAAAATACAGGTATCGTTAAAACCTTTAAAGGATAAGAATCTATATTCCTAGAAGCCCAGCCGATAAAAATATTTGTTTTGCCGTTGTAGCCGTTCGGCGTTCACACTTCATGCGCAAGCGATAAGGGATGTCACTATAACAATTTTATAAATTAATCTAGTAATCTGTTTCCTCACGATGTTCGCCCCCGTATTGTTACCGCAAATATTAAGAATATTTAATATCTAGTTGTAAGAAAAATCAACTTAACATTGACTCAATATACCGTTAATAGATAAAATAAATTTGGTTTAACTGTCATCGCAATTATGTACCTAATATTTCGTCATGATCGTAGAATATTATCGGATTTGTAAAAAATCCAAAATCCACTTCTTATCATATAAGATACTACATTGACTAAATATTACTATTAAAAAGAAAATTCCTTGTGTTTTAAATTTCAAATTAATCAAGTGATTTTTCTACAAAACTGTGTAAAAAAATAAAAATAATGTTATTATTTTTATTTTGTTTTAAAACAAACCCTTTTGTTTGCTTGTATGCCAATTTTCATAATAACCGAATTATAATTAAAATACTTATGACAAAAACTAACATGATTATATTATTTTGAAAGGGCTGCCCTTTAAAGTTTACTATTCGTCAGATCCGTCACTATTCTACGACAATGACGATTTATTTGTAGTACTTAAACCAGATAGGTATTGATTAATAAATACAATGCAAAATATTTTTCACAACCCTAAATAAAATTTAGACGGAAATAAGTTGTCAAGTTTACTTTTAAGGTAGAGATAACGTCGTTTGGCTTATTTTGAATGCAAGAATTTTGAAGATACCCAGTCAATAGGGCGTTGCCAAACGGTGATAAAATAAATTATAATTTGGTATAATGATATCGTGTTTGTGTCAATTCAAGCGTGAAAATAATAAACCCACAATAGCAATCCTAATAATTTATTTAAAGGCTGTCCATCGATTCTCCGCACGGAACTTGAAAATATTGTATTTTCAAGTCGGTCAGTCGCAGGCCACGAACTTACTTCATTGGGTGCACATAATAATGTGATTTAATTACTTAGAAAATATTTTTTCTACATTACACGAAACTTGTTGTTTTTTAATCCTCCATTCTGTTCTGTACTCATTTACCACTCTGTCTATACACAAATATCATTAAATAACTTATGGGTACATAAGAGGTGTATAATACGTGTTCCTGCTTGCATGTAATGTTCGGGGGTCAGAAGGGGCCTTGAAATTGCAATCAATAGACGACTATATTATATTATATATTTTATTGGGTTTAATAAAACACTATTTTGACCGGATTGAAGTTATGTATTATTATAAATTTACAACTATTTAACATAATTTTAAATTTATCCGACGTTTCGCGTGCATTACAGCGTGCGTGGTCACGGTGACTGAAGACAAAAGATGTTGAATGTCAAAAAGTATCACAGCTGCAGAGAAAGTTGCATTATCTGTATTTATTTCCCCGGAGTTGGTATCGACTAAAAGATGGAGGGTTTTAACAAAAATGACTTTAGCCAAATTTATAATAATACATAACTTCAATCCGGTCAAAATAGTGTTTTATTAAATGAATAAAAGTTATGTTAATCAAAGACAATACTATTTTATTGGGTTTTTACTCAACAAAATACATATATGTATCAGCCACAACTGGCACTACAGAATGCAAGAACTACTAACTACAAGGATGGAGCCCTTTTATAACAAAAATAAAAGGTAAACAGAGAACACAATCAAGACAAAAACTAAATACTCTACCCCTGATCAATTTATTAACTTTCTTTGGCAATATTTAGCTGCGACTAAAGGAGATTAAGGATATTCATCTTAAAAATACGTAACCATTTAAACAGTTCGTTTAAATGGTTAAGAAATATAAGTTTTCGTTTAATTACAGCGGTTTTATTGAAACTAGGCAAACAAGCTTCTTGTTAATAAGGCAACGCAAAAAGATAGAATTTTTTGTCCGCCGATAGAATATAATAATGTCCACACATTATTAAATCCTCGCTCAGAATTATTTGCAACAAATTCTCCGGGTTTTCTCAGAACGCAAGAATACAGAGTGTTATTAAAATAAGGGGCAAAATTGTGTACGTGATTTCGTATAAATCACATTATTGCTATATAATGTTTTATCTTGAAGTACACTTTAAGTCTGTCTCTAACATGAACCCCTAATACGAAATATTTGCTCTTGTATATTTTCTGCAAAACGCCTGTAATCGTTTCTTACCGCGACTCTACGGCTTGGTTATAAGCTCGACTCCATTCTCGGCAAAATAAATTGTTTCTATGTGATTTCCTTTTCAAACACACGCAGGTTTATATAGCCCATTAATTACGGGACTTCACAAGACAAGTCACACAATAATAAGTCTAATTTATGTAATTTATATGTATTTTGTAGGGCTCTAAAATATATTTAAAACGAAACAAGATATGCTCGAGTAACCTCCTATACTAAAGACCGGTGCCTGTCCCTTTTAGTACACCCTGTACATCGATTTGTAGGCCATAGATAGAGATATCATAGTTACTGTATTGTCACCTTTTTTTGTTAGAATTTTTTCTTAGTCTCCGTTCAGGTAAAGATTTGTAAAGGTTTCGGCATATGGTTTACTTTTTTCCAAATGATTGATGATCCAGTAAATTAGTAGAGGATTAACGCGTCGATGAGTTTTTAAAAAATCGCTTTAGGTGTTGATTCTAATATATTGTATACAGTGATAATAATATTAACGCTTTAGATTTATTTTTCGTCAAGTAGTTGTTTAGCGATTAAAAAGAGTGGTGGAGAGTATCTTGACAGTTCTTCTTGGTCGCTCTACGCTTAACTTGCGAACTGGTAGTAAATGTAAATTTAGAATCAATTTATCATCTTTTCTGTTGACGTTGTAACGTTGTAGTGTACTTGTTTACCTATATGCGAATAAAGTTATTTTGAGTTTGATGGTTATTACTTTTTGTTGAAGTAAATGCAAATAAAGGATATCTTCAATGTATTTTAAATTTAATATGTTTAAGGTACAATAATATTATTATTAAACTTTATAATTTTTTAAAACTTTACATTATTTAATGATTTATTTAAAAAAAATGTCCATTGTTAAAGTCCTTCGTGTCCCAAGTGAGGCATCCAGAACAGAAAACCAGCCTGATCGGTCCTGGGCGGCTCTTTTAATTACACTCCACGTATGCAGCTCTCCACTCCAGCATGTAATGATGCTTCGTTGCCAGGTCCTGTTTTGAGCGTCCATGTTTTGAGGATTCCAGTCGAGGGCTTGGTTGCAATGTTATCAATGAGGATTGGATCCCTCTGTAGCGTATACCAATTTCATCATTTGAATTTGCATTTAATATGCTTACAGGGAATGAGTAAACCTGGAAAATAATATACACCCCGATTGGCTTATGAAAGTTTTATATAATATAAAAATTATAAAACTCTCGGAACCTACTTCGGGACAGTTTAAAAGAAGTGGTAATTGTAATAAAACCTATTTGAATCTTTACTGTGTCTATATGATATTCGCGTATTATAATAAACCACACAAAATTATATACACTAATTAACCATTTACGTTTGGCTTAGTTTCAAGTAACGTACTAGGAAGCGTAATGACTTTGCGACTTAACTTGAACTGTCGCTGTTAACTGTAACGTTTAAGCTTTGATAACAAGCTTACCTTCGAGAGGCGAATCTATTTGTTCTTGTCCGCACTAAGCATTAGCAGCATTAAGGATTATCTGCACGTTGTAACCTAACTTGTAGCGGATTTTACTCGTAATATGAGTTTAACTGAGTCGATACTTAGCGCTAAGTGAGTCACACTATGTCGTATGTCAAAACCATGTTTGACAGTTCTGTGTATTATTTGAATAGGAATAATAATTAATAATTAAAAGCAATTTTAGAACGATTCGAATTAAATTAAAAGTAAAAAGTTTGCGACTTAAGCGATACAGAAGCGTTATTGAAAGCTGGATGACGTCATAATTATTTGAAAGAGACTCAAAACATACGTTATACGTCAAAATATCTAAGATTTTACAGAGAAATAGTAGAGTTAGTTTAATGAAACAGATAAAGTCAACTATTAATACCAGACGTCATTTGTGTGACATACTAATATAATGTATATGATGATTTAATTGAAGCGTTTAGTTTGGCGCCTATGTTAGTATTTTTTTCAACAAAATACAACAAAGTTAGTCCTTCTTAAAGTACAAACAATTCGAAATTTAAATTAATAAAACTTATACAACTTTCTATAAATAAACTGCACAGATCTTCAAAATGCAAAAGCTTCTTTATTTTCTAACAGTTCAACAAAAGCACTTGATACAGAACATAAACGTGGCGCTAAATTTTGTTGTTTTAGGCCTAAAGCGGCGCCTAGCATATGTCATCCAAACAATAGTTTACGATTGTCAGAAAAAATGAATAGTAAAACCTTTTTGGGTCGTAAAATTTGTTTATCCCACTTGTCGTGATGACTTGCACGTCAGATGGTTTGCTATCTTTTATTTTTAATATAGAAGATGTTTAGAGTCTGACGAGTGTATTCCTCAAATAAATAGAATCCCAATATTTATTATTTATATTCTTTTGTCTTGTATTGCTAAGATGTTAATTAGGTTATTGAAGAGGAAACTTCTTTAGGCGCATGAGGGTATTTTTTTTAGATCGATTGAGAGAGAGTGAGAAGGGTGAATTACCTTATAGAAATTCTATTTTTAAAATTAAAAATTCGTGTTATGAAGTATTAGTAGTACATATTTTATATAATATGCAAAATAATTTATTAAAATCTCAAATGACGAATTAAAATGCCTCATGTTTTTATTATCGAAGAAATAAATTAAAAAAAAAATATATAATTTGTATTAATTATCGACACTTTTAATATTTTAATGACAATTAAATTAATCAAATTTTTAACATATCTTCCATTTTCCCTCCCTATAAGTTTCGGAAAACTAAAGTTTTAGATTTGTATAAATGAACTAATGAACTAGACTTAAAAATTAGTTTGCCAAAGAAGTTTCACTTCTGACATGTGTACTTTGTACGCACGCACTTTTTTTATATACAAGGGGTGTGGCAGATTGATCTTAAGAGGCTTATTTTTAATTTTTGGAGTTTCTATGCCAATACGAATCATTTGGCATCGGTGCACACTCGTAGGAGCTGTGACGGAGGCAAAAAAGTACTTACAAGTCAGTTTAAAAGTATGAAAGAGATGCCGTGCCTGGTAAATAAGAAACAAAAATTAATTAATGCCTATTATATTGTTGTATTATTGCACAGATATCTAAATAAACCTTGGTTTTTCTTTATATAGGTAATATAGGTATAGGTAACTCAACCAAAACAGCATAGCATTAATTTTATTTTAGTCAGTTTATATAGTTACGTGTAGATAGTTTACAAGTACGAATCATTTTTAGATTTTAATATTTCACTTTAAAAGGTCTTCCCGACTTCGCCGCGTCTTTGCGGTATAACCCAATAAAGTAAAAAGTTAATTTAAATAAGCTTTGCTTCGACTTTATACAAATTTTTAAAAATACTGTCTTTCTTGGCAAGTGTTGTAAATAAGTCAGGACCTGATGATGAGGTTCTGCCTACATTCCTTTCTGTATCGATTATTTCAACCTTTCTTATGTTTTTAAAATTCGTTTTATTTTGGCGGTGTTTGTCGAAATGAACACATCACAGACTACTACAAACAAAAAACTATGACAATTGACATTTGTTATTTGTTTCTGTTTTTCGCGCCAACTTGACATGCATGACGATGAGTTTTATAGGCTAGTCATTACATTTCAGTCGTTAACTGTCAATACTGATTTCTAGTTCTAAGAACGACAAGTGAATTTCGCTGCACTGAATACTCTATATATAAACTTCCCCACAGGACTTGGTGTCGTTAAAGTTAACTATCATCGTAAAAATACTTAAGTTATCTGTGACACGAATGTTCTGTCCGTTATTTTGTGTATTGGTGTGTAAATTGTGCATAAATTGCTCTGATGCTGAGCTGTTCTGTGATGTTTATTAGGTAATTTAGAGGCAGCGAACAATAGGGAAATAGCGCTTACAGGTAATAATAAAGAAAATATTACTGCGAGAATATTCGACTCTATTTTATACTACATATACACTGCTTGCTTTGGGACATACCATACTTAATGTAATATAATATACTAACTAACTAGTTAATTATGAAACTAATTTTAATATTCAAAATAAGCTAAGAAATATAAACTAAGCTAAGTATGTATTGCGAGAATGCATTATCATTTGCTCCTAATTATAAAGAAAATGCATGTCTATTATTCAATAATTATAAAATGATTTTTCATTCGAAATAACATTTCAAGTGCTGTTGTACTTAAATTTGATTTGGTTAAGCAATAAAGGATTTAAGAAATCCACTTCACGTCTCGACTATGAATCTTACGTGGTCGAGTCTCAGGAACAATTGGTTAAAGGCAAAGAATAAATGCAGATTTCGGAGACGGCAACTTTTAGCAGTCCGAGAGGCGCCATAATACAACCATATTATGTTTACTAACGATGGCTCTTTCTGCATTTATAATAAAATTCTCGTGTCACAATGTTCGTTCCCATACTCCTCGGAAACGGCTCAACCGATTCTGATGAAATTTTTTATGAATTTTCAGTAAGCTACTTTCTATCTTTCAAACCCCTAAATGATTTTTAAAGTGGTGTCCACCCCAAAAAATATATTTTTATTTTTTGGGCAAAATACATACAATGTAATGTTCATCTACCCTCTACAATCAAACCCAATTTTTTATTTGTTAGTTAAGAACTTATAATTTGAACCCTGAGGTTTATACAGAGAAAAATCACAGAAAAACCTAAAGAGTTTTCATTCCGGAAAAACTAACAGTCTCTGGGGTAGCATAGCAAAATGTTCCATGTAGCAGGTATGTACTAAAAAGGTATTTGATATTAGCCTTACATAGGTATGTAGTTATTTCCGTATTTTAAACAGTTTACACCTAATAAATTAACAATTTATTAGGACGCTTTGTTTACACGGCCAGCTACGGTAGGCTGCATAGGACAAACGAAGTTCGCGGGGGCAGCTAGTTGTTATATATAAATATATACTATAACATCTTCATCTCTTTATTTGAGAATAGTTCCTAACTATTCCTATAGTTGCAACCTCAAAAGTGACAAACCCAAGACATTTGTAACATAATAATAATATGACCATTACATTCCTCCATTCCGTGACTTCCCAGTCACATTCGGATCACAATGACCCCAAACGAATTCTATAAAAATTTACACGCACAAATCGCTTTATTGTGGCAAGTTCGCCTATACCTTTGTCAACCGTCCCTATTTGTTGATTTGATGTGAATAGGGATTTCTTTAATCGATCAGTCGGGTAGATTTGACCATCTGTCCCTTTAGTGTTAATACGCTTCATTAAACAATGTATAATAATGAAAATTGATTTTGAACTTTTAAATTTTATTTGACTACTTCACTGATCAATTTTAAACGTTTTAGATTTGTAATTTTCTAGGAAATAAATGTATTTATAATTTATTTAATTTTTGAGAGAGCAGTGTTGGCCTAGTGGCTTCACCCAAACCAACCCAAAAAGTGACTTGGTATATTGTTTCTTGATTTTTTTGATAGTCAACAAGTGGCCTTTTGTGATGACGTGATATCAACACTTCTTTTCACTGAGAGTTTATTAAATAAAAATAATTATAAGCTTAAATAAAGCACATTTTAATATGCATATAACAAATTCAATAATTTATATTAATGATAAATTGTCGATAAAATATAACATGCGTAATTTGTATAATTAAGAGTAATTGACATGAATTTGTCCAATATTTAATTAAATGTGTGGTGATATTAAATTAGGTTCGCTTTATCGGCTTTATTACCGCAAATATTTATTGAAAATATGTTAAAAGGCTTTTGTCTCTGTCAAGACTTTAAAAGCTCGAAGCTCGTTTGACTGTTTTATATGATATAAACAAATATTTCTGTTTTATTTTAATCTAAAACTTGTATTAAGTTTTACCTGTAGAGTGTTTACAACGATTGGTCTTGATTGTTTTCGTTAAAATTATCAAAATTCAACACATTTATTAAGTTAAATTTCTTAGACAATTATATATATTCAAATATATCCAACTAAATATAGATTTTTAAATTATTGGGTTTTTATAGAAACCGGCAGGAGGCTGACCTGATATTATACCGCCGCCCATTAACCCTCTTAATAGCAGAGAGCTCGCGAGTCCGTTTCCGGCCTTTAAGTTTGAAATGAAGACTGCTGTTAAGTCGCAAAAGGTATATAATATTAATATAATTTAGGCAGTCTGTATTACTTTTACTGTAGACTGTCATAAAATGGCGGACAAATATATTTAAAAAATAATAAAAAGTCTGTTACTCTTCTATATACTTAGTCAATACTATTTATTTTAAAAAAATACCTAAATTTAAAAAATGCACCTAGAGTTATGAACGTCACTAAATAAATACATATTAAATGCTTCTAATTTCACATTTACTGCCAGATCTCAAATCAAGGGCGTATAACGAACTGGCAATAAACTCTCCGCCACTCTTTTTAATCGCCAAGTTTTTTTGTTTTACAAAATGTTTGTAAGGACCTGCAACCATTACAACGTTTTCCACTGTTCCACATGACGTCTTAAGTATTTAATAGTTAATTAATAATAATAAAAAAATTAAAAACAAAGATTTGTCCTATCAGCAGTAGGCATGGTGAAATAGGAGCACGCACTTACAATCTCGTGGGAACAAAACGCAAAAAATTAAAAAGGTGTTTAATTCATTCTACATACCCATAGTACAAATTCAGCAGAAGGAAAATCATACAGTTTTATAAGAATGTATCTGAGTAACACCGACGCGTAATCTATTCCTGTCCAAACCAGCTGTACGTAAACCACAAACCTTAAAACAAGTGGTCCAAGAATTGAATAAAACATCACAAGCATATGGCGTCCGAAAAAAAAAACAAATTTATAACACGTCAAATTCGGAGAAATGGTTTCCTCGGGATAGAGATGTTATTTTATATAAGAAATTAATTGTGCAGTCCTTGGGTGCATCTGCCGCGTCTATTGTCTGGTTTTTTTACTTTCAATGTGGGATATTTCGTGCAGTTTTGATTTTAATCTCCTGTTTAGAGCTCATAGACTAGAAAGTTTATATATTAACTCCTTTTATGATGATTGATCTCTAAGTTAAAAATTTGTATATTTTTAAGAATATTAATTGTGTTTCGTTGTGACCCTAACGGATACAAAACATATACTGTTATCATATCAATTTTGAATGTAAAAGCACGGAAAGCAAATTATTTTTGAAGTCAATGTCAAACCATTTATTTCTATTAGGTCTATTTAAAAGGCACATTTGAAAGTCGAAATAACAAATAAAAAAAGTAGTTTTTATATGGAGAAGAATGGGCAAGAAAATCCATACCTACTCTTTTAGAATACTTTTTACAATATTTTGTATACGTTGATTAGGTACATTGAAATGTACCTAGAATAAAAAAAAACTTCAATAGTAAAATAGAATAGGCGCATGGTGTAAAAAACAATGCAGCAGATTACTAAATTATTGTTGATACATTTACAGAAAACATTAATACTTATGTAACAGCCATTACAATCAAATGTAACAACAAAACAATATAAACAAAAACACGTACCTATAGGGCTAAAAGAGGAGTAACTTCAAAATATCAATATATAAATGATAGAACAGTTAAGATTACATTCTATTATTCATTTAAAATATAAATTCTACGCCAGATTCGTTATTTATTTAATGACCAATTAGTTCCCTAATAATTCATTTTGAAGATTTCATCTGGATCATTCTGTAAGTAATAATAATGAACTAGAAAGCCAGCGCTTATATTACAATTCAATTACCATATAAAATGTAATCGTTCCAAATGCAACTTCTTCGATAATCATCTAATCAGGAACCGTTGAATTTTTATTTTAATCCAATTTAATTCAACGGAAAATAATACATACGGCGTACTAAATAAAGTTGAATCTCCCGTAAAATGGAATAGCTTTAAACGTAGCCTCGCATTATCTGAAAGGCGTTAATATAGGCCATTCCTAGAAAGTGTTAAGCTGAACGAAAATGAACCCAGCAGCAGTGATACTTCGATTCAAAATTTTCAACGACACACGTTCGATTCCAATCCTCAACTGTAAATCGAATACCGTAACTGTGTAATCGAGATAGGAACGCAAAACGATCTCCACTTGTGCCTTCGAAAAAACACAATCAAGGAATAAAACTCGAACAAAGATAATCATAAAACATTTGAAAAACTTAACAGCTTAATTACCTACATATGTTAAAGTCAGAACACGATTTATTTAGGCCCGTTCAACAATAAATTGTGGTAGAGACAATAAACTTATTCGCGGGACAGATAAAAAACGATTGAAGAAAACAAAGCGCATAATGAATTAAACAACATAATGAGCCGTCGATTTTGGGTCTCGGACTGGAAGTCACACACCTGCGGAGGAACCGAAATGTCTTCATTATATCGGGCGAACCCAAACAGGTGCATTTAGATTGAAAGACCGCTAGTTAAATGTATACTGCAATTCTGTTGTTATGAAGATCAGATCACGCTGTAATTATAGGAGAGCAGCCAACGGTTTTGATGATTTAGCTGATAATGTGGAACTGGAAAAATTAAAAGATAATCCTAACTACGACGTGCGTGCGAATCAGGGGTTTATAGATTTTTCTTTAGAAGTGCGCTCGTACGGTGAAAAAAAAACATGGTGAGGAAATGTAACCGTCATGCCTTGTACCCATAAATCGATGACAGAAAGCTGATCATACTTGTAAAAAAATATCATGAAACAGATAAAGAAATCTTGTAGCGCCACTATTATTTAAACTTAAAATAATATAATACAGTTTCTATACTAAAAATATGTACACCATAATAGATTAAAAATAATAACGCATCTTTAAAATCTTTTGTGCCCCATTTCTTTTATCCTCCACAAAGTCATCAAGGAAATTCCCTACTAATAAGCTACAAGTTCCCCGCCACGATATCCCTTAAGGGACACACCAATCACCGACATCGCCGCTAAAGCACTAAAGAAACCCTCAAAATTTTAGAAGTTCCAGAGGGATTTTTAAAAAGTCATCTCGGATTGCAGCTAACCCGCCGTATACACAAAGTCACGATCCCGGTAATTGTTTCGCTCGCTCCGTTGACAGGCACCCCGGGGACGCGCCGATTGGCGGGAATCTCGCAAGATGGCGTCCGACCTCGCCTGACCTATCCGTCAAGTGAAGACAGAACATCTGTTTTAGCATGTCCGCTTGGCAGTTAATAAACGTTCCATACACAAACTTTTGAATTTAAAATACGTTTTCGTCGAACCGTTGACAGATCTCGGTGGATTTATTTGGCATTTGTCTATGGATTCCCGGAAAGTGTATCCACTTAATTAAGTGATTTAGTTCGGAGCGCGAATGTCATCTGTTTCAAAACAAAGTTTCTTTTTAATTCATTCTTCAACATATTTTTCATTCGATATTTAAACTCATAAAACTCTTTAGTATTATTCTTCAAAAGTATTTTATGAGAGTTTCAGCGAATTAAACAGCCATTAAGAATAAGTGACAGAGTGAAAAGGGATTGAGTGGGTCTCATGCTCAATCAACGTTATAAGAACAAATTATAGGACAGATTAAACTGAATAAAGGGCTGAAACTCCCGGGTAACGGTTCGTTCGCAATTTCCGAAATACTCCAAGAAATATGCAGAGAAACTTTGATTGTACATCACTTGAGCTTGTTTACAACAGTCGTTAGCGTGTCGGACGATCATTCTGGAATTCTTCTATTTATTACCCCTTACATTGTTTACACTTTACGCAACTGCGTGGGAAATATGATTTATGCGAAAAATTTTGGTTAGTGATGAATATAACTTTTAGTATTTTTACGATATTTCGCCTATGTTTTTATTTGTTTAGCAAGGATTGCTTGGAAGAGATATTTTATAAGGAATAATGCGGCCAGGATTATTCCTTATAAAAGTTGCTGCCGTGTTTATATATTTCATGATTTCAAAATAAAACGCTTGATAGTGATACTGATAGTAAAAACATTTACACGACAAAGTTTTATATATACTTCGCCTATGTTTTTATTATTATAGCACGGATTGCTTGGAAGAGATCTCTTCTAAGCAATAATGCTGGCCCTTGCGCTAAGCCTTGTTGTCATGTTATATATTTCATGATTTCAAAATAAAACGCTTGATCGTGATAGATACTGATATTAAAAACATTTACTAAAATTTACATTCATAAGCAAAATTATAATATAAGTTCTAGCTGTCAAAAGTAATATTTTCTTATAATTTTCTTTATACATAGAAACTTTTTCGGTCGTTTTTTATATAATAGGAGGCAAACGCGCAGGAGGCTCATCTGATGTGTGTCGCAAGCGCACTGCCGGCCTTTTATGAATTGGAACGCGCTTTTCTTGAAGGACCCTAAGTCGAATTGGTTCGGAAATACTTCAGTGGGCAGCTGGTTCCACATAATCGTTGTGCGGGGCAGTTGTGGAACGACGGAATCGTTGTCGAGGTGAATCGGATGGTATTTTATATTTGGTCGTATTTTAAAATGTAGACTGTAGAAATACATATATATATACATAATTCTTAAATTATGATGTTATCCAAGAAATGGAACCATGGTAACGCGTAACGAAAATGTGTTTTTTTAATTAAAACTTCATTAGTTATTATGAAAATGCCTACAACCAGCCAATTTGAGGAATTTCAAAAAGGGCCTGTATGTACAATGAAATAAATTATCGTATTCATACAATGTGACGAGATATCCACAAATCATACTCGAAAAGTCGGAGCATCACAATATATTCTCATTTCTCACAATTGAAACGCAATGTGAATTATACGAAACGGAAATTTGTGTCCGTTACGCTGAAACAAAACTTCAATTCACTTGTCTTCTCTGAATGCGATGTCAAAAGGAAATTAATTGCACCATGAGGATCAACAGATCGGAACATTACGGCATCTTCTAAATTCGTAAGGTATATTAAGCAACAATTAAAAGAAAGACTTCCGTCTTCCGAATGTGTGTGTGTGAGCAGTGTTGGCAGTGGCTTCATCGTGCGACTCTCATCTCTGAGGTCGTAGGTTCGATCCCTGGCTGTGCAGCAATGGACTTTCTTTCTATGTGCGCATTTAACATTCGCTTGAACGGTGAATTAAAACATCGTGAGGAAACCGACATGTTTTAGACCCAAAAAGTCAGCATAAGCAGCGTGTGTCAGGCATAGGAGGCGGATCACCTCTTCGATTGAAAAATGATCATGAAACAGATTCAGAAATCTGAGGCCCAGACCTAAAGAGGTTGTAGCGCCACTGTTTTTTTTAAGACTTCCAATATTCTTGTTTTGTTTGAAATCCCATACAAAAATGAGCCGTAAAAATTATAAAATGGATCATATAATAAATACTTATCAGTGAAATGGGCAGTAACGAGTGGGCTATCCTAAACCTAACCTAACCTAAAACTGCCGAACTGCCCAACCATAATTTTTACCGGCCATGTATTTACTAGTCTGCTTACGTATATTTAGTACTGCCCTGCGATTCTGTAACTCACTTTTCGAACTCACTCAGCGGTTTTCGCATCGGCGGTCGCTCTGAAATCAGTCGTGAAGCAGTCATTTTATGATTTGGCATTCTAATAAACAATAAACTACAAGCTTCCACCTTTTCAGAATGCCAAATCATAAAATGACTGCTTCACGACTGATTTGAGAGCGACCGGCGATCCGAAAACCGCTGTGTGAGTTCGAAAAGTGAGTTACAGAATCGCAGGGCTGGCATTGTAAGACGAAATACCTGGCCAATTATTTTTTTATGTCTATGTTTTAATGTCGCACAAATTTACCAACCAGCAATTAAAAAAATAACTGCCCATTCTTTTTTCAACTGATCATAATAACTTCTCGTATATTTAAATAACAGTCCAAAAAATTTGTTCCCTTTTAAATATTGCATAAACAATTCCGTCCAGTGGTAGATTTTATAAACGTATTTGAGAGACGTGTATGTAACTTGGTAAATTTACAATTAATTTAACTTCTTTTCTGACGTTCATAAGTGTACTTGTTTACCTATATGAATAAGGTTATTTTGAGTTTGAGATTGATACTGCTCAACCTTTGATACGATTTAATTTAAAAGAAAGAGGCAAATATACTGTAGACAAAATAACATTTTCATAATTTATGTCGATGGATAATCTGAACAAAGGTTTATATTAGTCATGGTAATTATACAGTAATATGCAGTAATTTCCGATTCAGGACCTACAATGCGATCATTTATGATTGAGCCATTAAATGAAAGTATCATGTCGTAAATACCTTTCATCTTCCCGTAATGACGCTCAAACAAAAACCATATTTTTATTACTTGCAAATATGGGAATGTTAACGTGAAATTTATTACCCCGAGGTAGAAATAAAGTGTGATAAAACGTAAAATTTTACGGTCTCGCCTTGCTTATTTTACGCTCATAAATTCTTCGGTAATATTTTTAGCGATAAACAAATTTTCGTAACAATTTGCACAAACCTTTTTAATGACTTCATCCAGGGTGATATCTGAAACAAAACATAGTTTGTAAGTAAAACTCTCAAAATGGTCTCTTGGTACCTTTAGCTTCTAAGCCGCGATATGACTGCCTCCATTCAGTGAATATTTTTTATAATATATGGGGGCAATCGAGCCTATGGGCCGCCCAAAAACGGCAGTCATCGCAGCCCATGGAAACCCATTTTCAGTGGGTGCGTTACCGTTTTGCGTTGTGCGTTGTAGGAGTATACTCGTACTTTGAACAATTGGATGTCGTATCTCTCAGGGAGATCCCGATCAAGACCTCCACCGGAAGTCAATTCCACAGTTCGCTAGCAAAAGAAAGTGTGTTGTGACTGTGGAAGACTTCCAACCATCAAGGTGATTGATATTATTAATTGATACGGCTCGTACGGTGTTGAAACGCGGCAAGTCAACCCAAACAACTCTTCAGAACACTGACGATAGTACAATTACAAAATAGTGTATCTTCTCTTCTTCTCCTGCCTGAAGATGAAGGTGCCTGTCTTATAAAACCCTAACCGATTCGTCGACTTGCTGCCTCCACATCACTCCAACTTGTCTCAGTGCATTAGGAATGTTGACCAATTGTCTTCATTTGTTCAGACCATCGGGGTCCGACTCCGACTTCTCTTACCATCACTACTACCATTACCAGCTTGTCGAAACTATAAAGTTCTCTCCTGGAAATATATCCAAAGTAGCTAAACAGTCGTTTGTAAATATAACAGCAATACCACAGTTGTTGTATGCAAGTTCAATGTGGTTCTCTTAATTCCCCGTACTAGACTATCTAGTAAGTAGTAGTAGTATAGGTTAGTAATTCTTTTTTGGGAAAAGGAATACTTTTCTTTTAATAAAATCCCAGAGACACTTTTATCTCTGCCTTTTAATAAATTTAAGAAATGTATTAAAGAAAGGCTGTGTAAATAGGTTTACTATAAAGTTAACGATTATCTAGTTGATAGAGGGGAATGGGACTAGTGCTAGACAGGCTACTTCTTATTTGCAATATTAAAAAAAAATAAGTGTTGTTAGTCATTTTGTATGATGATTTGCTATTTTAAAAGAGTACCGACAGTTTTTTTACGCCGGCTTTTTCTCTCGGCCTACACTCTCTGTCTTCTTTGCCGATGAGTAGGGATGTCTACCGATTCAAATTTAATGACGTGGAATAAGTGATACCTGTATCTTATATTCCATAATAAATATATATATTTTTTAATATCCACCCTGGGAACAAAAACTTATTACTTAAAACTACCTGATACTTAAAAATAATGAAAGGACTTTATGAATAATATTACTTGAACAACCCATCTGATACACTTGAACGTAGAAAAATCTTAAAATCCATATTGAACAAACAGTTCCGAGGCGAGATCCAAAACTGAGTTTTCTTATCGTTTAACATTCTATGCTAGTTTGAGGACGTGCAAGTTTTACAGAGTTTGTGTGTTGGTGGTCGTGTTTAACATTTGTTTGCTATAACTTTAAATGAGGCAATCAGTATTAATTTGAAAATACAGAAAGCATTCTAGAAGTCAAGTGAAAGAAAGGAAAAAATACTTATATTTCACCAAAGTATTTCCGAACCAATTCGACTTGGGCTGATTCAAGAAAAGAACGTACCGATTCCTAAAAGACCGACAATGCACTTGCACGCCCTCTGGCAATGTGAGTCTATGTTATGTATCACTAAACATCAGGCCTCCAGCTATATATAAATAAAATATATAATGTTTAGATATTTAATCTCAAAAATATTACAATGATATATGAGATAACATTTAAACTAAGAATCTACTTGTGTTATATGTTCCTGCGTGCATTCACCAAATACCCTCAGTATTTAGATAAAATGTAATACTTAAAACGTTCTTTGAAGATGTTTGGCGTATGTTAACTTTACAGTATTAGGCTAGCTATTGAATTTTTTTGTTGAAGCTAGTTTAGCCTGTTTTTTTTTGTAAATTGTTAAAATATATTTTTTTTACATAGCATGATAGCGTTTCATGCGACTCTCATCCGTAAGGTCGTAGGTTCAATCCCCGGCTGTGCACCAATGGTATTTCTTTCTATGTGCGCAGTTAACATTCGCTCGAACGAACGGAAAACATAGTGAGGGAACCGGCTTGCCTTAGACCAAAAAGTCGATGGTGTGTTGGGCACAGGAAGCTGATCACCTACTTACCTATTAGATTGACAAATGATTATGAAACAGATACCGAAATGTGAGGCCCAAACCTTAAAAGGTTGTAGCACCACTGTTTTTTTTAATTACACAGCGTTTATTCTTACCACATTAGTACAAAATCTAACTTTATTGAAAAAAATAATGACAGAATAACCACGTGTAGTTAAATTCTTCACAAACGTAACCATATTACTTTAATGATAAATTTAACAATAAAAATCCTAAAAATAACGCGATAGATCACTTTTTCATCATCCACATCATTACCCATATAAAAACGGCCTATAATGATGCCACTTTCAAACCCTTCACGCGTTCATGTACCTGCGGGTTGCGCGAGCGCATCTCTCGTCCCTTTCCCTCCCTCTGCCTTTGTATAGCCGTCTCGCGTAGATCTTCGCGGCGCTCTGAGCAAACAACATACGCTCAGAATTAAGCAATTATGGTTAATTTCGAATCCCCATGGCCGGTCGTGTCGGCGAGAGAATGTGTTATTTCGAATTGTAATTTGTGAGAAGGCATCCGCCGAGCAGCTGTAAATTATACACTAGATATTGGTAATTTTTAAATGGAATATTAGGGTACTACTGGGAGTGTTACGCTTGACTTTACTGTTAGGAATTGGACGAAGCTTTAGAAAGCGTTTTAATTCGGTTATAAATGGGTTTTAATTATATTTTACACCTCCCAAGATACGTTTAATGTTGCGTATAAAGCCTCAAAACTAAGATCAGCGACGTTGAACCACGCCTTAGCCCTTACAGCTGAAATGGAAATTAGCAGGCCATTTGCAAGGTGTACAGAAAAAGTTACTGACGAAGGGAATTTTTGCCGCGCACCACCAGCTACACACTGAAGTATTCCTGAAGCGACTTAGGGTCCTTCAAGAAAAGAGCGTACCAATTCTTAAAAGGCTGGCAGCGCACTTGCGAACCTTGCGAACGGTATCACTTAACATCAGGTAATGAGGTAAGCCTTCTGCCCATTTTCTTCCTGTTACATAAAAAACGAGACTAAGAACTGATCCAAATGGAAAGTTCAGGAATCAGCCTTTACCCATAAGGGGTCCATTTTGCAGAACACAAAGAATAGGAAACAACCATAACTAAACACATTTTATATGTAATTTTAAACACTATGGAATTAAAGTGGTTTTATTAATTTTATATTATAAAGCCTCGTGCCTGAATTTTATTAATTCTATAATTGAGACACATATAAATATGACATACACTTGTATGAAGCTATGGAATTACTGGTTTAAATAGAATCACCATGTTTGATAATCATTGAAGAGTTACCGCACAGCTAGTGTTTATTAATTTCATCTATTTCAACCTGTCTTATTTTTGATAAAATCATCAATTTTACAAAACCGAGCCGTCAAATCGAATGTATTTATGAACAATTCTGGAAGACAAAGTGATTAATTCGTGGTCAGTTTGACACCAGACACCCACCAGCGACCCAGGTAATATGATTGGACGTTTCCATATAAATTAAAACACGGGCGGAGTCTATTGGTATAATTAAAAAGCTTAGATCATTATCACCCTCATGGTAGAATAAATGATGGTGTATATGGTCTTGTTAAATAAAATTACGTATATTATGAAGTCGTTTGAACTGTGAGCAGTGTTAACCTTGTGGCTTCAGCGTGCGACTCTCATCCCTGATGTCGTTGGTTCGATCCCCGGCTTGCACTAAAGAACTTTATTTCTATGTGCGCATTTATCATTTGCTCAAACGGTGAAGAAAACATCGTGAAGGAAACCGGCTTGCCTTAGACCCCAAAAAGTCAGGGCGTGCATCAGGCACAGGAGGCTGATCACCTACTTGCCGATTAGATTGACAAATGATCACGAATCAGATACATAAATCTAAAGCCCAGACCTAAATAAGCGCCACTGATTTATTTTATTTTTTCATTTGAACTGCAAATATTATATATTTTCGTGTTTATAGCATATTATAAAGCTGGTTCTTTTTATTATAGTTTTAGAGAGGTTTGTTAAAATTGTTACGTATTTATATTTCCTAAGGAATGCATTCTGATTTTAATGTACTTCTTGTACAGAAAACTTAGAGCTTACTTCAATATAGTGCAGTGTAGTGTGAAGTCAATATCGGCACTTAGACGATTATTTGGTCCGTTGTGCGCGCGTCAGACCAGCTCTTTCCAGAAGCTCACCTCAATATATCAAATGTGATTCACTTTCCACCTGATTCACTGAGTATGTGTGTATAGGTAAGTATAAGGCCTATACTGTTCTTCAAAATGATCGCCCAAAACATAATTTCAGATAGAATATACCACGTCAAAATCTCACGGAAATAACAAAATTTTGTGAATACCCCAAAAATTCTTGTGCCATGTCGACAAACCAGCCAGGTTTCCGGCGAGTAATTGTAAATAGGCCAGTTTCAAATAAGTTTTTAATGAACATTGTTTTTCTGTGAATGTATTGAGGGGAGCGCACAATGCACGAATAATAAAAACGAGGTATTAAAAATTAATGTTTAATTTCTCTTTTGTACGTCAAATTTACGACGTGCCGTTGTTAATATACTCGAAATTTCTTTGTAAACTTCACAGCGATCAGTAAATTATGATTTCGATAACTGAAGGGTAAGTATTAACGAGTAGTTTAAGCTTTAGTTTTTTTTTTAGAACAGGAGGCAAATGGGCAGGAGGCTCATCTGATGTTAAGTGATACCGCCGCCCATGGACACAATGCCAGAGGGCTCGCGAGTGCGTTGCCGGCCTTTTAAAAATTTGTACGCTCTTTTCTTCAATGTGCCTAAGTCGAATTGGTTCGGAAATACTTTAGTCGGCAGCTGATATTCATCTTCTTCTTTTGGTTCCATTACAGGACGTTGGCCGTTAGTTTCGTGAAGCGTCCAGATGCAGCAACTAGTTGCTTTGGTATTGCGAGAGAGCTCTCTCGCAATACCCGTCCAAGTCGAATTGGTTCGGAAATACTTCAGTTAGCAACTGATTCCACATAGTGGTCGTGCGCGGTGAAAACTGCCTTGAGAAACGCTCAGTTGTGGAACGACGGACGTCGAGGTGATACGGATGGTATTTTGTATTCTGCCTTGACGTCCGATAATGAAACTCACGTGTAGGCGCAACTTTCCTTCGCTGCATATGTTATATTCATAAAATTTATTATTAAATAAACTTTTCAGTCTTTAAAATTCCATTTAAAGCCATCAATATATCTTAAGTCAATGTCAATCAAATCTATATATAATATCTTAAATCAATGGCCAAAATACTGTTTTAATTAATCATAATCTTAACTTTACATTCCTTCATTTAATATCCCTTCCGTAACTACTTAGTATTAAACTTAAGATCGAAATTCTTTATAGAGATTTAGCATTAATAAACCACTTTACACAGTTGTTTGTTAGCAACATAACACCGCCACGTCGAACTAATGAGTGAAGTCACTTCACTTAACATTAAGTAATGTGGTTTGGGTTACATACGCTTATCATGTCGACTAATTATCACTGTCATGTATACTGTCGCGGTTTACAAGTGAGTTCGAAATTAGAATAGTTTATAAGTACTTTACAGGCTGGAAAATTACTTATTTTTATATTTCACTGTAGGCTCATTCAATAAGCTAATTCTATCACTAAAAACCACGGCCTCTTCATAACTGCGTATTAAAAATGTTTCGGAAAGGAACATTCTAGTTTTAGTGACGGTTGTCCCGGTAAAAGCGAGAGAGAACTTGAAGCCCCAACGCGGCACTGTAGCAACTACCCGAGGAGGTTTAGTGGGTATTGCTCACCCATTATCTGAATTGCAGATACTCTGTGTACGTTTGGACTGGAGTAGCACGCGCAATGTATTTCCGCCTCGGTTATCGTAAAAATGTAACGGTTATCCACATCGACAGTAGATAAGCAAGCAGTAGAAATCTAATATAAATACTGTACTTACTTAGGGGACAAATGAATTCAAACCTATGACAAGCGAAAGATTTCTCTTACACTTAAATTTGTCCCTATATGCTGGCATATTTTATTAAATCGCACGGTGTTGGTTACCGTTTTAAAGACCGGCAACGTACTCGCGAGCCCTCTGGCATTGATTGTCCATGGGCGGCGGTACTACTTAACATCAGATGAGCCTCCTGCCCATTTGCTACAAAAATATTTTATAAAACTTTAATATTTCAATGTGATAACTGTTTGCATGACACACGGTAATGGTTGATGCAAATTTCGGAGTGCTTAGTTAACGCTTTGTCACTAATAGAGCTTTTGAATATTAATTCGCGTGATAATATTAAAGCTCCGTCTAGGTGAACTGAATTTCAAGGTATTCACTCGGTTTTTAGTGTTCTGGGCTTTTGCCTACTAAAATTATTAATAAATTAGTGTTTTCTTTGTCATTTTGAAAGTATTTAAAGTTTCATTCACAGTGTTCGTTCTAAATCCTTTTTATTTTTCTTAAATGCTGTGTATAAAATAAATAATTATAAAGTGACAGATGCAATCTACGGCCAAGAACCATTAGGAGTTGTAGCACAACTGAATTATTTAATACATTCAAATATATAATATCAAAAAATTTCCGCAATGTAACAATCTGAATCAGTGCGGGACAACCAGGCAATTGAAATTGCGACTAGGTTTAATCTGACAGTTTGCCCACAGTGCCCGATTATTCAATAATTCTTCGTCCAATTATATATTATTAATATCCCTTTATCTTGTACTTGTTGTTCTTAAAAGGCCGCCAACGCACTCGCGAGCCCTCTGGCATTGAGTGTCCATGGGGTGCGGTATCGCTTAACATCAGGTGAGCCTCCTGCCAGTTCGCGTTTGTTTTTATAAAAAAGAATCAAGCTAGGTATATTTCTTATTTATAGAAAAAAATTAATCTAATTACACTGTTTTTACTTGAGTATCTATTACGATTTACAATTAAAGCGTTAACATAGTTTACTAGAAATACTCGAAATCTTATTTTAAAGCAGTGAAATTTGACTGATGTAGTCTTTATGAATAAAGGGGATTAAGATGTACTTCGTCTGAGAATTTAATCAAATCGCTGTTTTATTATAAATATTGAAATTAAAATTAATGTCTTAGTTTAATGACAGTACTCCACAAACCTTTTTTATTTATTTAACAAAGTTAGCTATCACTACAGGTTACTCCAACAGGGTAACTATTTACATTTATATCACATACAATACAATACATACACATAGAAAAAAACAATACAACATTAAACAATTATGGATTAACATATTTACAAAAGTACTATTTCTTAGTAGACCTTTGTCAGTACACTCAACGGACAATCAAAAATGTCGGTTAATCTATGCAGTACATTAATTATTTTCATACATTGTGTCGTGTCATGTAGGCAATGTCTTTGGTAAAATAGCAATAGAACAAAAAACGCTATTTAGATGTTGTAGTAGACTAAATAGCGAATAAGACGCGTCAGTTCAATAATAACGTTACGAAAGGAAATGCGATCGTTAATAATTTATGGGTATCTTTATGTTTTCCCGGTTTACTTGTAAACTGCTCAACTGTGCTTCATATAACATTTACTTCCTGTCAAAGTGGACTACATAGCAGAATTGAAAAGAGCAATGAATAAATAAAGCAAAAACGATACTAGTAAACATTCAGAAATCAAATTAAATGTCTAAAAAGCAGAAATATTACATACAACACGCAAAGACAATAGCTTATAAAAATACGTGTGTATAATGTGATGATGTAGTGATAAAATAATAAAAAAAACACGCCATAATGCGTGACAGAATGAGAACTATAGATTGTACCAATATAACATTTTTGTACCATATTCTTGCAAATATGGTACAAAAGTGCACGGGAATGATACGCTGATCCTGAGCTAAACGAACAAGTAAGCAATCATAACTGTTGAAAATAAATATAAGTTTATTATTATTATTCCATGAAGGTGTATGAACCAAGGGTGTTAATTTCTGATCGCTTAGTATCAAAAATTAATTTCCCTTACCCGTACCGTCAAATGTGTTTTTTCTTAACAATATATATCTGTATCATAAAAATATATATTATTATAACTGTTTAAAAACAGATATCACGACTTTTTCATTTATTATTGATATTCTATTACAAGCCGTCGGAAATATCTGCGAACCTCGCTGGAATGCGCTTCCCCTGGCGCCCCCGCACCCCGCCCCGTTTTCGCCTATCCAGTACCGTTGCCAACGCAATCGCCGACGCACGTGTATTATTCTTTTGCTTTCGTAATCGCATTTTAGTGTTTATTGTTTGTCTGTTTGGTGAAATATTACATAAACTACCTATTTAGTGCTGTATGTAAGATGGGTAGGTACGAGTATCAATAAAAATAAGTACACAAATAAAATATTTTTTATTTTTACATCTTCAATTTTTTTGCTATCTCTCCAGTTTGTATGACGTCATTAAGCCAGGTTCGCAGATATTTCCGACGACTTGTACTTATGAATATTTGCACAATTCACCATAAAATAATGCGCAATTGTACAAGAGCCTGAACTCGGTGTGAATTTACTAAAAAAAGTTACTCAAACCTAAGCAGGGCGCAATAATGTAAGCTTTGCTTAAGTAACTTTTCAATCCACTACAAATTCAGCAAAATCCTTAATTTAATGCAGCACAAATTCCATTTCATGAATTTATGATTAGGATCTGGTTGTTTGTAAATGAATGGGATTTTGAGAATATTCACGATTAATAATAATACGGATGGAGAAGTCATCTGAAATATCATAAACATTCTTTGGTACAAGTTGTTATATCAAAAGTTCTTATAATTTTCCAATCTTTGATTAAAATCGAGTAAAAACCTGTTTTAAATAATCTATCTTGATTGACTTGGCTGTTCTTCTCTTTTCGTAACGTTCACAAATTATGCATGCTTAAGGTAAAAGCGAAATTTTAACAAAAAATGTGTATTTTTAATAGCTTGTTTTCATACACTTTTTTTCTGAAAATTAAAACAAATTTAAAAAGTTTGGGCCCTGTGGCAGTTTCCTTAAACGCTGGCAGAATTTCTCCATTTTTTCACCATCTCTGGGGTCATCGGTACTATCTACCAGGCGCTAACATAAATCTTTAATAAGCGCCTGTGCACTTGAACCCCACGGCTCAAGAGTCTCTACTCCAAAGGGAACAAAATCGACGTTGGAGGAAGGACTCTTATATTTGTGCCGTTTATTATTTGCCGCCTGTTTAAAAAATTATATTCATTTTGCGTTGATTATTGTTGACGGATAAAATCACGAGTCGAGACGCTTAGACCATTATTCAAGAACGAAAATAACTCAATTACCATGTAGAATAATGAAGACATAATGTATGCGATGTTAAACCTTGAGCAAACTATCCCGCTCCATAAATTATAATCAACGAGACAATCAAATTAAAAAATAAAAATCCTCATGCAGAAACCATCGCAGATTGGAATTAAGTCATCACTACTCAACGATACAGCAAGAGACTTTCAAACTTTACTGAATATTGTATATCGTTCAAGAAACTGTGCTCATGAAATGAAACTTCTTTACACGCATGAGAATGAAACGCAATATTAATAATATTAGCGTCACGAAGATGTGCAGCGTTTTTGTCGAAGAAAAGAGAGAGAGCGATTGACACTGATTGAGAGAGAGTAAGAAAGGGCTAACATAGCTTGAAGCAAATAGAGCGAGAGTAGGGAGCAAGCAAGTGAGAAAGATCGAAAGAGAGAGTGAGATAGAGCTAACGTCGCATCACGCACAATGCCATAGAGCGAGAGGTAGGAGAGAGCTATAGTGAGAATGATTGAAAGAGAGAGTAAGGGAGATTGAGGAAAAATACACGCTATTGGTTGATGTAATCGTTTAGTAGTTACATATTAGAACTTTAGATGGCATTTCTGGTTAATAAAGTCTTCTGCAGTAAACGCAGATTTTTTTATTTATTTATATTATCATTAGCACGTATACAGTGTGTAAACAGTGTGAATATATGAACACATTAAAATGTCTAGGGAAGATGGAAGGGGAAGAACTGTCGGACTTTTGCCAAATTACCAAGTTTTTTGCCTGCTACATTCACCTTAGAATGTTTGTTAGACATTGAACAATTGTTTAAAGAATCCTTAACATTTGTGTAAGTGAAATTATGTTTTAAAATCTCATTTAAGTTTGAGAAACAGCGTTAAAAATGCATACGAGTTATGGTATGTTAATCTACAACACGTGATTAAAGCACAAGCAAAAGTGACTCTTAAATACAGGGCCATAGAGTCAGTCGAACTTGTCTACTTAAGTAAATGTTAATAGCGGAAAAAATCGCGTCGTCATCCCGTCAACGGCTAGCCGTGACGAATGGCGGCGTAGACTATAATTCCTTTACATTATTCAAAAACCAACATTTAAAAAACGAACAATCAACCAAACAGATCGGATCGTGACAACTTTGCTACTGGCCTGATGTCTAATTAAAAAAAGGTTTTATTCAGTTTTTGACAATTCGTGTTTTTCAAATTTAGACCGTCAGTAACCGATTTTGTTTTCATGTCCCGTGTTAGTTTTGGAGATTTTTTGTTTGCACTTTTAGCTGTTGCAAAAATACCGGAACTAAAATGTTTGTCTATAACGGTTCGTTTGTTAAAAAGGTTATTCGAGTGATAAAAACGTTAGAAAGTCCATCCAATTTGAAGGCATTGCACATAAAACTACATAGAACAAATTAATGGATTTTGTTACGAACTTTCCTATACCTGATGTTTTACTGTAAGGGGCAAACGAACTACCAAAAAAGCGATACATTTTACATTTATCATAAAACCCTTAAATAGATAGATAGTAGCCGTGACTTATAAAATTTATAATTTAATAATAATACCAGTACTACGTTAATAACTTTGATTTCTAAGTACATTAATTATCACGCAAAGTAGATGGTGATGATGGCCCGTTTCTGAACTTTGAAGCCGTCGTTTATATTAGTAAGTTTTTACTCAATTACATTTAAATTCAAATTATATAAAATCATAAATTTTAATATTTAAGTATCATACTAAAAGTTTCTTTAAAACTCGACTCCATTTCTGTGGTAATTAAAAATTACCATTAATAAATGCTTTGTAATGAAGTTTTATCGAACATAGAATTACTTAAAGCCGTTATTAGGTAACGACTACTTAAATCAATTAGTTGTTATTTATAAGTAAACCATTTAGTTAAATCTGAGGCTAAATTAAGATATTTAGGACAGAGAATCTCTGCCATATTTAAGTAATAAGGTTTTTATTTAATCCATTACAGCGAGGGACTGTAAGTCTTGCTCAAATTAAGCACAATATTATGGAATTTTAATCCACCATTAGAAATAATATACGTCTCTGAGTACGACTGTAAGACCATAAATTAAGTTGCCAGGTAAGTACAAAACAGATTGAGTTGTAACTTTTTCTGTTCGTACGATCTCAAGGGTCATTAAATCGTTTTGTTTCGCCTTGAGAGGCTTTTGTTTGTATTTTTTCTGCTTCTCAGAAGGTTTAAGTTATTTTTAATGTTTATATTACCTTTACTGGTGTCCTGTAATTGTCGGTAAGGAGATTGTTTCGTCAAATTGATTCCTTGGAACATGGATGGTGTGTTTTACTTATTTAATTCGTAATCCTACAGCTAACAAAAATTATATATAATACCAGACAATTACACTGAAAATATAGACAGAGAAGGAATACATAATAAAACCTAGTCCAATTTAACCCCAAGAAGACACAAGTTTGCGCGTTTTCCGCTAAAAAAACACCCTTTGTCGCTACTCCTCTTTTCGAAAACACTCTTCTTAAAGCCACAGCCAGCATTGGAATACTTGGCGTTGACATATCGAGCGACGTTCAGTTTCGCGGTCACTTGGAGGGAAAGGCTAAATTAGCCTCCAAAAAGCTTGGTGTGCTCAGCAAGGCGAGACGGTACTTCACTCCGGGCCACCGCATGCAACTATATAAAGCGCAAATTCGGCCCCACATGGAGTACTGCTCTCACCTCTGGGCAGGGGCTCCCCAGTACCAGCTCCTTCCACTTGACCGTATACAACGCAGAGCGGTTCGAATCGTCGACGACCAATCCCTCTCCGAGCGGCTTGATCCTTTGGCGTTGCGTAGAGATGTGGGGTCACTCTGCATCTTCTACCGCATTTACCATGGAGAGTGTTCAGAGGAGTTGTTCGGATTAATACCTGCAGCTGAGTTTCATCATCGGACGTCGAGGCAGAATACGAAATTCCACCCGTATCACCTCGACGTCCGACGTTCCACAACTGAGCGTTTTTCAAGGCAGTTTTTGCCGCGCACCACCACTATGTGGAACCAGCTGCCCACTGAAGTATTCCCGAACCAATTCGACTTAGGGTCCTTCAAGAAAAGAGCGTACCAATTCTTAATAGGCCGGCAACGCACTCGCGAGCCCTCTGGCATTGAGAGTGTCCATGGGCGGCGGTATCACTTAACATCAGGTGAGCCTCCTGTCCGTTTGCCCCCCGTTCTATAAAAAAAAAAAATAATAATATTTAACTACAAAAAGGTTCAACAATTTTCAAAAGGAACCAAACAAAAAATATTCAATACATGAACTAAGTGGTACCTAATTTGGCTGTGTTGTGTGTTGGTGTAAAAGCTCACTTTTACTCATGATGCAGGTGTTTTTGCGCTATAGATATTCTTATTAACCATATTCCGCGATAGCGTAAACGAGTCAAGGCTTAAATATTGGTCATTGTATGTCCGGGCTGCGCTATACAAAAATGAGTTAGTGTTGATGTCAGGATCATAAACAAAGCACGATCACGAGTTTGGTAATAATTATTATAATATTTTTTGATTGTTCAGTCAATAAACTTAGTTACGATACACCTTCAATAACTTCACGTTTCCTGGTCCGTCAGGTGAGCCCTTTGCCAGTTCTTTTCTTTTAAAAATGAGGCCTTTTCGGCCTATAATAAGGAAAAAGGCATGCTACTACGGTGACGACATCCTAATCGAATGAAGTGTCCACTCTGTTTTCTTGTACTACCTACCTCAATATCGGCTAGTTAATTCGATAGTATATTTTTATTTTCGTTGTTCTTGGGATAAGCACGTTCAAGCAACTGTTCAGATTTATAAAATTAGTGTAGCGTTCAGTCCCGGCTTCGGAAGGATATTTATTTTATTAAATTAATTATAGACGATGTCTTCTACGTATACTCGTAAATCTGTAGTCATCACTTTGCTCTACTGTCAGTCTCCGTATCGCACGCGATATTGGGTTACATTATAGAAGTTTTCATACGGATTCCTAAACTTTTCAGCTTTGAGTATAGCCCATATTCATCAGGCATAATATAGCATTGTAATGGTGAAAGAATTTTTGAAGTTATACTTCTTTAGGCGCGTTATGAAAAATTGATGAGAGTGAAATTTTACGATGCGCGCGCACCGTTACACAAAATTAACAGAATGAAGTTGCCCACGGAAAATGCTACGGCATTGGACATAATTTAAAAACAACATTCGAATAATAATAGAATTTATGTTACACTTAATGTAAGAGAATAATAATAAATATTTAATATTTTATTTTTCAAATGTAAACTGAACTTTATTGACTATAATGACTCCTTTTCCAGTCTTTGATTATTTAATTATTGTAATTAATTATTTGCATGCAATCAAAACCTATTTTTAATAATGCTAAAGAAGTATAACTTCTTACGCGCGTACATAAGTACACGCACCCTTTTTTTTAAATCAGTCCAGTCGTTTTGGAGCCTATTCAATCGAAACAAACTATTAATCATAAATATGGCAGTGATTCACTGCCCCTATATAACTTCTTTTAGCCTCAGATTTCCCTTAAATTCTTTACTTTATACGTAGACTATATATAAAACGCATTTTGTTTTTTTTTTGATAAATTTATCAACGCTTCGATACTTAATTGACGAAAACAATTTATCAAAATTAAATTTAGGACAAACATTGACGTGGCCACAAAATAAACACTTTGCAAATGCAAATCAATTTATACCACCACAAACAATGCCTAAAAACCGCTGCGCAAGTGCTGTGCCAATATCACTCTCGTTTTGGCTTTTCAAATGACTATTTAATTTTAAAATTAGAAATAGATTTTTTAAATAGTGTTTTTTTAATGATTAGATTATTTAGCGGATATAAACGTAAATTGATTATGTTAATAATGTCAAAGATATCAGAATATCGATGAATAACTTAGAAGTTATTTTATGTGCAACGTTTTCGACGTGGGACTCTATTCCCTAGGGTCATAGATTACCGAAATCACCATGTGCGCATTTAACGCACTTAACATTTAAAAAAACACTTGCTCGTACGGTGAAGAAAAACATAATAACCTGCACAGACCCAAAAAGAAACACAAGAAAGGCACAGAATAATCACCCACTTGTTTATTAGGATTGATCACGGAACAGATACAGAAATCTGAGGAACAGTCCTAAAAGGATTTAGCGCCATTGGTATATGTAACTTTCTAAATAGTATGGAATCAATTAATACGTGAGAAGTTCCGTTGGACAAATGTGCCGCTCAGTCTTATTTTTTGTCACAGGCTTAATTGGATTAGACATTTCTGTGTCTGTTCGTCTAGATTTACTTTTTAACATAAAATATGTATTAATTTGCCACTGCAAGAATGCCTATAAACCAGTATATGCGTGCAGCGTGACAACATTTCCCCGCTGTGGCGTAGGCGGAGGTGGTCGAGTGATAATAGGGTTGATTAGAAATTAATAATCAATGGCCGTGTCTAAAGGGATATCAAAATTCATTTATATCACGTTTTTCTACAACTGAATTTTTTTAGGGAGGTTATACCACGCATCACCACTACTTGGGAGCCTTCTGGTAATGTGAGTGTCCATGGGCGTCGGTAGATTAGCCTTCTGACCTTGCTCCCATTTATATATTAAAAAAATATGTTCAATGTCTAGAAGTAAAATTAGTACCAAGTTTCAAGTTTATATTTAGCTGTCGATAGTCTGTCAAGTCAGAGTAATATGATTAAAACATCAAAGGGAAAACAAAAACAAGGCACGGTTGAAGGCAGCCTGCGGGTGTAAGGTATATAATAATTATTATTATACTCAAAAGAACCGCCACGCACACAGTAGAAACCACAAGTCACGCACACATACAACAGTCGTGAACAAAAGCTCGGTGTTTCAACTCACACATCAATACTTTTATTCGCATGTACAAGCACACATGCTGCGCAGGAACATCATAATTACGAGGCCCACTGGCGTGCGTCGAGTTGTAACGAGCTTAACAAAATGGCGGTTAATTTTGTTCTTTTAATAGTTTATTAAAGGAACAAACGAATATTACAAAATGAATATATTTGTCTGCAACGATTGACATTTTCACTAACGAAGTGAGATTTTAAGTGCTATTTAGGAGAGCGGGTGAGAGAGAAAGAAAAAGTACTTTCTTTTTTTTATGTTACAGGAGGCAGACGGGCAGGAGGCTCATCTGATGTTAAGTGATACCGCCGCCCATGGACACTCGCACTGCCAGAAGGCTCGCAAGCGCGCTGCCGCCTTTTAAGAATTGGTACGCTCTTTTCTAGAAGGACCCTAAGTCGAATTGGTTCGGAAATACTTCAGTGGGCAGCTGGTTCCACATAGTGGTGGTGCGCGGCAGAAATTGCCTTAAGAATAAAATGTCATGACGATGACTTAAATATGAATAGAAAACATTTTATTTAAAAAACAAGCCCGAGTGGAACCAATCAAAATATTTAAACGCAATTTCCCAAAATTATTATTTTTTCGAATTATGCCTTTGTATGACTGAGAGTGCAATACATACTGATTCCCATACTCACGCAACTTAAGACAATCACAATATCTAATTTCAAATAAAGATATTACTAACTGTGAAACTATTTAAGGAATAGTAATGATTTGCCTGCATCAGTAATATGGAAACACTGTTCTTATTTTCAATGTAATCCAAAGCAATACCAAAGTTTAATTTAATCGAAGAAGAAGTCTATTTATTCGCATGAACATTATTAAAAGTTTACGTCTAATGCGTTGCTCCAATTGATCAAAAGGTTTCTATTGTGAGTTCGTGGCCATGTAAAGATAACAGTTTCGAACCGACTTAAATGTTTTATCGCGTACGTGATCAAAGCGTGACGGATCTGATAAGTAACATTAATTAAAATAATTCTAGATTAGATCCTTTTCAATTAAGTTGTTAACGAATGAATAGGGCATTAAAATGCATAGTTATAATTATGGTAAGGAGTTATTTAAATTTAATTAGAATTTTAATAAAATGTATGTATAATTAAGGGTTTGCTCGCTTGTTCCATGCCATAACCTAAAGCACTGTGGGTAAGTTGACGCCTATAGCTTTGTAATTACGAAACTATACAAATTTAGCTAAGAACAAAAGGACGCAGATATGTGTCTGGCCCATTGCCCCGTTTGAGGGTCACTGGTCTTCAGAGAATAGTAATGTCATAATTATATGAGTCCTCAGTTTCTTAATTAATAAAATAAATAAGTACATTATTTATTTTGGTTTTTTTACAAGTTTAGTATTGAATCTGTACTTTAAGGCTTATATATTACAGACAATTGCACATGGGATATGTACACCGAATAGCGACTACAGAACCCCAAGGTCCTTACTGAACTCTCAACCAGGCTGCCTTAGTGGGGTGGAGTTGTCAAGGAACCTGCTGCCCAATTGACTTAGGGTTCTTCAAGAAAAGAGCGTACCAATTCTTTACAGGATGGCAACGCACTTGCGGCAATATAAGTGTCCATAGGCGGCGGTATCACTTCAGGTGAGCCTCCTGCCCGTTTGCCTACTATTACATAAAAAAACGGACCTCTAAACAATAGACGCAAGAAGTACGAAATAGATAACGATGGCAAAATATACTTGCGGAGGCTAAGGCCCACAAGGGGCTGTATAGCCATTGATGATGATGATATTACAAACAATAATACATTTGAAAAGGCATAGTCACCACAGATTACTTCCCCATACCTACAAGTATATAATTCACCTAAGCCACTTCCCGTCATCGCTATGGTTAGCCCTTTAATAGCAACTTATCTACTAGGTTATTATCAAAGAGGTTTATTGGTAGAATTTCCACAGAGCATAAATTAAATTAAAATATTATGTTTTCCTATCTCCACGAACAAAGTCGCTCGAGCTCTTGGCGTATAAATCTTCTGTGCGTGTTTGTAATTTTTAAAAGGCTGGACCGATTTTGATGAAATGATTAGTTTGTGGATTCGAGAATGGTTTTACAATTAGATGATGTTCAGCCTGCGTTTGCAATGTAAGCGGACAAAATGTAACGTAATTTACGACATCACATTAGAAACCTCAAAAACAACAGTATTTCTCCACTATTTTAATGGATGTTATTATACATATAAACCTTCCTTTTTAATCACTCTATCTATTAAAAAAACCGCATCAAAATCCGTTGCGTAGTTTTAATGATTTAAGCATACATAGGGATTTAGGGACAGAGAAGGCGCCTATGTTTTATACTATGTAGTGACTAGCAAAAGAATTGCTTGAAGTTAAATTATTCAAACTTCGAGGTATAGTTTTAAATCTATCAAAACGACATCTGGCCTTCTACCGAACTTGCATATTTAATGTAACATAACAATAAAGACGTCAAGAACAAAAAAAGTCCAAACAATGACCTTAATCATGGTAGGCTTGAAGCGTATGTTAATGAAGCTTCATTAATTTGGGCATTTCTTACAGTAGCAGGAAACATTTAAATATGAGTTAGTAAGTGATTAATATTTATTACCCTGTGCGAGCTAACTTGCGTAAGTATTGAAGAATTGTAAATTTTCATGAATAATTTGGATAGTACTGAAAATGAAAATTTAAATGGGTTGAAGTAAATTTTAAAATATTGTTGAATTTTAATGAAAATCAAAGTATTTACATGCCAATAAAGCTTTGTTTCGTATAAACTATAAATCGAAACATGAAGGTTTGAAATATTTAAAACTAACATAAATTAATTGAATAATTAAATAATAGCACTATACGGAGGCATGAACTATTAGAGATTGCACAAGAAGACACCTCGAAGCTTTGGAGGTTACCGTCGCATGCTTTGCATCAGCTGGATCTAAAGAGTGACAAATAAAACAGTCCTTCAACCAATCGGGACGACACGAATATTTTTGCAGACTGTTAAAATACGGATTTACTACGTTTTATTTTTGCCGCGCACCACCGCTATATTGAACCCAGCTGCCCACTGAAGTATTTCCGAACCAATTTGACTTAGGGTCCTTCAAGAAAAGAGCGTACCAATTCTTAAAAGGCCGGCAACGCACTCGCCTTCTGGCATTAAGAGTGTCCATGGGCGGCGGTATCACTTAACATCAGATGAGCCTCCTGCCCGTTTGCCCCCCTGTCTATAAAAAAAAACGGATAGTCGCATATCTCGGATACGTTTTGCGTCATAATACGACTTGATGCAGCTTATAATGATGGGTAAAGTCAAGAGACGTGCTGGTAGAAGGAAGAAGTCGTGGTTGCGAAACGTACAGGAGTGGACCGGCATCACATCCGCCGAGGTGTGGACGTGAGGCACTTTAGACTAGTGCAAGATACCTGGCAATTCAAGTTGTTATCAGCCAACCTTTAGCATTAGAGTGGATAAGAAAAAGAAGAATTGAATAATTAAACGACGTCCTGTAGACTGCAACCATATTTAAAGTATTCGTCTAAAATAAGAACGTCAATCCATGAGAATTGTATAATTTTCACTACATATATGTATGTAAGTACCTACTCTAAAATACGTACAGGTCTTGATTGATGCAACTTTTCATAGATACACATAATATGAAACCCACTAAAGTACTATAAAACAAAATAACTTAATGCCCTATGCAAAGATTACACAACTATCCCAGAAATACGAGAAAGGCTATCAGATAACAAACGCTAAATCACAAAATTAAACATTCCAAAAGAGTCGTCCGACAACCAAATTAACTCAAAAGAAAAATACCATACAGATAATCAAGATTGTGGGAAGAAAAAGAGCTAGGTAATTATAAAAAACAAGATTTTTATCGAACTTATTTAAAAACAAGTTTAATAATGGACATAGTTATTAACGCTTCTAACAATAATTAGTCGGTGCGATGATGGATTGCCACATTTTTGTTTGTACTCGTTTATGGTTTTAAAATGACATTTCCCATTTATCAAGCTTAATAGGGCTTTTAAAGGAGAATTAACATTTGAAATAAAGTTGTATATTGTAGGCCTATTAGTGTATAACTAAGCTATAATTACTGACAATACTATATTGATATGGTTATTAATAATCAATTTTTGTGAAATAAATAGAACTCGTAATAAAGGCGTTAAATTGAAGTAAAGATATTTAAATATGAAATTAACACCGTGAAGCTATTTATTGCATAATTGAAAGGTACGAGTTAAACGTTTAACTTCCAAGTTTTAATTAGATTAATATACACTTATAACTAGATACAAAATCATTGTATTGGATCCCTTTATTGTGGAATAGTGTAGGCGCTACAACCTTTTTAAGTCTGGGCCTCAGATATCTGTATCTGTTTCATGATCATTTGTTAATCTAATAGGCAAGTAGGTGATCAGACTTCTGTGCCTGTGGTCTAAGGCAAGCCGGTTTCTTCACGATGATTTTTTCCTTCACCGTTCGAGTAAATGTTAAATGCGCGCATATAAAGAAAGTCCATTGGTGCACTGCCGGGGATCGAAACTACGACCTTAGGGATGAGAGTCGCACGCTGCAGCCACTAGGCCGACATAAACTAGGTATTTATTTTAAGGTATTCTAATAAACAGTTCTTAACAAGGTTGTTTCTGGTTATGGACTAAATATTACAATTTATGTGTTGTGCCAGAAGAATTTGTGAGGTGTGGAATCGAAAACATGGGTATCTTAGTTTATCGATATATGGCTAAAAATTAGGAAGGTTGGTTGCCATGATAATACCGATATTTTTTTATGTAAATTCAAATAAGCAATTTTAATAGACAAAGATGCAAAACCGCAGTGTTTGATGAAATTTAAAAGATTTATTGCTCACTGATGCAGAAACCGCGAAACGACCGCGAAATTTAAGCATATTTCATTAACCTATACCCATGTCGAATAGTTACTATATTAAGGTATTTTATTTATTATTATGTACGCTTGTATTAGACCCTTAATACTTAATTTTTTATACTTTGAAGAAAGAAATTTTCCGATTTTATTTGCTCATGTGGCTCTCGGTTTGTAAGTATTTCCCTACCCACAGCAATTTTAGTAAATAAAGATGTTCCAGACCAGGATCAGCCGTTACCATACCAAAAGCACCCGTTATTGCCACTAACTTCGAAGACACGCCAAGCCACAGCTATCATCGGAGTACTGGGCGTTGATAAATGGAACGACATGCAGTTTCGCTGTCATTTGGAGAGAAAGGCTAAATTAGCGATCAAGCTTTGGTGTGCTCAGCAAGGAGGACGGTGCTTCACACCGGGCCACTGCATGCAACTCTATCTAACTACGACCAGTCACTTCCCCTTGCCGTTGCGTAGCGATGTCGGGTCTGCATCTTCTATCTCATTTTCGTCGGACAATATTTGGATTAATGATTCGGATTAATAGCTGCAGCGGAGTTTCATCATCAGTGGTCGATCACTGATGATGAAACCTCGAGGAAGACTACGAAATTCCACCCGAATCACCTCGAGGACTGTTGTTCCACAACTGAGCGCTTCTAAGGTATTTATTGCCGCGCACCACCACTATGTGAAACCAGCTGCCCACTGAAGTATTTCCGAACCGATTCAACTTAGAGTCCTTAGAGATGAGTGCGCACAAGTTCCATTCCAAGGGTGAGCTCCCTTCCGGTTTGCTCCCTGTACTTTAAAAAACCCCCCCGAACGAATGTGATCGAAATGTAAGGCCTACAAAAAAACTGAAATAGTTCTCAGAGCAGCCGTTCCCTTTTTTGTTATTTTCACGATGCCGCTCTGAATCTTTATTTAGAACTGACAGTCTAACCAAGACTCTCTCGGCATTCCAGGGTCCGTCTATGTCAGTCTTTACTAGCCTAGACCTATCTACTTCAAGAGGTGTGAACTAGAACTGCGTGTAGTTTGAATTCACTCCAATTACTCTCTTTTGTAGCATTGAAAAGGATTTGGTAAATTTGCTCAACCTTTGCGAAGCTAATTTGTCTAAAAATCTCAACAAAGTAATAAAAGGGCTCAGTATTGTTTTATTCAAATGAGAGAATAAAATAAATACTGTCCAACGATGGCGGGTGGATTTAGGAACATGGCGACAAGTCCCAAACAAATCGTATTATTTTGCATTAATTCTTGCGATCTCGGGGAATAGGCTTCGCTCTTTAAATAAAGCTTTTATGAGGTATTTTTATATTCGCCTATATTAATGATAAAATATGGGACGACTTAATCCGGTTTGAATAATTTTTGTGAAATATAACAAGTACGGAGTCGAGGATATTCATGAAGACTATTGCTTTTAATAAGGACAAAAGATTTAATAGCTACTGCTACTTTGCTGCTATTCAGGCCGATAGTTAAACGGCGCTGTTTTGTAAAGAAGCTAGGCTATTGATTGAACGGCTAATTAAGTTGGCTTCGACATATGCATTACAATTCGTAGATTTGGCGACACTTTTAAGTAAACGAGACCTGTGTCAGGAGTCTCAACTAAGAGAAGAGATTATTAATTATTATTACTAAAGATTTTGAGAAGATGGGAAAGGAAAAAATCATTTGCATTAGTAACTTAGTGTTAGTGCATGTTAGTCTTAAGTGCTAAACTTCTTCCCCTTAATATAGACTATAAGTAGTGTCCATGGACACTTTCTTAATATGTTAAATACCTGTTTAATAAATTAGGTTAGGCTTAAATTACTTGTTAGTCTTAAGTTAGGCTAGATTGTAATGTTTAATGATGTTTCAGTGAAGAGAAAATTATAAAAATTATAACAAAAAATACATATCATATTTCAATAATATCAAATAGCTAAGATTTTAACGACATTATTAAAATTCTTAGTTTAATATCGAACAAGAAGAGAGATCAGTCACGCGAGCTTAAAATGCCTCTTATTAATGCTTTTTGAATAAAATCGTTATGAGATAATAGTATTACACGGATATTAACACTCAATCGACTCAAAGCGGAAAATTGCCTGGAAGTTTTGAAGTCCACTCAACCCTTGCCCTCTGGAATGGTGGATTGGACCAACAATTTCACAACAAAAACCGCCAAACTCTGACCGCTCGATTGAAACGTCGAGAACTAAAAATATCCTCTGAACAAGCCGACAGGGCTATTCGCGCATATTCATTAATCATAATCGCTTTTTAAAGGAATATTGTTACCTATTTAAAAATGAAGATATGCTTTATATAAAATTGCTTATATGTATAATGTTATACGTTAATATATTGGTCCCACATGCACATATGTATCAATAATTTTGTGCAAATACAGGGGTCTAGGCTCCGAATATGATTTTGTCCCATTCGGTGTCGAGACCCTTAGTAAGTGGGGTCCTAGCTATTTAAAGCGGGAACGCTGCCAGTATCTTCGGAACCTTACCTAAAGGGACCTAAATAATATATTTTAGTTATTACATTGTAAGGTTAGTAAATTTTTTTTGTTCCATTTATTATAAAAACATAAGTACACGTTTAAAAATAAATGTTTTAAAGTATCAATTGCTTAAAATAATAAGATGGATCTATAACTCACATATATATAAACCCGTACCTACACACCATCACACACGAATTAGGTATTACCTTTACCCTTTCTTGTGTGAACGTTTTTATATATATAATATCGGAATACATGTTTGGCTATATCATTAGTATAATGGTTTTGTCATATATAAATATTATACCTTTAGGATAACATAATAAATAATTCACACCTTATTTGAAATACGATGTTGGGAATGTATTCATTTTTCTTATTATCTATGATCTTATGATCTATTAGATCTGTCTTCAGCTTTCATGTAAAACTCATTAGTAAAAATGATTTTTACGTAAATAAAAGTCATCGAGACATAATTATCGAAGCTCAAAAGTCAAAATCAACGATTATTCTCAGCATCAGCGGTTGAGTCGCAACAGAGACTCCAGAATAACCCAACAAAGCGATGTCTTAATTCCTCGAACGTATAGCTAACAATTTGTCGGCCTCTTGATATCTAAATTAGTATGATTTTTTTGTTTCGCAAACTGACGTTTCAATTAATGGCGTGTAATTTGGAGATGCGTTAACGCCTCATATCTCCCAGATGACGGCGTCAGCTGTCTACGTCATTAATATATGATTTTCTATTATTTTTAAGGTATTTTTGATGCATTTATCTTGCCATTATGTAGTATAGGGCTCTTCTCTCTCTCTAAAGGAAAATATTGTGAGGAAACTGGGGCATGTCTTAGATACAAAAGTAGACAGCGTGTGTAAAGAACAGAGTGTGGGCTGATATTAACCACATACAGATATATAGTACAAGATCAAGGGTTGTATCCACCAGAATGTAATCCCACGAGAATATAAGTGCGTGTTCCTATTTCACCATGCCTCCTGCTGATAGAGGTCAAATCTTTGTTTTTAATTTATTTTATTATTTTTTATTACTTAAGATGTCATGTGGAACAAAAAACTTGGCGGTTAAAAAGAGCGGCGGAGAGTTTATTGCCAGTTCTTCTCTTCCATTTTTTTTTATAGAACGGGGGGCAAACGTGCAGGGGGCTCACCTGATGTTAAGTGATACCGCCGCCCATGGACACATTCAATGCCAGAGGGCTCGCGAGTGCGTTGCCGGCCTTTTAAGAATTGGTACGCTCTTTTCTTGAAGGACCCTAACACACCCTTGCTTTGAGAACTGGCAGTGAACGTAAAATTAGAAGCATTTAATGTATTGACGTTATTTTTTGCCGTTCATAAATGTACATTGTGTTACCTACATGAATAAATAATTTTTGACTTTTGATCACCACTGGTTTTATTATTAAACGTCTCGGTCGGTTTTAATTTACACTATGGTCGCTGTGTTTGTTACCATGGTAACAAGTAAAATAGTGGTTAATATGGATATAAACTTTAGGTCTAATCAATCTAAATGAACATTAATAAGACAGTCATAACGATTCAACTGTCAGGATTGAATAAGTTGTAATATGAAATATAAATAAAATTTATTTTGAATCATTTAAACATCTCTTAAATCACGCTTAAAATAGAATGATTAATTTGTCACCAATGTGGTTGAGAAAAATATATTTTATACAAAGTTTCTTGAATTTGCTATTGCTTTAATATTAATTTAAAATTATTAATGAACCAATAAATAAACGCAAAAGCCCACGCGACTAGAGTTAATATTCAGTTTGCGATGATTTATGCTTGCTTACAAATCTATTGAGTTTTGTGTACAGGTTGGTACTCTTTCTGCGCTGGTTCCCAGCTGGTAAAGTTACTTCGGAACCAAAACGATTAATAGTAGATTAATAATGGTAATTAACTTTTGACGACTCATTGGTCTAGTGGTTAGTACCCCTGACTGCGAATCCATGGGTCCCGGGTTCGATCCCCGGCTGAGACGAACATCGATGTGATGAGCATTTGGTGTTGTGCTTAGGTCTTGGGTGTATAAATATGTATTTATATGTCTATCTATCTATGTATGTATATCCGTTGCCTTGTACCCATAACACAAGCTTCACGAGCTTAGCATAGGACTCGGTCAATTGGTGTGAATTGTCTTTTTTTTTAAAAAAAAACTGTTTAAATAATTATGCTACAAAAATTAAATTCTTCATTAAAGGGTTCATATAAGATCTAGAACATTTTGATATTTTAATACATGAAGTTTACGACTTTCGTGGAACCGTCCTTGGTTCTAACTCTGCTATTTCTAGGATGTTATCTTATAAATTTCCCTCGAAATATTGTACTTCTACCGCACTTTCGCAAAGCTATTACATATTTAAATTTTGTATGAATTCTGTTAGTAGATATCACTTTTAAAGCATGTCGCGAATTTTTTTAAAAAGCAAAACTGAGTAAAAATTAGATTTTATTGTTATTTTTGTTTATTTATCTGTTTATTAGTAATCTTACAGCTAACATACATATTATGAAACAAAACACTTGGAAAAGAAAACACAAAGCCACAACATATAACATAGATAAACAATATACCTATATGAAACAGAAAACATAAGTAGGTAAGTACATTAATATACAAAATGAAAAAAAAATACTGAAATTTAACATCAAACAAACGACAGTTAAAACTTACCCATTACCCTAGTAGTATGTGTATGATTAGATACAGGGCCAGATTTAGGGGCCCTGTCCACAAAAGAGCCTTCGAAAAAAAAATGTTTTAAATTCCGACACTAGTAAACAAAATTTATTTTTATATGCTTGTTAAATACTAAAAGAATCTACTTGGTTTCACACTAAATTGTTCACTGAAAAACTCGACACAACAATGTAAAACATTGTTTATTTTTTTTGGGAAATAATTTGGAGCCACTTGTTGCCCCGATGCGTCCAGACATATAATCCGTCCCTGATTAGATACCTATTTCATTATTGTCTTTCATTTATTAAACTCGTATTGGGCACAATAATAGTTGCTAATAACAAGTATAAATGTTAAAACAACCTTGCTCGAAAACCGGAATCTTTATTAAGACATAAATCTTATATTTCGTTCATTTAAATAAAATCACCATTATGTTCCGATCAACGTAAGCGGCTCGAATTGCCAAATAGGCATGGTTCGATTACCGAATCTTCGTTTGTATAAATTTATAGGTAGGTGTAAAGTTTCGATTCATTAATATTAATAAATGATTAATTCGTTAAAGCAGATTCCCACGACATCTACTTGGTAATCAGGATAACGCATTGCTATTTTTAAAGATATTTTTCTATTACAATGTAAGCAAAGTTAGTTGGTGGTTATGCCATAAATTGTAGCTTATGTGAAGCGTTGGTACTTTCAACACAGCGCCATCTGTTAGAATTCTGACTATCAAATAATTTGCAATAAAATAAGATGTAAGCTTTCCTGTCTTTTAAGTTAGATCAGACTGCACACAGTGTGCAAATTTAATTCAAATCGGTTCAGTAGTTTAGGAGTCCATAGCGGACAAACAACGTGACGTGACATTTATATATATATAAAGATTTAGTAAGAGATACCGCCGACGATACGCTGTTCTTGAAAGACCCAAGTAAAATTGGTTCGGAATTTCTTCGAAGTTCCACAAAGTGTCTTTAAATACGTAGGAATAAAGGTGTGGGTAATTACTTATCATTGAAAGTCTTTTATTTATTACATGTATCGGTCGTACATAATATGATTTTGATGATTCAAAGAATAAGAGATCTTTATCAACGACATGTCACCGCACTGGAGCGAATCTTATTTGCCTAGTACGGAAAGTCTATCGCATAGTCTAGCATACTGTCTTCATTAATATCGTCAAAACAAGGTTTAGTATCAAATATATTGAAAATATATGTATGTTTATTGTATGAAAAGCTGATACTGATAAATAGACATCAATGATTGATGTATATGCTAGAAAGGCCTATTCTCCTGATTGTTCTTTATGATGTATGTGCATATATTAGGCTCACATTATATATTGAATATCTTAAGTTCAACTAAGAATAACTCAACTTAAATTGTGAAAATAATTTGCGATTATAGACTGTGTCAACGAAGAATTGGTTCTGTTTTTCACTTGACTTATACAGAGTAAAAATCAAAATCAATATCAAAGGAAAGATTAATAGTACTGAAACACTATTTTGACCGGATTGAAGTTATGTATTATTATAAATTTACAACTATTTAACATAATTTTAAATTTATCCGACCGTGTAGTCACCGTGACCACGCACGCTGTAAAGCACGCGAAACATGGGCTTCTCCCAACTCATACCTTCCCTACTCGTTTTCCTTCTCTCGTGTCTTGATCACGGTATTCTTAAATCACCTCTTACTGCCTTACCTGTCATCAATTCTTCAATCACTGATCATGTTCAGTAGTAGTGTCCTTAGATATAAAGAATCGTACTCTGCTCCTACTCGATCTATCAAAAAGTGGATCATGATAGCCTCTCACAGTCTCTCCTGAATACAGATTTTTCATCTGTTCTCAATAACACTGACTGTGAAGAAGCAACCAACAATTTGATAGAAATTCTTCAATCAGTTATCTCTATGCACACCTCGTCATGACTGCTCTCACCGCACTAAAATCATAAGATGGATGACCCCAGGCTTACTTAAATGTATACGTAATAGAGATAGAATGCATTACAAACTAAAAAAAGCAACCTGAAAATGATATTCTGCGCAAAACATACTACAGATACCGGAACTTCTGTAATAGTCTACTGAAGAAATTAAAAAAGAATTATGAAAAAGGTCTACTACTAAATGAGGAACTAACACCAAAAAACTTTGGACAGCTATAAAAGACGTTAGTAATCTTAATAAAAAACATGATAGACAAGTGACCTCTAAAATGTAGAGGATTAAAAGACTCAACAAACCATGTTAACTCTCACTTTGTGGGTATGGAAAATGCTTGCTTAAATATACAATCCAATCATCAACACGACTCTCCACCTCCATTACGACCAAATCCTCCTTTTCCTCTCCAATCATTAGTCAGCTCGACACTTCTATTGAAGAAGTCGAAATCACTATAAATTCCTTGAAAGAAAGCTGGTGAGGTTGGGACAACATCACGTCTGCCATACTTAAACGAACCTTAAAATATTAGCTACACCAATCGCCCATGTATGTAACTAAGTATGGTAGGGAATCTTCCCATCCGCTTTTAAAAAGGCAATAGTGCATCCCATTTTCAAATCGAACGTGGCAGTGTCGACAACTATCGCCCCATCTCTATTCTGTCAGCACTGTCCAAGATCCTTGAACGCCTAATAAACAAACGTCTCGTTAGTTATCTGGAAGATAAACAATTACTTTCTCCGAATCAATTGGTTTCAGAGCTAAAAGATCTTCATCGGATGCCATCCATGAATTAACCGATCACATAGTTAGGAACTTGGACAGCCGTAGGAAGTGTCTGGGCATATTCTTAGACCTCGCGAAGGCATTCGACACTGTCTCGGCCCAAATCCTTCTACAGAAACTGGAAGGTGGAGTGAGAGGAGTTCAACTTTCCTTATTTAAAAGTTACCTCAGCGGTCGGAGTCAATGTGTAGTGGTAGATGGCCATGTCAGCTCTTACCTTCCAGTGGAATTGGAGTTCCCAGGCAGCATTCTTGGTCCTACGCTGTTCCTAGTGTACATGAATGATCTGTGTTCCCTGAAAATACCTAATAGCAAATTGGTCTCTTAGCCGACGATACTGCTCTTGTTTTCTTGCAAAAAGTGGAGGGAAGCTTTCTCTTATGCACAGACCGGATTTGATATCGTTTGTGTTGGTGCGCCAAAATTTATTAACTCTTAATATAGAGAAAACTTGCTATCTTACCTTCTCCATATATACTCCTCCCATAGCCTTAATCCCGTATTCCTTAACTGCCCATACACATTCTTCTTTCCTTCTGTTCCATGCTTTGGCTACATTGAAGAGAGGTTGTACGGTTAAGTATCTTGGATAACTAGATAGTCGACTCACGTTTAGGCCCATCTTATGAATATGTGGGTAAGTCCGCAAACTCATGTTTATCTTTAAGAAAATTCGTATGTTGCCGAGCTATATAGTAGAATGATGTATTCAGCATTATGTCAATCTGTTTTATTATATGCTATCACCACTTGGGGTGGTGCAGCCAAAACCCATCTGTGTTGAACGTGCCAGAGGGTTTCTAAAAGTTGTTATTCAAACCCATTCTTTTCCCTACTTTCACCCTCTATCAGGAAGCTCAGATGCTTACAGTACGTCAACTTTCATCCTAAACACAGCCCTCAAACAGCATCACGAACATAAACCTAGTCCTTCTTCCTCTCGATCTGCTCGCCGCCCACCCCTGTTCACCTTCCTTCTCTCTACACTGCCTTTTCCCACGTTACTGAGGCCCTTTATTTACAACAAACTAATTCGCAAGCTGAATATTCACTTACTCTTATCCTTCAGTTGTAAAAAGAAGGTTACTGTACATACAGGGTCTCAACTATGATGAGACTGAAAACTTAATCCAACAATGGTCTAACTTACAAATTATAGCTATTTTTGATTTACTATTTATTTTTTATACTTATTTATGTACTGTTATATCATAAGTACTAATATATATATATTTATTTACTAATATATATATATATATAATAATATATATAATAATTAGCACGGATGTTATATCGGCGCGATTGCACACCTACATATTTTAATTAGGTACCTCTTTTCTCCATGTTACATCTGTAAAATGTCCTTATTAATAATTTACTCTTGTTACTGGCTACTTTTTACACCATGTGGGGAGAGGCTGGTGGTCTGAGATACAAGCCCTGCTTAGTTCAGTCACCAGTCTCTCACAATCTTATAATGTTTCCTTGCGACAATATATCTGTTTCTTAATATTTAGTTAATATCAATGTAAGATTGTGGAGAAAAATAAAGATTTTTCTTTTTCTTTCTTTCTTTCTTTCTTTCAATCCGGTCAAAATAGTGTTTTATTAAATGAATAAAAGTTATGTTAATCAAAGACAATACTATTAATAGTACTGCTTCAAACGCTACTTTACATTAGATTTTTTTTCCGATTCCATATCTTACCCAATCACACTTGTCATACATGTTTCACGTACCATAACATAATGTTGTCTTTATAATTTAGTATAAAACAATTTTTCAATACTAAAATATCAGCAAACAGTTCGTCGATGTCTGTACTTATATATAATAAATAACAATAAAAAGCTCGTTTAATTTCCAATCTTAAAAATAATAATATATAGCTTAGATTTGTAACATTTTATACGTTATTTTTATCTTGTTATTCTATATATCCTCATTGACGACTCATTGGTCTAGTGGTTAGTACCCCTGACTGCGAATCCATGGGTCCCGGGTTCGATCCCCGGCTGAGACGAACATCGATGTGATGAGCATTTGGTGTTGTGCTTAGGCCTTGGGTGTTTAAATATGTATTTATATGTCTATCTATCTATGTATGTATATCCGTTGCCTAGTACCCATAACACAAGCTTCACCAGCTTAGCATGGGACTCGGTCAATTGGTGTGAATTGTCTTTTAAAAAAAAAAAAAAAATCCTAGCTACCTTCAGTACCGTCAATCGGAACCCCTTCACGGGTAAAGGCCTCCTCCAGCTTTTTCCAACTGACTCAATACAATACAATATTAGGCACGATTAATTATACATTTATTAAAGTGATGTCAAATATTAAACCATTATCTCATTGACGCCGGATAGTTTTTTGTAAATCATAGAAACACACAAACATAGTAAAGCAAATAAATGTAGAACCAGAAACAATATTACTGAGAATTTATTAGCTACAGTAATATGTAAATAATACTGGGCGGGTTCCAAGTATGCCCATACTTTTAACAGAATCAACTGATGTGGAAAATTGTGTTTTCGTACCTCCAACTTATTCCGGAACATGTGATCTCAGAAATTTTATCTGAAAACTCGTGAAACAGTGTTCGCTCTTGGCACGGTACGGGAAATTATAAATATATTGTGTTTGTAGAAGAATTTATTTTGATGTATTTATGGGATTTAAGGTGTAACAAATTTATCGGTATATTATACAGCATAACAATTCTAATAGAATGTTCTTTCTATATTTTGTGGAATGACATGCTTGGACAACACAGTTGACTTTTCAAAAAATAAAATTAACCAATGAAACAGCAGTAGAAATTTACAAACCTATCTGTGTTGCGCGTGTGACCCGCCTGCTCATTTGCCTACTGTCCCAATAAAAAAATACACAAAGTTTACTGAACGTGATTTAAAACAAAATAACAAATAATTTGTAAGTAAAGTTATAATTATCTTTTTTAGCATTTAGTTTTATGATCAGGTTTTTTATCAGGTGCTCCATCTCTTCGGCAAACCATCTGCCCATCTTTTTACTTGACTTACCCATATCATGCTAATACATTGTTAGTCCATTTCTCATTTGTAGCGCTTATTATTAATCATCATCATTAGCCTCCATTGGTCAATTTTTGGACGCAGGCCTTCTTCATTTCCTTCCAGTACGCCCTTTACTGGCCTCTCTGTATCCACTAGGAGCCAACCTCCTTGACGATGTCGTCAGTCTACCTAGGCGGTGGGCGGCTGCGCTGTCTTTTGTTCTGCTGATTCAAGGAGCTTGCGATTCTATAGTTTCTTGTCCATGAGCGCTATGTGGCCTGCCGATCTGAATTGTTACTATCTTATATAATCTGTAGCGCCAAATGTCATCTTAATTCTTAAAATAAACAGTTTCAGCCACAATTCAATGTATTTTGCCTCAAAGTGAACATCGCTTTTGATCGCCAATACTTAGTCGTTCATGTCTTAGCATTAATTCCAATACTTAAATTAAGGGGTTTTCACCGACGCCGTAAGTTAAAACATGCCTTATCTTTTCCCTTTTTAACAATCGCACGCTTAAAGAAACGCTTCCCTGATAACATTTTGTCATGGTAATGTTTATTTATTGTTTGGAGATTGACAATTAATGATAAGAATGATATTTGAAAAAAGATCTCTTTAAAAGATTCATCAATATAACTAAGGCAAGCATACAATGCTACATATAAAGCGAAGATACTCGTGGGCTACTGAGAGTACCTACAGAGATTAAATTTGGTAATCATGTATGTATATAAAGAAAACATATTCAGACACATCATAAACGCTAATCTTATGAAATAAGATACAAATCAGTGGCGCTTAAACCTTTTTAGATCTGGACCTCAAATTTCTGTATCTGTATAATAATAATTTGTCAATCTAATAGGCACGTAGGTGATCAGCCTCGGACACACGCAGTCGGCAATTGGGTCTAAAGCAAGCCGGTTTCGTCACGCCTTCCTACACCGTTAAAGAAAGTCTATTGGTGCATAGCCTGGAATCGAACCTACGACCTCAGGGATGAGAGTCACACGCTGAAGCCAACGCTGCTTAATCTTAGGCTTATTGAACATTATCCATGAGAGAAGATGATATGATGGCCGTAAAAAGAAAGTGAGTACGACCTTATTCAATATACTATACCTTATTTAAGCTATATATGTTATATATAGCAAATAAGGTGTATATATTATATATACCTTAAATACAGTATAGTTAACATGAATAGTCCTTCGTAATCAGATTTAAACTGTAATCACAGTACAACAAACACATCGTTTACAACCTGTATCTATCAAGACATTAGTGAAATTAGTACTGATAGTTCTAAATTAACTATCTCTAGATCAAATCTAATGCTTACATTATCATCCAATTACTGTTTATGTGACCGCATCAATAACCTATAATTAATGGTTAAAGGTAATAATTGAGGTGAGATAATGCGAGATTATGTACAGATAATCTTTGATAATAACAATCTCATTACTTATATGGTTGCTTGTCATCCGGAAATAGTAGTTCGATTATAATTTATCGGGCATTGAAAATGAGAATGGTGTACTATTGTTAGGCTTTTTAGATCACGTAATACCTGCAGCTGAGTTTCATTACAGGACGTCACGGCAAATAGAAAATATCATCCGTATCACTTCGACGTCCGTCGTTTCACAACTGAGCGTTTTTAAGGCAGTGTTTGTTTCGGACCATCACTATGTGAAACCAGCTGCCCACTGAAGTATTTCCGAACCAATTCAACTTAAGGTCCTTTAAGAAAAGAGGGTACCAATTCTTAAAATACCTGCAACGCACTTGCGAGCCTTCTGGCAATGTGAGTGTCCATGGGCGGCGGTATTACTTAACTTTAGGAGCTTCCTATTAAATAAAAAAAGCGTTAGTTATAAGCAGTGGTAAGTGGAAAAAAATATTACACAAGAACAGTGACCTAAGAGACTGTAAGTAGTGGTGTTGGACAGTTTCTTATGTTCAATATCCTTTTTAGTAAATTAGGTTAGTTTTAAATTACTAATTAGTCTTAAATTAGGCTAGATATTAATTTTAAATAAAGTCTTTATGTAGAGAAAAAGAAGTCACCGTGTTCAGTTTAGTCTATCTTCATCCAATGCTTATCAAAGAACAGAAATCAGCTCAGTACGTATACTACGGATAGATAGGATATCTCAGTATCTATTCGTTTTTGATAACTATAGAAGCGTATTAAAAAAAGATTTTTTTTAACTATATAAAAATTCATACAATATATTAGTTGACACAATCAAAGTAAATGTCCTGCTATAATCAGAATAAAGATGGCACTACAATTCGTCAAGGAAAAATTTATTGCTTATTGAAAGCTATTTATTTGTATAAGTTGAAATTGAATTCTCTTATTTCAATGGAAATGCAGATAATTAATCGCCAACACTTTAAAGAAATCCATAAGGTCCCGACAACGTATAAATAAGCCGTGGTTTCACCTTACCGGCTCTCGTTGACGTGTAAAATATTGTTATCGATAATAAAGGCACAAACAACTTTATATGCAAGAATCGCATCACGTCCCAAGAAATTCGAGAACTCCATGTAAGAAATCTCAAAATAAAACAAGAGAGGCATCAAGAATAAATTATAGCAATGTAAAGTATGATAAATGATGTAAAACTTGTAATGGAACAGCTCGTACAACGGAGAACGCAAGTTGCGGCGTTGAACATTTTAGAATTCTATTACGAGCTTAATAAAGTTAATAATGATTTGACACCTGATTTGGATTCAGATGAAGTGGCACACTGTACGCCTCACATTTAGCCCAGCGGGTGTTTCGAACAAGTAAACTAGTATCTTACTAACGTAATAATCTAAGTATCTCTCGACCATGTTAACAAGACACTTTGCATCTCAAATCCAGAGCACTCGACTAGCGTAAGCACGAATATTGGGTGTATTCGAAGTGTAATTTGAGTGTCTAATTTAATTGGACGTCAACATTAATTCATGCGTTCGATGATTGCTCACGATCGGGACGATTATGACGTTACATATAATAATTAAAGATCTGACTTTTTATGACCTCGGGTTAATGAGTAGACGCCTCTAAAGTTTACGGACTGATAACTACGGTTTATTGTTACTTATAATTAAAATTTTCAACCCTTTTTCACACACAGATTTTTTATGTTAAGACTCGTTATTATTTTCTGATGTTTTAAATTTAGAAACTATGAATAAAATTCTTGCTTTAGATGTCGAAACTTTATTATAATGACAAGAAGTGTTTATTTATGAATTCATTGAAGTTCACCACGTGCACGATACTATATCTATGGTATATGTTACAAGCAATCTTATCGAAAATATAAGAGAATTTTGGTAACAAAAATGTTACAAAAAAAATTACCATCAAAACAGTGAATTATATAGGCACTTGACAATGCTCTGTTTGAAACTGAGTTTTATTTTTTATAAAAAGAAATAAAAATCATTCATACTTACAATTACAATTTCCGTAGAGCCCGTAGTACCTGGAAAAATACAAATATTTTTCTAAAAAAATTTAAAAAGTTTCAACATCTGATTAACATTAAAAATGTAAAATATTTTTTACTATTTCTAGTCATCCGACGTAGTACTTTAAATGACAAATATTTTATAGATCTGTTGACAGTATTGTTGTTACTAACGAGAAGTTTATAAATAATTTATGCTCTCATAAAACGCCTTAATTAGATACGTAAATTATAACTTGGATACAATAACATATTCCAATCACACAATCAGCAATAATTTATATTTAAATTCTTCGATTAGCATCAAAAGAGAACCGATGAAATGTAACCAATTCAAGAGAGGCATTAATGCATAGCGAAACTTGTTTTAAGGCAGCGCTTCGTGAACAGCGAGAAGCGTTTTTACAAACAATAGCGATTTTATGAGTAAAAATATTCCAATGTAGATATGGGATATTATGTTTAATTATATAAATGAGTTTTAAATTGTTAAATAACGCCGTTATATTCAACTGAACAATTATAATTAATAAATCGTTGAAAGTAGTTTTGTAACTTTTATTTAGTTTCGACATAAGGACAAGAGTCAGGTCTACTTTTTTTTATATATTATATACATGATCTTAAATAGAAAGAAGTTGGTGTGGTGGAAACACAAACTGGACACAGTTATACAACTATAAAGCAGTTATTGTTAAGGGGTTGTCATGTTAATGATTTGACGGACGGAATTTTGACGGAATTTTCGGCAATGACTTCCAAAAACTAGCTTAATGTGATCTTCATAGCCCGTGTTAATTAACTATCGTTCAATGGATTTAATTGCTACTGCGTTAACAACACTGAACAAACATCACTGCACATTGCACAAGCTACTCAACAGTCCGGCGTATGGAACATCCAGGTACGAGCAAGAGCAGAAAACAACGTGTCTCTGACAAAAGTTTCATTGCTCCAGTTAATAACACGCCGAACAGAGTGAAATGGAGAATCTATGCGAACAAATAGTTCAGCAACTTCAAGTAAAAAATAAAAATGAAACAGTTTTGCAGCTTGCGACACCGGATAGTCCCAATAAATTAGATAACTTTATAAAATTTTCAAAAAATGGATTTAATTCCCTCAAGACTAATCAAAACAAAATATAACAAATATTGTTATTCAAATGTATTTCAAAGCATGTAAGGCATGTCAGAGTCGAAAATATATTGTATTAAAAAATATGAATTTAAAACTGTCCTTAATCGCTGCCTCCTCTTACTTTGAACAGCTTACCGCGGTTCTAATATGAAGTTCGACTACAAGCGTGAGATTAATCGAAATCGAATCTTAGAAGTCTGTGCTGAGTTCCTAATGTTTGTTTGACTTGTAAATTAGATTCGCTGTCTGCAATATTATGCATAGATTTTATTCCCATCGGATTCTGATCTATTATATTAGTTACCTAGGCTTTAGGGATGCCCTGTTAAATTTCTTACAAAGATGAAAATAAACATTATTCTATGAAATGATATAATTTGTTTTGGGATCGAACTATAATAGATAAAGGTACAAAAAATAATAACAATTTTATGAAAACAAAAACAATAAAGAAATGAAGGAATAGTGACGCAAATCCTGACGCTAAATTTTAATAGCCCAATGTGGTAGGAGACAATATCGGACGATAGGACTAAACTATATAGTAATACTAGCTGACCCGGCAAACGTTGTTTTGCCATGTAAGTATATTATTTCTAGGAAACATTTTATTCGTTCAATAAAAATAACCATCTACTATAATAAAAATAGGTTGATCGTGGGTGAAAATTGATGAAAAAATTGAAATAAATGTAATTAAGAGTTGTATGTACATATTTTTGTATCATAAAAAAATAAAAACAAAAAATTTCGTTTAAAAATAAAATTAAAATTTTGGGGTGGACCACCCTTAATATTTAAGAGTTTGAAAGATAGAGAGTAGCCGATTCTCATTACTGAATATGCATAAAAAAATTCATAAGAATCGGTTGAGCCGTTTCGGAGGAGTATGTATGGGCATTGTGACACGAGAATTTTATATATTAGATATATACAAATTTGTATATAATACCTTTCTTTGTATTCTAACTACAAAATATCTTTGGCAACATTTCTTTTATAAGGAGTATGAAAAAAGCTTATTGAATGAATAATTTAAGTACAAAACTAACTTCCTCAAATCGAAGTTTCTCACTTATCCGTCGTTCCCTCATCCAAGTTGAGTTTGCAACAGTCAACATTCAAACTTGTTTGTAGCTATGCAATTAAGTACATTGTTATAATCGGATTGAATCGATCCTACCATACAAGATTAATATTTCAACACCTGCTTATTTATAGTTTATTGCATTTTTGTTATAGATCAATTACGATTACTATGTTTAATCAACGAAAGTAAAATATTATATTAAAACTGTGTTTACTACACTTTGGGTAAAAAAACTACGCTTTGACACAGGTTAGTCATAGTGGTAATTTCAAGTGCGCTGCCGGCTTATGTCAACATTATAACTATTCAAACTTATTGCAATAATAAAATAAGTATTGTTTTTTATAGATTTTGTCTGCTTAGCCTAGCTCTTCGAGCTCAAAAGTACTAGGCTTCTAGCCCTGTTAAGGAGGTCAAATAAAAATTCAAAATAAACTCACTCCTGCTATGAGTAAACAAACTGTTAGCGGTTTGGCAGGATTTCAGGATGCTATTCTTTAAAAGTAATTGTTAAATTTCTTTCAAGCCTTTAGCCAGTTCGTGTCATTATCAAGTTTTTATAAGTTACATGTCTCTGTTCAATTTTAAATACCGACTGTATCTTATTACGTTTGTTAGGCTAAGAAACGCACGATTAAAGATTTAATAATAAAATTATCAAAAAATATTAAATTTTTCGTAATCCTGCTAAGGCGAAACAATAGGGTTCACAAAGTTAGGGAAATATTATGTTTTTGCTATTTTAAATAGTAATCGTGTCACTGCTAAATGTAACGTGCATATGTGCATATGCGAATACACTCATATATTTAAACATTTACGTTTTAGAAGTAAAACAATCTTAAATCAAAAAATCCTCCAAAGTAATCCTTTGAAAAGTGGTCGGCCTTCAGCAGGGACTTTAACGAAGTGCTTAGTAGCACTTAAATTAACTAAAGCTGTTGGATTCCTAAAATAAAGAAAGAAAATAATTGTAACTTTTCCTTGCAGTGAAGTCGAAGACACCTTGACGTAGGGACCCGTGGTTGTTAGTCTTCGGCCTGACATAATATATACGTAGTACACTTTACAGTTATAAATGTATAAAGATATTGTCTATGGGCGAAAAGTTTTGGCCTAGTGGTTTCAGCATGCGTCTCTCTTCCCTGACGTCATAAGTTCCAGCTTTTCACCAACGGAGTTACTGTTTATGTGCACATCTAACACTTGTTCGAACAGTGAAGGAATATTTAGTAAGGATACCGGCATGTCTCAAATCCGATAAACCAAAATAAAAATTATCAAATAAACGTATGCATCTGTGGCCAAGACATTTAAGGTTGTAGAGCCACTGGATTATTATTATTATTATTAGAAAAGCTGTGGGGCATCCAGTTTCATAGCCACACAAAAATCATAAGATTTCTCATCAGCAATCTCCGACATTCCCAAGTATTGACGGGAACCAGTTTTGAACAAAAACGATCCGCTCCCGGCATTTATAATACTTTTTGTCACCTGTCCCTTAGCTATAATATCATACAGACATTCCATACGCAGTACTAACAGCAGTTCTTGCAATCATCTCATTCATAATTTCATTAACTATAGACCTTAATGATATCACTTCCTCAAAACTAATTCTTATTTTATTCCGCTATTTCGTACTACAATTTTTATTATGAGATGTACTTAGATGTTACATGCTAAAATACCTATCGAAACTCGTGTGTTTAAGTGGTCGTGATCTACTGTCATTTTTTTCCTAGCCTATACAATAATTATGGCTATAATATTCATCAACTGGTAAACCATTAAATAACTTGCATTTTTTTATAATTTTACGTAAAGTTAAAAACTGTTCCTTAGGAGTCTAGTAGACCCGAGAGTTTTACACTATGCCGGCTTTCTACTCTCAAATAGCAACACCCTCTGTCTTCTTTGCCGAGTACAGATGCCTAAAATTCAAATTCTAATGACGTGGAAGATAAGTGATTAACTCATGATTTTATCGTTGTTAACCATTAATAAACATATTTTATCTTTTCGATTTTAAGGAGACTTTATAAGACATATGTATATGTACTTTAATTAGCTGGGACTATATTTCATGGGATTCCGAACCATCGCAGGCTGTGCAAAGCAAAACTGATTCATTTTTTTTCCTTCCTTTGGGTGTCTAATTAACAATTAATTACAATCTTATTAGTCTAAACATAAGATTCATTTATCACTTTTCACGTGATAAATTTCTGCTATAAGCTATGAGCTTCTAAGATAAGCTTAGAAGACGAGGGTGTAGGCCGAGAAGAAACCAGCAAGAAACTCCGTTTTAAATCAAATATTAAGCGATTACAAACAATCTGTGAGTCTATCGGTTTAATTTACTTTAACAAGATATTCGTGCTATAAGCTACGAGCTTTTAAGTACTGACGGCGAGAAAACCACAGAACTCACAAAAATGCCATGCGCATACGCATTCTTCAAAAAGTCCTCCTATTTATCATTTTATTTATTTGCACGTCATAACAAATGATGGTAAAAAGTTCAACATTTGTTTCTAATTAACCGTTGAAATATTCACTGTATATATCTCCTCGGCTCGGGTGTCTGTCTGTGCGTAATTAATAACTACTGAACGTTGTTTCAACACATGGGAGAGTTAACTTTCAGATTTATTACGTTAATATTTTTTTTATTATTATAGTGTTAAGTGGTGCGGTTACGAGATTTGCGGCGTGAATAACGCGTGATAGCATTTTCTCATGATAGTCCATGAGGTTAGCAAATCAAGGTCCGTAACAGCCGCAACACTCGGACGACTAAACGGGCTATTACGCTAAGAACATAAAATCGACTCCTGCGCATCAAAAGACAGGGTGATTTTTTTAAAGAAGTATAGTAGGCACTACTTACTGATACTGCCACATAAATATACAAAGTATTGAGGAAGTAATATAAAGGATTTTTTATAGGAGGGTCAAATGAACCTACGGGAGGCCTAAATAGGGCAGTAATCGCAGCCAATGGACCTACTTTAGTAGGTACGTTGCCGGCATTCGGCGGAGAAAGGTCTTTTTTAAACAATTGTAGGTCATTTCTTCAGTCTTCTAATAAGACCCCCACAAGTATTGTGCTGTTTTCTTGCAAATAAAATAATTTTATTGCTACAACAGATATTTATTATTGTTTTATATATCTATTAAAGTTAAATATCTAAACTAATATAATTATATATATGTATGTGACGAAACACAAGAAATAGAATTTAAAACTATAAGAACTTTTAAGCAACTAAAATATTACCATAACGTTTTTATTATTATCATTTTTAATTTTACTATTAAATAAACAATAGCATCCTGAGTGAATTATATAGAATTTGGAGGCCTCCTCCAAATTCTTCAATTTGTCTCTCATCTTCGCTTCTATTTTCCAATCTTTCCCCGCTATCTCTTTTGATTTATCATCCCAGGTTTCTGGTAGGTGTATTCTATTTTTATTTCTACTGGGCCATTCCGAGTAAGAGTCTTTTTGACGCATCTATCATTACATTATCAGGGCGCGGCTGCGGGAGAGTGACGTGTCGATCGCGTGATTGGGTAAATCAGTTACGTTTGTGTCGCGTTGGCAAACTTTCCCCCACTCCCATGTTTAATGCTCAAGAAGTTTGCCGGTATCTGTATGCGATTTGTCTCTCTCTCTCTGTCCATGCTGAGAAACACTCGAAACGTCGCGTGAATAATACATTTGCACTCAAAGTAAAAGAATTTTATTTAAATTGAAATAGCTAATGAATTAGTACGTTAATGTAAAATCTATTGACCGACCAGAGTACAAAAATAAACACAATTACGGAGTCGGTATGTGTTTTATCAAAGACAGGGCTGCTGGTCACCTTTATTGATAATGGTCAATATTTGAAAACCCATCAGACAAGAAATGGACTCCTCACTTTACTAAAACAACAATGTTATTTCCCTGTTAGCATATTATTTTTGATGACTCACAGCTTGGTGTCTAAATAATATAGTACAGTGTAAACTCTTTATAACAAATTTCAAGCGTTTTTTTCGTTATAGGGACGGAGGCGAAAAGAAAAATTTAACCATTTACAATAATTTCTAATTTTATTACTATCAATAGGTAAATTATTATTTTCTTTTACTCCATCTTGACAGTTTTACCCCTGACTGCGAATCCATGGGTTCGATCCCCGGCTGAGACGAACATCGATGTGATGAGCATTTGGTGATGTGCTTAGGTCTTGGGTGTTTAAAATTTATATATCTATCTATCTTTAAAATGTATGTATATACGTCTTGTCCTAGATACAAGTCTTCACCAGCTTAGATTGGACAGGTCAATTGTGTGATGTCTTTTCAAAAAAAAAGTTTCAAAGTTTGTTTACGACATAATATACACGATCGTTGAGTACTGAGACCAATTTTCACAGGCAATTAGTCTAAGAATATTGGCATGTTAATACAATTAACAATAACTTAGGCGAGAAGACTGTTAATGACCTCAGGTGCTTTCTCAGAAATTTTGGCACCTCAAAAAGCTGTTGTAGCTGATTATTATTGATTTTATTAGCTGGTTATTGTTGATGTCTATATATGAAAATATTTCTTCGTTACAGAGCATGGGCCTTACGTTATAAAGACTGAATTAATGTATACGTTATAGAGACTATACACTGTATTTTAACGACCGTGTACTTCGACGATGTAAGAATATAAAGAGAGACTTAGTCTCTTTCAACGATAAAAACTTTCAGGGTTTCAGCAACTACAACTATAGTAAAAAAATAAGGTCATAAAATATTGAAAATTTGTAGTTTGTAGTTAGGATGGCATTGTACCGGTTTCGCACGTCTGGTTAAAAAAAATGAAAATAAATATAGACTACGTTACTTATGGACAATATATAGCATTCTAAAGGTCTCAGATCCCTTGGATTTAATGCCTTGGCGAACCCCGTGGGTCTAATGTCTTGAGGACTCAGGTGTTTTATGTGGATGGGGTTCACACAAATCTTTCCTCTAAATGATTAGTATTTATTGAAACATTTTAAACAAGACGTATCTAGCAATGGTTCGTTACAATTCACTGGACACCAGATTATCCGGAAGAGACAAATGGGATCAATGTCAAAACTCCATTAAAGATGCTCCAATAGAATCTCCTTTATCGCATACATTAAAAATTGACAGTGCATTAGTAGAAGGATATTAAGTTAACCGTGTAGGTGGGATCAAAAGAAAACATTATGCGTTAGTCTTAACATTTACGATAACGCATATTATAGAAACGCCTTTGCTTTAAAACTTAAAGATTACAACTTTATTTACTGCCTCAAAACGATTGATAATCCATGTCTTAATTAACCTAGAGTGTGGACGGTTTTAATCGAATATCTATCGTGTAAGCTAATTTAAACTGTGTGCGGTTGAAATAAGATTCATATTAGAAGTAATGCGAAACGGCAATTTTAAAGCAATAATTATTATAACTGAGAAATCAATGGAGGCGGTTTCTTACATGTGTTTTCGACCATTTGCTAAGGATTAAAATATAAGATTTTACTGCTATTCGATTACTAAGGTTACACCATACATTTCATATGATACGGTGTATTAATTTAGTTAACGAATTACATAGGTTAACGGACCTTTTTCATTGTCCGTTGAGTGAACTGGCAAAAGTTCTATTATTTGTTAGTGCCCATAGTAGTTAGTTAATTTCTTGAATTTTTTATTATGTTATTTTGTTTTTCCTAATTAATTTCGTATGTTTTTTTTTGTTTCGTCTGTAAATTGTATTCACTTTTTGTGCAATCTTGTCAATTCAGGGTCGCCTTAGGGTAGGGTGTTTGTATATATAAATTAATTAATTTAAAAAAAATATATCAGGAATTATTGTATATATAACGGTAACACAATAAATTATTTATTATTTATTTATTTGATTATCAGTATACCGACAGCTACTAATTATACATTAACTAAACAATTACATTATACACAAAAGCCAAAAACGGAACACACGTTCAAACACAACACACCTAATATAATATATATAATATAATAACCTACTTATACAAAAAAAATTAAATAAATCGTAAGATGCATTGATGCATAATATGTTCAATATAATAGAGAAATACAATTATAATATTAACATCATCGTATATCAGACAGAGCACGTAATGAGCGTTAGATTTTAAAATTGTCTCCATATTAATCTAAAGGAATAAAATTAATTAAAACTACTAACTAGAACGATTCCATTCAAAGCAAACACAATAAATCTAGAGAATGGCGTCATAAATAAATCTATTCGGAGTAAAAGGTCGGACACATTAATGACATGGACTTTATATAAAGTCACCTGCAATAATATTTAAGTCCATTTTGTTTCTACTTTTGTTAAGCTTCGACACTTGGTAATAAACGAGGTGGCGGATCGTAAAATAGCCTTTATCGGCATTTGTTAGCTTGTTTATAGCTTACAGGATTACGGATAGATTGAAACTTTGGAACGATCTCTGTTGGATTCTTTTTGTATTTATCTTATGCCTTATGTGAGCAGAGTTCCACTCCCATCCCTCTGGCTGTCCATAGACACCATGTCTATGTACAATTAATACTCGATTGTAAGGTAGTAGAAGAACAGTAGTAGTTGAACCAGCATTCTTAGCTCGATAACAACCAGCGTCAACGGCATGTATCAGGCTGTATCACCGAAGGCTGATCACATACTTGCGTTGAAAACTAAACTACTAACAAAATAATAATCACGAAAAAAAATCTGATGCCAAACGAAAAAGTTGTTGTGCTATGTCCTCTCTATATTATAAATTAATATATATTATAACTAGACTTGCATTTGTCTGGTTACTATAAATGCAGTTTGGAACCCAGTGTTACGTCACACAGGAAATGTAAACAAGGCCTGGAAGAGTACTCAAAGTAGTAGACAAATTTTGCTCTATTTACTTCGTGATCCTACAGCTAACAAAAAAATATATGAAAACAAACAATTACAGAAAAAATATAGCCAAAGATGGAACAATATTTACAAAAAGGTTCAAACATTTACATAATTAAATACATTTAACTAAGTAATACCTAATTTGGCTGTGATGTGTGATAGTGTTAGTGTGAAGTTAGGGTATGTACGTGAAAGTGTGTATGTGGGGTGAGCTCATAATGCAGGTAACTATAATAAGGTTTATTTTTAAAAAATGGGCCTATGTTAAAAACAGTCTTGCTTCAACTCCCTAATACTAAACTCTCTATATAAATCCGAGAAGTTAAGTATACTTTTAATTGTAATAAAAAACAATTGTCCTAAAAAACGCGTTCGTCGCACGGGCTACACTTAGTGAAAATATAGATTTATCAAATGAATTTGAGCCGACTACGAAATTCGAAAGCTTAACATCCAATTTCACAGTTCGGTAAGGTCATAAGAAACCAACTAATTACTAAGCCGATTGGTGTTAATAAAACGCTTCATTTTACGGATATTAAAATCTTTTGAATTTCGTTACTTTATATAGCTTCGTTAACATATTTGACCCTAGCTTTGACGTTTGATTCATACGTTTAACGGAACGTTGAATTCTTAAGATGCCCGTCTATCTTGTGATACGCTTCGTACAATGCCGATCAAGATTCATATGTACTTTGGCATTCTCTTTATTCTGACATCTACCGTTATTTTATGTTTTTTTGTTTATATTATAACTTGCAATTGGTGTTTCTTTTGATAGGTCATAGATCCTACAGACGGACGGAGGGAAGCCGGGATGTGGCTGTTATATTATTATTAAATATATTTAAAATAAAATAAAATAAATAATTAAAAAAATCTAATATAATAATAATAATTACTTATCTACTTGATGTGGTAGTGGTTCTCTAACTGCTGAAAAGCATTTACCAGCAATGATGGTCACCGTGGTCAGCATATAGTTATGTAAATAATATATGTTTTAATAAGTAGATTTAATCCTCCGTGGCTTAGTGATTGTTTAATATAGATTATTGATCTGAATTTCTCTATCTATCTAAAAGACCTCTGGCGTTGGCGTTCTAAACGGATAAAGATTTTTTTTACCTTATACAGTAGCGGTACAACCTCTTATATCTCAGCCAAGCTTTTCTAATAACAAATAATAATAATAAAATAATTTTGCCAGTATTTCATGTTTCTTCGGGTTTTCTCTTTCAAGTAGAAAATTTATGTTCAAATCTAACAAACGTTGTAAATATTTGTGGCGAAGACATTCAGTGTTAGTTGCGCACTTAAATGGAACAAAAAAATTACACGTCGATAAAATTCTCCCTTTTTAAAGTCAGTTAAAACACACACAACCTTCTACAAACACAGTTCAAACTATAAATCTTAAGTAAATTCTAACAATTTTAAAGACGAAATGAAAACTAGCATGAAGTTTTTTCTGGTCAATCACCGACCTCAACCCGTAACTCGATACAATTCATCGGTATTCCATCAGACAAATACGAGAGCAAACAAACTAAATCGACGTAAACGTTCAAAAAACGCACGAGCTCGTAGATAAAAACATCACAATGACATCTCGATCACGATTCGATCGCGAGAACACGAATGAAATCCAAGACGAGATGCGGACAAGGTCACGGCTTGTAGAAGATTAATGTTGGGGCCAATTCGAAACAGGATAACGAAAGATTCGAAATTGATTTGAAACGAGAATAAACAAACGGATCGAATTTTGCATTGATTTGGACGCGTTTGTTGGAAGATACTTTATGATAGATCATTCTCTTGGGTCCATTTCGGACATAAGCCTCCATTATACGTCATTGATCAAGCGTATTTCTTCTTTAAAGCTTATCTATCGTTTACTTAAAATACATGTGCTAGTTTATAATCATGTAAAAACAAACGAATACGACAGAATTTCTAATTAATTCAAAATTGATGATTGATTAATAGTCCATTGAAATGTTACAATTTGAGGCCCAAACTAAACATTTGTTGGAGGACGCAATTTTATTTATGGAATATGTAGGGGGGGGTCAATACAAGCTTAAACCCAAGTTTGTGGGGTCGGCGCCCTTGTCCCCCGGCCGCCATCTTGGAAAAAGGGGTGAAAACACGTTTTTGGCTATATCTCCTAAACTATCCATTATACAAAAAATTTGTGAAGACATATTGTAGCAAATCGCTTTGCCTACAATTATGTATCTGTCACTTTTTATCATAAAGCCAAAATTCTAAAGTTATAAGTAAAAAAGTGAAAACAAAATCTTTTTTGCTTAATAACTTTTTTATTTTTTATTTCTTCTTTTGAAATCTTTTCTGAAGATTTAATAAATAATAATAAAATGAAAAGCAAAAACTCATTAATGTTTTTATTTCCTATATACTATTAGCGATATGGCCGCTCTATTTATTATTTAATAAAAAAAAAGTATTTTATTTCTTATAGCTTATAAAACAGGAAGTTAGATTAGATTAAGTTAGTTTACTTACATACTTATTAGTTTTGTTCGTAATTAAGTTTGGATTCTATATTTACTTGTGTTACTTTTTCCTTAACCCTATACTATTAAACTGTTACTCTTCATTCTGTAAGAACTCCTCTTTAGGTGAAGGCCTTATTTATTATTGAAGTGAAACTTCTTTATCGGGGTTGGAAAAAAATTTAGTGTAACATTTTTGCGTTACGCGTCACATTTTTCGTTACGCGCCATGTTGCTTTTTGAAGCCAAACTTCTTTATCGGCGTTAAAATATGACATATAGTATGTTTTTGACTTTGAAGTTTGACAACGGATTACATTTTCGACTTGAAATTTGCTAATCGCAATTTGCAGCAATTAATTTGTAAATTGTATGCTAGGCAGTGTATCAAAATTTACTGTTTAAAGAAATAGTTTCTAATAAGGTCATAAAGAAGTTTCACTTCTTATGTGTGTACACCTAGTACACGCACACATTTTTTTTAATTATTCTTATAGTACTTTAAAACTATAAAGCAAAATTAAGTATAATTATGTTGTATATACCAAAACAATGTACTGAATTAACACTCTTATAGTGCCAGTCAAACTCACGAACTAGAATTCTCGCGTTTTAATTTTTCACAAACTTTTTTTTTAATTCGGTCCAAGCGCGGGTAATTCTTGGCATCCAGTAATTTGAATCAAATGAAAAATCGACCTCTTTGATGATTGAAATATTACTAATCCACATTCCAAATTCAAATAATTCTAACCCTAAGGATATAAACGCTAGTCAGTTTACAGGTATACTTTATTTTACACAATACTCAAGTACAAGAAAAGCCAATAGGAAATCTCTCAACAATAAATTTAGTTGCAGCCTTAATATAAATTGTATGTTATATTCAATCTACGAAAACGTTTTCCCAAAACAGTTGCGTCGAACCGTGAGTGAATAGCTTTTGGCTAACTTAGTTTTTTCCCCATCACTCTTTGTTCTTGGTATAGTAATTGCCTCGTTTCCGCAAATTTGGGGTATCAACGTCTTAGATTGTTTTCTTTATAAATGTCAAATACATGACCCAATTTTCTATATTTATGTTTAAAAATATTCAACATTTACTAAGCATTATTTCGTCTAGCTATCAGGCTCTTTGTCTGCTTAAAATGTCTGATATACATCAGTGGCGCTACAACCTCTTTAGGTCTCAGATTTCTGAATCTGTTTCGTGATCATTTTTCAATCTAATAGGCAAGTAGGTGATCACCCTCCAGTGCCTGACACCCGCCGTTGGTTTTGTGGGTCTAAGGCATGTCGGTTTCCTTACGATGTTTTCCTTCACCGTTCGAGCGAATGTTAAAAGCGCACATAGAAAGAAAGTTCATTGGCACAGCCGGGGTTCAAACCTACGACCTCAGGGATGAGAGTCGGACGCTAAATGACAAGAAGCGTTGTTCATTGTATTGAGACAGTAGCAGAACCTCATCCATGGCCAATATGTGCTCCCCTATTTGTTGCTGGGCACAACTATATTTATCTGTCTGGCTAAAGCCACTAGGCCAACACTGCCCTATACGTAACCTACCAATACCTTATAATAATATAGTCATAACACATATATTAATATGTTTTGCATGTGTAAATACAAGGCAGTCAGTATCGATATTACAAAATTCATCAAAGTCTGTTCTAACCGTCAAAACCGTCCAACTCGTTATTTTAGGACGATTAAAACGAGCGTGGAGATCTAAATACGTATGAAACCCATCCCATCAATTCAGAAAACATCCAATATCTTGCATCCAAGTAACTTTTCAACTTGTCAAACGAGAAAGGCAATTACAAAGAAAGCGTTCGAATAACAGGTACATTTTCGTCGTCCATTAGAAAAATTGCCCGTTCGATCCGAAACGGTCTCGGAAACAAAATGAAGAGATTAACGTAAAATTGGTGTTAGCGGGGAGATCACTTAATCGTTAGGGAACAGGTTTTTTCATTTAACGATTGATGTGTTGGTTGAGACGTTGAAATAGCGAGATTGTACCGCCACTCTCTTAGCTGATAACTAGGCTCTTAACTGAAGGTTCTTTATGGGTGTTTTGTTAAAACATTATAATTAACTAAGGGTACAGAAACACAAAATCCACTTGGGAGTACCCTTAGTGCCTGAAAACGTACATTAAAAACAGTACAGTAATATATATTAAAAATAGGTTAGTACGGTACAGTAATATATGTTCAATACAGTTCAGTTCAGTACAGTAATATATATTTTAAAAACTTCTAAAGTTTAATTCTAATGTACTTAATGAATTGTTCTGTGTCATTTACACATATTACGAAGATTTAATTTACTTTTAAGAAATTAATTTTGTGTGTGTAAGTGGTATTTTGTATAGGAATATTATACCGAATTAAAAATTCATAGTATTTGTCCGGCTATCAAAATTAATTATCAATATTAGCAGAATTTAATATCGAAATTTTGACCCGTCTCATCAAAATTCCTCATAGCTACGTTTGATATCGGTTGTTTTAGTTATTTTATTTCATTATGTTATACGTTTAGGTAGCCTTTCTGAGATATTAGGTCGACCCCGTTGATCCAGGCATCGCGAGGGCTGTGGTACTTGTCAAACGCTGTAGAGATTAGATATTTTATAAATCATAAAGTATTTCGTTGTAGAAAAATTAAAGTTAGGCCAAGGCCGACGACAAAACGAAGGAATATAATACCGAATGAAAAACGCTTTTTAAATATAATACCGAACGAAAAAGGAAGGGGTTAAGCACCCTTCCTTTATAATAAATGTCCCGATCTATGGATTCTGATCTAACACAAAAACTATCGAGAGATAATCTCACAAAACGCATACAAATTATGCTAGCTGAATGGGATTTCGATACTGCAGAGGCTGACTAGATATTTTGGCATGACTATGAGTTTCCAAAAACAAACAGAGACACAGCGCACGCCTCTAACAACTCTCAGCTACACTCAAATAGAGAGTGTATTATACGCACACACAGCAATTCTCGTATTCATGCATTCACTCATACACGACTTTCTTTGTTGAGATGTATTACTAAGACTGCCTGCCCCATGTACCACTGACTAATTGTATCTAGTTACCCACAACACAGGGGCTAGTGTGACTAGCGTTAGATCAAATTTTTCACAACCATATTTCTGTCCTGAATAAAGTTTTAATATTCTTTAAACATATTTATAAAATCTAGTTCATCACAAAGTTATACAAAAACTCTTACATTTAAATGCAATGCTGGTGGCTGCGTTTTCACTTAAGGTGGACGCAGTTGTTTAAAAATAGAGATTTTTGACAATTGTCTAAGAACATAATAATCGTTGTTTTACTGACCAGTATACAGTTGATTGTTTGCTTATGTGTACGACATTAAACGGAATGCATTATTAGCCATTACATTACGGAACAGGATCATATAGGGTTTTATTGAAAGTGGTGTTTCTAGGTGAAAATATTTTGATAATTAACAACGCTTGTCGCTTTTAAATTGGTCCACGTCTTCATTGGAAACGAATTATATTTTTATAGTCTTCGGTCTTTAGATAGATTGCTCGTGATTTAATGCTTTAAGTATTTTTATTTTACAGTTAAACCTTACTTTTAAATTATGATTTTTTAGTTCATAACTGTTAATAAGTATTTTTTATTATTTCCACTATTGCTAGATCTATCAAATAAACTACTACGTACGGTTTTGAACTAAATTGTCTTTGACGTTGTTGATTTATAATCCCTGTGACATATAACGACAATGACAGCTGACAGAAACGCCATTGCTTACATGTATATTTTTAAATTTAAATTTTATAACTAATTAAGTAACCTTAATTAAGTTTAAATGTTACTTAGATTTGTTACGTTAAAGTCAAATTGATAGCTACCCTCAATACATGGAGTGCAGTTATTCATGTAACTGTTTATTGTATATAATATTGTCTCTGTCTGTCTAATTGAGTTTACATTGCGATGAAGAGACAGATGAGTACTCAGGTACTACTTGATGAAGGTATTACTGAATACAAAATAAAGTGTTACAAACCGATGGTATTTGTATAAATAAGACAAACATTAATCAAAGAATACCCGACCAGGTAAGACAATTTGAAATATTAAAAACATCGAGCATAATGTACATTTCTCGTCTATAAAATCTCGGCATATCTGCCATTCATAAGCGCTTTTATTCCGCCATTTCCTTGACAGCATTATTCAAATAATCCCAGCCACACTCCTCGATATTAAAAATGAAATTGTGAAGCGTAAAGCGCTGTATAACTTCCTTTAATTCGCTGCATTTAATTTTGGTTGTAACTTTTACGAGGAACTACGACGAAGACTAAAATAATATTTATGTAGGATTAAGTAAATATAGCTATAAAAACAGATAAATAAGTATGTAATAGTAAACATGGAGCAGTGTTGGCCTAGTGGCTTCAGCGTGCGACTCTCATACCTGAGGTCGTAGGTTCGATCCGGCTGTGCACCAATGGACTTTCTTTCTATGTGCGCATTAAACATTTGATCGAACGGTGAAGGAAAACAAAAAAGTCGGCATGTGTCAGGCACAGGAGGCTAATCAACTACTTGCCTATTAGACTGACCAATAATCATGAAACAGAATCAGAAATCTGAGGCCCAACCTTGATTTATTTTTGATTTAGTAGCCAGGTTAAAAGTTAAAAGAAAAAGCACTACAAAGAAACAATTTCTTGCTTTTTAGGTGTAATATGTATATGCAACGAAAATTAAAACCTACGAATTTTTATCCAACCCATCTCCATTAATTCCACTGTCAACGAAAAGGATTGTTATCAAGGATACCTTCTGGACAAACCAATCGATCATACCTTATCAAAAACCACGTGTCCTAATCCATTACATCCTTCCACTTAATAAAATACGTCGCGACATATTTACAAATTGATAAATATGGTAGCGTTTTTACTGTCTCTTTCTATCAATAAAAAACTGACAAAGACATGGCTATTGAGTGATAAATATGATAACATTTTTTTACTTTTAATATGTTGAAGCGAATCGACAGATTTACTTTCTCGTTTTAAGGGTAACTGATTAAAGTTTTGCTTTACAATATTAGGAACAAAAATTGAAAGAAATAGTTTTAAAAATTTTATATGTATATAAATATATGGTATAAAAACTTGCTTTTCTTCCTGTTTGTTGTAAAGTTTTAATTTCGTCTTTGTATTGACTGTCTTTTTTTAATTGTAGTTTGGCTTTTTGTACTATTAGTTTATTTATATAAAAAAAATGGCTATTGAAGTCGTCAATTAATTCCCAGTGGTAAAGTATATATCAAAAGAATGCTCAGTTACTAATATAATGCCTAAATGGGACTTAATGCATCATCATGCATTAATATATATACAGTTATGTTATGGTTGAATTAATTAAACAAAAATTTTCATGTGACATTTCAACCGATAATTTCAATTAATTGAATGCAATTTGTAACAAAACTCTAGAGAACCAAATGATAATTATGCAATGAACGTGACGGGACGATAAAATTATTTAGGTATAATTTCATAATGCATTAAGTATTTATATAAACTATGCGAATTCATTAACTTGAATAGGGGACAAATGGGGCAGGAAAAGAGGCTTGTCTGCAGTTAAGATACAGCCGCCCGTAGGCACTCAGACATCGAGATCGAGTGCGTTGCCTTGTGAGAATATTACATGGAGAATCCTGTATTTGGTTATTAAGATTTTTTATGTACTGGGAGGCGGCGGTATCAATTAACATCAGGTGAGACTCTTGCCCGTTTGCCCCCTGTTCTATAAACAAAAGGCAAACGGGCAGGAGGCTCATCTGATGTTAAGTGATACCGCCGCCTCCTAGTACATAAAAACCATGGACACTTACATTGCCACTCGCGTTGCCGTCCTTATAAGAATTAGTACGCACTTTTCTTGAAGGACCCTAAGTCGAAGGTTCGGAAATACTTCAGTTGGCAGCTGGTTCCACATAGTGGTGGTAAAAAAAAATTAAAGTAATCTATATAATTCATTGGCCATTAGAAATCACGAGATGTCTATAACTTATGCCCTTAGAGGTTGTGTCTTAATTAAAACATAAATTAACAATATCAAGGCACACACGTTAACAAAGCCATTACAAAAAGCATAAAATCTAATGACAATTTAATCTCACTAAAGAAACTTTCCTAGAATTTAAAGCCACAAGTAATTGCTATTAAGTAGCGAAACTGCCTACGCAAGTTGCATTCTTCTATTAAAACAGAATAGGATTCTAGGCTTTAATGCTTGATTCACAAGGATCAAAACCCCATCCCCATTTGAAATACTGCATCAATTTTGCGTCTTTAAGATGTATATTTCGCTTTAGTAATTAAATGCAGGCAGCAGGTATCTTCATTGAGTCAAATGAATCTAGTAATTCTCGTTTCTCGGCAATAATTACACTTAAAGACGTTTTAAGAGGCTCTTAGTGCCCCTTCCAATCGATAAAAGTGGAATAAATTTTCTCTGATAGTGTAAAAGCCTGAGTACAAATAATTAATAATGAAATAAGATGTAATTAAACAAAGAATATCTACATATTCAACATAAGGTGGGGAATATTTTAACGAAGGTAAAATATTCCCCACCTTATGTCATAGCTTTCGTCATGTGGTGAGCTTCTACAGTTCTTTTATAAGTGAATGGCTAGCCGCACACACAAAATAATAATGACAATAATATACGTATTGTCAATAATATTGTGTGTGTGCGGCCTGTGTTGCGGTATGGTTCAATATTATTGCGAATTTCCGGAAATTCTGAAATATGCCGTCAATATTCTGGGGGAGGCAGGGTTATTGTCAATATTATTGTGTGTGTGCAGGCCTTACTTAAATATTCTAGTTTATCATAATTTATCTATGAGTGCACGTCAAAATGAGTTGTTTTCTATGTCTCAAATATTATTGTTTGTTTTGATTTTTGTAAAATGGAAGACGAAGATCTGATCGAAAATTATGACGGAGACATGTGGAAAAATGTTCCCCAAATGATAAAGAATTTTAAGGAATTCATTAGATTGTGGGAAACTTATCCGGAACTATGGAATATATCATTGGAAGTGGCTCAATTCCGTTCTTTTTCGCATCCATTCTTTAATCCATCGGTTTTTTTTCGTTCGCGGTTTCTTATTTAACAGGCTTATTGCCATACACAATATGACACATTTTTTTATTATCCATACTTCCGCGTAGATCAAGGACCAGTTCGTGACTGAGCCTTTTAAAATTAGTAAATATTGGCAATAATATTGAGAAATATGCGGAGCATATATTTTAAAACAAATTGACAAACTTGATTTGACAATATTATTGCGTGTGTGCGGCTAGCCAATGACACGATAGGCCGTCAATAATGCAAGCGGTATGTCGCTGTTATTTTTATACTTATAAAGTTATCCCCTAATATAACTCAATCAATTTTATTGCACCGTTGTAACTGAAATACTTATCTGTCTCTATGCATCACAGAGTTAATAAAGTTTGAAATATTACTAAAGGAAAAATTCTATAAAAATGATTAAATACGTAATACCTATTTCGGATATCTGTGTATGTGTGAAATGAGGGTTATACGAGAGGATGTAGAGGGTGTGCTCATGATGAGGTGATTTAGCCTATGAATACTCCTTTCAGCATATTCCGGATGGTTAAAGTTGACGACTCATTGTCTAGTGGTTAGTACTCTGACTGCGAATCCATGGTTCCGGTTCGATCCCCGCTGAGACGAACATCGATTATGACATTTTTTGTGCTTAGGTCTTGGGTGTTTAAATATTATTTTATGTCTATCTATCTATAATATGTATGTATATCCGTTGCCTAGTACCCATAACACAAGCTTCACCAGTTTAGATGGGACTAGGTCAATTGTGTGAATTGTAAAAAAAGTTAAGGTTCAAATTGTGGTCGTTGTATTCCGGCTTTGTGATACAAAACTGAGTTTCTTGATAGTCTGTGATATGTGAGAGTGAACAAACTTATTACGAGTCTGGTAGGCAGAAACATGAAAGTGCATTTTTTCTAGAAGTGTGTGCAAATAATTTTATATGAGATGACTCATGTAGTACCATTATATCGTATTGTTTTCGTCGAGAGTCTAAACTCTAAAGTATCAATTTTAAAACTTATTATTATTAATTTATAATTAAGAGTTTTCATTACAAGGCAAACTGTGCAATCCAAACTAATCTTTAAACATTTTGAATTCGTATCAAATAGTATACATAAAATATCATAAAATTTCAAAGAATTTGAATTAATGAAAAGGTTTAATATGGAGGTCAGCCTTTGAATTTTAAATCGTACATTTGTTTACAATTAATCTTAAATATTTCAAGGTAATTAAGCATTTCAAATTTCAGTCTTAGGTTCACATTCAGCTTGCTTTTAATTAATAGCTTATTTAAGAGAAATTAATTCATTAGAAGTAAAGATTTTTCTATTCATATATTTTATTGAAAATGCTAACCTTCCTAATTTATAACCCGCATTTCATACAGCTCGAAACTGTTTCAATATGAATTGCAGTATCGGGATGTAGGCAGTAGAGTTTTGCCTATATGGAAGAAAGAAGAAAATGTATGTCACGGTAAAAAAATGTATACTAACTTATTTGCAAAGAATAGGTTAGCAAATCACTTACATAAAATTCATATTCGAGATGAAATAGAATGGAATGAATCAATTGAGAGAAGAAAAATTTATTCACGCGTAAAAAATATGGTAAACAAACTTATTTTTAAAGAAGTAGGTTAGCAAATCACTTACATAAAATCCTGATGAATCTCGACTCTTACAAAAATAATTAGATTTACGATTTAAACAAACTTGGATCCAAATCACAAATTTTTAATAACACACCAATCAAGTTATTGACCTGCAAAATCTCTAGTATCGCGGAACTTTAAGCTAATTTAAAAATTCTAGAAATATACAAATCTAATACGTAGCTACTTTGCCCATCGAAATAATTTTCATTTCGGACACGATACAAACAAAAGACCTGTGCAATAGTCACAAGTGGCTAATCCTATAGAGCCTAATCCTACTATTTAAAATAAATAAACCCGTTGCAAGTCGAAATTTTATCGACCTTTTATATTTCTCAGAGCGAATTAAATAACGACTTCAATATCCTGTTTACGTTATTAGTTACACAACCAGTAGTTGTATATTTATTTATTTATTAGGAAATAAACAGATAATCACTATACAGAAAACATAAAATAAATGTAAAACATAAATAAATAGACACATTGGACATATCCACAAAAAAGTTTCACTAATAAAAATACAATACAAATTAAAACAAGACAAAACATGACAGCACAAAATTTAACACTAAACTAGCAGCTATAAAAAAACAAAAAAACAAAGTATTGTCTTTGATTAACATAACTTTTATTCATTTAATAAAACACTATTTTGACCGGATTGAAGTTATTATTATTATAAATTTACAACTATTTAACATAGTCACCGTGACCACGCACGCTGTAAAGCACGCGAAACGTCGGATAAATTTAAAATAGTTAAATAGTTTAAATTTATAATAATACATAACTTCAATCCGTCAAAATATTTTTATTAAACAAAAAAACAAATTTAACTAAAATTTTATATACTACGTATACTGACTCTGAGGTTCCAAAAAACACTCACACACAATTATAACTATCAGCTCACACACACCCATTCACATACTCAAAATTCACCATACTGTATGCCTTATTAGTTGAAACACTAAGAGTACTTTTTCCTGAAATTGTTTTAATCACGCACCATGTACCACGAAATAATTGTTATCTAGTTACCTACAAAACAGCTCCCTAGTGTTGAGACTAGATAGATGAAATTGGTAGAATAACGAAACACGTATTTATAAGTGATTAATATATATTTATAATATTCGAATATTGATTTAAGAAACGTAACCCCAATAATAGAGTCGCATGGACCAACATTTGTAAGTGACAAGCTGAGCAAATAAAATATCAGTTGACACAACTGCAGCTTTTTAAAACTTTTATATGATTGAACTCTATTAAGAGTTCAAGTACGTGCGGGGTACATTTATTTTCTAGTATCTTTAATTGTTGAAGAATTCTCATATTTTATTTTTGAAGTGAATACGACATAAGTTCTAACGTATATAAGGCAACTATTGTTAGCCTCAAATTGATATCTTTAGTTTGCTCTCAATAGTAACTATACGTACAAAAAGTATTATAGATAATTTTAATATAAATAATTTTTCTGACCTATAGACCTTGCAATAAATACAAAATACATTAAAACCCGAATAAATTCCAACATAATTCATACCAATCTAACACCGCGACATTCCCATTTTTCGCTATTATATTTGAGATACCGTGACCTATTTTTTCTTTGAATTTTATTTCAAATTGCATTCAAAAGTATGAAAATCAGCGGTTATGAATGTGGAACGATTTAGAAAGCTTTTATTGAAAATTCTCTAAAATTGCTTACGAAAGCTCTTGAGAGCTTCACTCAATTTAACCATTTTATCACGTTTCTGTAAGACAACTACGCCTACGGTTTCACACAATTCATTTTATATATATATTATATATAGTATATTATTCCTTGACATAGGACCAAAAATAATTTTATATTCGAATCAGTGGTATGATATTCATAAAACAAACTCTTTAACTCTATTCTATTAAAATTTTGGTTACGAATACCAATCCATTAATTTTATTTCATTATAAAATGTATTAAAAATATTTTAAAAACTATGGTAGAAAAAATCTTTTCATGTATTAACATAGTATATATAATATACGCGATATTATAAATCATAAATTTTTTTTTAGATCAAGGATCATTTGACTGAGCCTTTTAAAATTAGTAAATATTGGCAATAATATTGAGAAATATGGAGGCATATATTTTAAAACAAATTGACAAACTTGATTTGACAATATTATTGGTGTGTGCGGCTAGCCAATGACACGATAGGCCGTCAATAATGCAAGCGGTATGTCGCTGTTATTTTTATACTTATAAAGTTATCCCCTAATATGTATAACTCAATCAATTTTATTGCACCGTTGTAACTGAAATACTTATCTGTCTCTATGCATCACAGAGTTAATACAGTTTGAAATATTACTAAAGGAAAAATTCTATAAAAATGATTAAATACGTAATACCTATTTCGGATATGCTGTGTGATGGTGTGAAAGTGAGGGTTAGTACGAGAGGATGTAGAGGGTGTGCTCATGATGCAGGTGATTTAGCGCTATGAATACTCCTTTCAAGCATATTCCGCGATAGGTTAAAGTTGACGACTCATTGGTCTAGTGGTTAGTACTCCTGACTGCGAATCCATGGGTTCCGGGTTCGATCCCCGGCTGAGACGAACATCGATGTGATGAGCATTTGGTGTTGTGCTTAGGTCTTGGGTGTTTAAATATGTATTTGTATGTCTATCTATCTATAATATGTATGTATATCCGTTGCCTAGTACCCATAACACAAGCTTCACCAGTTTAGCATGGGACTAGGTCAATTGGTGTGAATTGTAAAAAAAAAGTTAAGGTTCAAATTGTGGTCGTTGTATGTCCGGGCTTTGTGATACAAAACTGAGTTTCTTGCATAGTCTGTGATGATGTGAGGCACGTGGAACAAAGCTTGATTACGAGTCTGGTAGGCAGAAACATGAAAGTGCATTTTTTCTAGAAGTGTGCTGCAAATAATTTTATATGAGATGACGTCATGTAGTACCATTATATCGTATTGTTTTCGTCGAGAGTCTAAACTCTAAAGTATCAATTTTAAAACTTATTATGTATTAATTTATAATTAAGAGTTTTCATTACAAGGCAAACTGTGCAATCCAAACTAATCTTTAAACATTTTGAATTCGTATCAAATACGTGATGACATAAAATATCATAAAATTTCAAAGAATTTGAATTAATGAAAAGGTTTAATATGGAGGTCAGCCTTTGAATTTTAAATCGTACATTTGTTTACAATTAATCTTAAGAGTATTTCAAGGTAATTAAGCCATTTCAAATTTCAGTCTTAGGGTTCACATTCAGCTTGGCTTTTAATTAATAGCTTATTTAACGAGAAATTAATTCATTACGAAGTAAAGATTTTTCTATTCATATATTTTATGTGAAAATGCTAACCTTCGCTAATTTATAACCCGCATTTCATACAGCTCGAAACTGTTTCAATATGAATTGCAGTATCGGGATGTAGGCAGTAGAGTTTTGCCTATATGGAGAGAAAGAAGAAAATTTATGTCACGCGTAAAAAAAATGTATACTAACTTATTTGCAAAGAAGTAGGTTAGCAAATCACTTACATAAAATTCATATTCGAGATGAAATAGAATGGAATGAATCAATTGAGAGAAGAAAAATTTATGTCACGCGTAAAAAAAATATGGTAAACAAACTTATTTTTAAAGAAGTAGGTTAGCAAATCACTTACATAAAATATCCGTGATGAATCTCGACTCTTACAATAAATAATTAGATTTACGATTTAAACAAACTTGGATCCAAATCACAAATTTCTTAATAACACACCAATCAAGTTACTTGACGCTGCAAAATGCTCTAGTATCGCGCGAACTTTAAGCTAACGTTTAAAGAATTCTAGAAATATACAAATCTAATACGTAGCTACTTTGCCCATCGAAATAATTTTCATTTCGGACACGATACAAACAAAAGACCTGTGCAATAGTCACAAGTGGCTAATCCTATAGAGCCTAATCCTACTATTTAAAATAAATAAACCCGTTGCAAGTCGAAATTTTATCGACCTTTTTATATGTTCTCAGAGCGAATTAGCAATAACGACGTTCAATATCCTGTGTTACGGTTATTAAGTTACACAACCAGTAGTTGTATATTTATTTATTTATTAAGGAAACTAAACAGATACATCACTATACAGAAAACATAAAATAAATGTAAAACATAAATAAATAGACACATTGGACATATCCACAAAAAAAGTTTCACTAATAAAAAATACAATACAAATTAAAACAAGACAAAACATGACAGCACAAAATTTAACACTAAACTAGCAGCTATAAAAAAAAACAAAAAAAACAAAGTATTGTCTTTGATTAACATAACTTTTATTCATTTAATAAAACACTATTTTGACCGGATTGAAGTTATGTATTATTATAAATTTACAACTATTTAACATAGTCACCGTGACCACGCACGCTGTAAAGCACGCGAAACGTCGGATAAATTTAAAATTATGTTAAATAGTTGTAAATTTATAATAATACATAACTTCAATCCGGTCAAAATAGTGTTTTATTAAACAAAAAAAACAAATTTAACTAAAATTTTAATATACTACGTATACTGACTCTGAGGTTCCAAAAAAAAACAGCTCACACACACATTATAACTATCAGCTCACACACACCCATTCACATACTCAAACATTCACGCATACTGTATGCCTTATTAGTTGAAACACTAAGAGTACTTTTTCCTGAAATTGTTTTAATCACGCACCATGTACCACGAAATAATTGTTATCTAGTTACCTACAAAACAGCTCCCTAGTGTTGAGACTAGCGATAGATGAAATTGGTAGAATAACGAAACACGTATTTATAAGTGATTAATATATATTTATAATATTCGAATATTGATTTAAGAAACGTAACCCCAATACATAGAGTCGCATGGACCAACATTTGGTAAGTGACAAGCTGAGCAAATAAAATATCAGTTGACACAACTGCAGCTTTTTTAAAAGCTTTTTATACTGATTGAACTCTATTAAGAGTTCAAGTACGTGCGGGGTACATTTTTTTTCTAGTATCTTTAATTGCTTGAAGAATTCTCATATTTTATTTTTGGCGAAAGTGAATACGACATAAGTTCTAACGTATATAAGGCAACTATAGTTAGCCTCAAATTGGATATCTTTAGTTTGCTCTCAATAGTAACTATACGTACAAAAAGTATTATAGATAATTTTAATATAAATAATTTTTCTGACCTATAGACCTTGCAATAAATACAAAATACATTAAAACCCGAATAAATTCCAACATAATTCATACCAATCTAACACCGCGACATTCCCATTTTTCGCTATTAATATTTGAGGATACCGTGACCTATTTTTTCTTTGAATTTTATTTCAAATTGCATTCAAAAGTATGAAAATCAGCGGTTATGAATGTGGAACGATTTAGAAAGCTTTTATTGAAAATTGCTCTAAAATTGCTTACGAAAGCTCCTTGAGAGCTTCACTCAATTTAACCATGCGTTTATCACGTTTCTGTAAGACAACTACGCCTACGGTTTCACACACATTCATTTTATATGATATATTATATATAGTATATTATTCCTTGACATAGGACCAAAAATAATTTTATAATTCGAATCAGTGGTATGATATTCATAAAACAAACTCTTTAACTCTATTCTATTAAAATTTTGGTTACGAATACCAATCCATGTAATGTTTATTTCATTATAAAATGTATTAAAAATATTTTAAAAACTATGGTAGAAAAAATCTTTTCATGTATTAACATAGTATATATAATATACGCGATATTATAAATGCATAAAATTTTTTTTTATACATGTATCGTAGGTACGCAAAGATTATACTTTTATAATAAAATAAACATCACATAACAATCGCAAACATAAATAAAATATCGTATCATCAATGGAATGACAGTTGATAATTCTTATTGTCAAAAATATCCCATACATCCATGTCACATTTAACAACCATGACATTAGGAAGTGAGCTACCTGGTCGAATGGACCGCATGGCACATGTCAACATTACGAGGGTTAAAATTCTTTCGTAATTCGTTACTCATTGTAAAAAAAACACATATTTTTGACTCATATTAATTTAATATACCTACTATAATCGTACTAAAAGCCTTAAATATGTATTCAATATTTAATTCGTTCTTGTGTTGTTTAATAAACTACGCCGAGTAAACGTTATTTAACTTATTGAATAATAAATACAGACTTTATTCTCTGGCCATTACAAACAAAGTTGACAAGTAATAATTGGCAATTAACCTTTTTTTTCTTTAGGATTTATCTGGTCAGGGTGTTTTCTGACTTAGGCCATAATTTTAGCTCATTGTAAATAAGTCAAGTCAACTTACTGTTCGTTGTTTATTTATATGTATGTCCACATACCTGAAACAAACAAAGATTAAGAATTAAGAAAAAAATTAAAATAAATACCTCTCCTCCAGCGTTCCTGGATGAGTTCGTTTTAAAAGACCCTCTGTTTATCTCGTAATCATTTATTTTTTTATATTAATATATAAGTCCTAAAACAACATGTACCTATGCTTAAAATATACAAGAATATATGACGTTAAAAACACATACACATCAATTGTATTAGAACATATTGTGATGTTTATTATAAATATATAAGTATATTTTTATCTAACTAAAGCAATCAACAAACTTCTTCGTTTACATACATCGTATTTAAATTTCAAAATAAATATTTAATATTTAAACTAAAAATATCTTTAGGTATTAACATCACACATACAATTTCCATTGCAGGGTCACCACAGTTAAATCACGAGATGTGGTTCATTTTATGCTTACGATTTACGAATTCTACTCCAACTATAACTGACAAATCTTTAAAAAACCATGGAATATACTTATAAAATTTAATTCACTGTATGAATGTATCAATAAATACGGAATAGTAATACAATTAACGAAAACCGTACATCCTGACAAAAAATCAACACAAGTTGCCTCAATCAACAACTTTACACATATACACATCAATTATATTAGAACATTTGTTAAAATTTATTATAAAAATATAATTTTTTATCTACCTAATATAACCAACTTCTCAGTTTACAGTTAGTTTAAAGTTAAGTACAAAATCCAATAACAGACTCGTAAATAATAAATATTATTTCATATAAGTAGCATACTTATTCTGATAACGATATTTTACGACAAGATTACGTTACAAGTATCAACTAATGCTTAAATATGCGTAATAATGCTCTCAATGCAATGTTGAGTCGCATAAATAGGAATTAAATGTGACCAATAAAATAGTGATGACTTTGAGAGTGAGACATCTTACTTATCTTGGTTTTATTTATAATATATTCTTATATTAAGCCCCGGTTCTTAAAACTAATAACGATTTGAATGACTCAATCATGTCAAACCGAACTGTACGGTTCCTGGGTCATCGGGTGCTTTAAATAATAGATTTTTGTTTTACTCTATATTAACCAATCGTGTATAACAATAGAATATGAGCGAAATCATGAAATGTTAATTGCTATGTAACGAATGAATGGAATTTAACAGTTAAAGAGAGTGTCTACGTCTGGCTATGCTCTCGGGGTGTAACTCCGACGAATTAGGAAATCGTCACGCTTATAAGTGATCAAAATGTACAGCCAGGGCACGTACATACATAGGTAATCGTCACGCCTGTAAATGAGCAAAATGTCTTGGCATTTGCATAGGGAATCAGCACGCTTATAAAACTAAGAAAGCCCGGTGAGCCAAATGTACAGCCTTGGCTCGTACATGAATGTCAATGTAGCTTTATAATTCGCAATGTAGTAGGTCAAGTTATATTAAAATTGGTATCAGCACCCTTACTCTGTAAGTACCAATAGTGATCCTGATGTATTATGCAGGTTCAATGTTGTGCGATATATATAATATGTCGCAACTTTAGGAACGCGCGGAACAAACACCCAGTACCTATTGATATTGGGATCGCTGTCGATATGGTTAATGGAAATGACAGAATAAAGGCTCAAATCGCTATTAAAGTTATGAGGTAATCTAACAGTTGGATAATACTTTGAGCATAAGTCTGGGCCTAAATAAAAACCATTACAAAAAAGTAAGAATCCACAAGTAACATTTTTGATCTTAATATAACTTTTATGAAAAAAATACTCATCCAATAAATCTGAAGTAATGCATCAAAGTTTACAAATAATACTATTCTACGCCACTGGAAATGTACAATAATGAAGCAATGTTCGTTTTGTTCTAAACAAATAGTACTCCAACTATGCATGAACCCAAAGACACCTCTCCCCATGGTGTCTTAATATCTATTATAACTTAAAAACAATACACCAGCAGATCTTACATTAACCACTCGAAGTAACTAGCATCTATTTACGAATGATTTATGACTATACTCAAGTGATTTTTTAATCTGTAAAAGCTCTTAAATGGACGCCAGCTTATGGAAATTGAGTTTTAAATATTACTTCAACGGTGTAATGCACTCGGTATTGCTCTATATTAAGTTCTTGAGAACGTCTCTATGACGTTATTAAAACGTTATGTATCAGAATAACGATTTTCGTTCGAGTTTACTATAAGTTCGTTGTGCCTTAATTACATCGAAATATTAGGTTTAAGTTTTCTGAAATTAAAATAAATTCGTCTTTCAATATCTTAATTCTTAAAGTCTAAAGGTTAAATTAATTCAAAATGTATTTTTTGCTTTTTATATTTTGTTAACCTCGTCATTTAATAACGCTATTTAATACGACCTTTCAAACATTTTAACATGAAATTTAATTAACTTAATTAATTTGAAAGTTTAAAAAGCAGTAACGAATCAAAACTTCAGGTGCAAGCATATATTAAGAAGTGTGTAGCAAATTAATTAAAATAAAATTAAATTTAAATTAAATTAAACTTAATCAGTAGCTAATATTTTATTGCGCGCGGGAAGAACGACGGCGCTACCAAAAGTACGCTACGCTACACACTGTCGCAATACAAAATGTGTGGTATACATAAACCCCTACAAAACTAAAAAGTATCTTTAAATTTATTACATAATATATGTTTAATTATGCCAACATCACACATACAATTTCCATTGCAGGGACACCGCACGAAATGTGGTTCATTTTATGCTTACGAATTCTACGCAAACTGCTAATAAATGTTTAAAAAATCATGAAATATACTTACAAAAATTAATTCACTGGCGGTATTTCAATGTATCAATAAGTAATGGTAATAAAAAACGAAAACCGTACATCCTGAGAAAAAAATCGACACAAGTTGCCTCAGTCCTTTCAAACATCGTGTTATTGTACTGTACAATGCAAGACAATATTTACTGTCGTCTAGTGAATCTCTCTGCTTCCGGAGTATTCATACAATTGTTAGCTAACCTCTGGGCATTATCTACCTTTCAAAAACCATCCGGTTTGGCGTGATTAATACTTGCTAAAGATACCAGAGTTTTTATCTATGGAAGTGGACCACAAACATCTGTTACAATTAAGAAAAAAAAACAAACAATTGCAAGGAATTTTAATTGTGTGTTCGACACATCGGATTGGCGGAATCTGAAAGAATTGTGTATATGTATTTTATGAATATATAAAAACTAAGTATGATTAATTACGAAGAAATAATTCTCTAACGGTACGGATTTTCATCCATCCATCAAGAAAAATAACATACCTATACGTTCTTCTTGAATCATTCTAGATATAAGTGAAAACTGCAATAAAGCTTTTGACTTAATCACTACAGACGGTCTGATAGACGCGTCGGAGGATTTTTTTTAATAATATGAAACTTAGACATTTGTTGTCACTGAATTTTTTTGTAAGCTTTATCAAGCTCTACAACTTTATCCCTAGAACTCAAACATTTTCGTTCGACTGGTTTTTCTTTAATTTGCAAATTCGACTACCATGAAAACTATTTTTTGGGTTGTTATGTATTTTGACACTCACGTGAACGTGGTTTTCTATTGGTAAAAGATTTTTCAAATCTGTTAAGTAGATATAGAAATTACCCCCTACAACCTCACAAACTGTACCTCGATCCTGTACATATTACCTTCTAAATATTAGTACAAAAAAAAATTGTTTCGTTTGAAAATTATTTCGTTATCTAAATAGCATATAAATAAAAATTAGTATATCTTTTTTTTTTTATAGAACGGGGGGCAAACGGGCAGGAGGCTCACCTGATGTTAAGTGATACCGCCGCCCATGGACACTCTCAATGCCAGAGGGCTCGCGAGTGCGTTGCCGGCCTTTTAAGAATTGGTACGCTCTTTTCTTGAAGGACCCTAAGTCTAATTAAACTTCTTAAACTGGTGATGTTGTCCCTTAAGTGGTGAAAAACCTTCAATTATCATAAGAATGATGTTAAAATATTAAGTGGAAAATATCTCACAAACAGAAAAGCTTCCAAAAGCTTTCTAAAATAAATAAGGTTTCAATAAAATATTGTGTATCATCGCAAACGAGTTTAGTGTAATGTGATCTGCCTCTAGCCTCGATTTTAGTCAAAACAAAATCAGAATAGGCTTTTGTTAGCAATCCACTCCAGAGGGTATCATATTTAAGCGAGGGCTTAATAGCGTTGGCAAAAATGTTCACGAATTTTTTTTGTTAGTATTAAAGCTTTATTAAAAGGGTTTTTGGATTTCAATTATTGTATGTTTCATACAACATACATCTGGTCTTTACATAAATGATTAATTTTCTAAGATATAGATTGTTAGTAAGATTGTATATAAGAAACAAATTGTGATAAATTTTATATCAATACATAATTTGCGTAAAATATAAGGAACTAAATTTTTTTGAAAAGGGGAGCAAACGAGCTTTTGTCATGTCAAAAAAGGGCTGATGCAGCCCATAGACATGCATTTTAGTGGGTATGTCGCCGGCCTTTGAGGGTGGAGTGTGATCTTTTTTTAAAGAGTTGGAGGTTATATCTATCAGGGAAGACTCCACCACTACCACGGTTCGCAAAAGAAAATGTCTTGTGAAGCTGACCCTGGAAGACTTCCAGCTATCAAGGTGATGTAAAGTGAAGTATCAAAAGAATATTCTTCATTAATAGATCAAGCAAAAATGTTGCAAGGTAAAAGTTAAAAATATTATTTTGCAGACCGTATTGCGAAAAGTGAATAAGAGACGGTGTGTTGTCCCATTGGTAAATAAACATCATGATGCCGAAGAATCGAGTTACATGTTTCATACCGGTCCAAGATATTTCTATAGACCCTTCATCAATTCTCTTGTAAAAATATATGACACAAGAATCAGACCCCTTCTCCATTCTCGCTTTTGTTTTAGTTATGAAAGTATGTGGCTTTGAAATTTATTTTTTTAAAAGAAAGTTTAAGGGCTGTCAACTACCACGTTGAGTGCTTGAAATGTTTTATTATGGAACTAGTTACCCTGTGGTATGAGTTGAGGAAACGGATATTTTAATTAGAATTATTATGGACGAATATATTAGCTTTCTATATATTCCTATTAGACTTGTGTTTTAAAATATATGACGTTAAGGATATACATATATAGAAAAGGGGCAAACGAGGCCCACCTGATGTTATCTGATACCAGAGTACTTGCGAGTGCGTTGCCGGCCTTTTAAGAATTGGTGAGTGCTGTGTCGGCCTATTAAGAATTGATAAAAGTATATTATAAGCGTTTCGTGAGATTATATTAACCGACTTAAAAAAGGAGGTTCGATATTTTTATACAAATAAATATATCATATCAATATACCTATATATCGCTCATATCTTAATACAAATAATAATATTATTCTCTACAAAGTATTAAAATATGTTATAAATTAATTTATTCCATACAGGTGAGTGTATAGTCATATTAACAAATTCAATGTACCTATTGTTGCTTGAATTTTTCTAATAAAATTCTAGTTTAATAATAGTTCGCAAAAAACCCTAATCTTGTATGGCTTAAGACGCCCCAGGAACTTTAATCTGTTCAAAACTACAAAGCATTAACTTTTTACTACTCAGGTAGAATTTTATACTTTTATCCCCAGGATTTCACGGTAAATCGAGCTTTTTGCGAGTGACAACCCCAGTTTATGCGCAATGAAACTTGAATAGTAAAAAATCCGCTTATGTTTTTAAAATCATTGAATCGGAATACGAATTAAAAAACTATAAAATTTTAATAGAAGCTTTTTCTAATTTCCTTTGGCGTTTTTTTAACTACAAAGATTTTATATGTTTTGGTAAAAATGGATGAAAACAATAATGATATTTTTTAGATAATATTTGGCACTTAAAATCTTTTACGTATCGACGGAGATGATCTGTGGTTCGTCAAAAATTAAGTGTGATATTCGTACTTGAGACAATTGAGAAAACTTCGGTTTTAAACATTTTTATTTTTAAAGCACGCTTCTTTTTTCTTAAGAGCTAAAGTTGACATTTTACATTTGACGTGTGACGAATACCAATGTGAATTTTTTTTATTTTTTATTATGGCTCTGGCACGGTTTGTGCATTAGCCAGCGTCAAGTATAAGATTTTTATAATTCGTGCTTTTTGCCTTAGAAATTCGACCATGTCCTCCATGTACGGTTTAGGCACTCGCCCGGTACCGCACAACCCTCCCAAAGCCCGAGAACAAATTTAAATTAAATTAAAACTTGCCCTCGAACCGGGAATCGAACCCAGTACCCCTCACCTACAATATGACATTTGACATTAGTAACAATTATTGCTAAGTTTACAAAACATTACAATACAATGACTACCGTTATTATTATTTTTATTAATATTATTTTTTTATATATATTTGTAAATTGCACGTTTGTATTTTTTATCTTGTTTGTTTTTTATTTTTAATGTTTAAGTTATTTTCTCTTCATCATTGTAATGTTTCTCTTTAAATGTTGTGCACATTTGTTATTGATGCACATGCATGTATCTTGTTTTCTATGTCATGTGTTATCTGTAAGTGTTTGTATGTGTTTCGTTAGTGTGCCTTTTAAAATAAAAAAAAATTACAAATATGTTACTGTAAGAAGGCTTGTATACCTAACAAACCACCAAAATAACATATTATATTCTACAAGATATATATAATTTAGTTTATTAAATTGTTCATTTCTTTAATGTTTAATTTCAGTTCTTGTTTATAAATGTACTTTCTGTTTCATATATTTTCTTTATCAATGTAATCTGTTTTGGCTTTGTATATGTGTATTATAATATGTGTAGCTGTTAAATTACTTATAAATAAAATATGTATCGTTCGTGAATTGCAAGACTCATCGCAATATTTTCCAAGATAATTAACAATTGAATAACGATTTAACATAAATCACTGATTGATAGAAGCCATCAATGATTTCATGACTACGATTTAAAACAAAGCATTAGAACTCTCTCTATCTAAATTTAATAGATGATAGAGACGTCAATATCTACCCTCGTCGTGCTACGTAATCACGATGTTCCCAGATCATGATGTATAAACTTGCCTTAAATAGAGCAGTACATTTAACATCACTCCGAAGTTAATGACTTCGATAGGTTGGTATAGGTAATACTAACATTACATTACATCACGTTTCATTACATTAGTGAAATAATTTTAGTGTTTTTGTACTTTAGTAAGCTGAAAAATAAGTTTAACATACTTTCAATTATTTGTTAGTTTTCATACATACAAACGTATTATGTTCTCAAAAATAATAAAATTCTTCATATCTATGTTTGGCAATAGTATCTCCCACCTCCTATGTAGTATATACTGCACCAGATGATAGTTATGCCATTGAGGCAGTAGAATACGAGAGCGGCCCTGTAGGGACGACCAAGGTGGTTTTAGCGGGTATCACTTATGCAGTATCTGAATAGCAGATAATCTGGTGTGAGTCTGACATACCCGTTCTACTCTCGGAGGCAGAGAATGTTACACATCGGGGGGACTTCATTTCTAAAGATCGTGTTAGTGGCACCACAAAACTTCTTTCACTCTCTTTTCTTCGGCAAGCCTGGGTGATGGTAAGACAAATAAAAGCCTTGATCAGTCCAGCGAGTAGGGGATCGGCCTCGAGGTCTGCTCGCCTCCATTCTGCCAGTCATTATGAGTTTTTCTAAACTTTCTGGATCACTGCGTGTCTAAAAAGCTAAGTACGATGGTACCAAAGTGTCGAAAGACGATTTTTTACCTGTAGCCGTGTTAGTATGTACACGTATGTTTCCTTGTGCAAATGCATGTAAAAAGATAGGTATAGCTAAGACGCAATATAATCTTTACTGAATATAATATCAAAATATATTTTGGGCATACTTTCCAAGGCCATTTAACATACATATGATTAAAATACATACCGTCTTGGCGAACGGTTTATTCTACATTATCACGTTAAGCGTAATGTTATGAGCCCAACCCTAATGGTCTACCGAAGTCACGATCATTATTAAATAGATCGGTAAATCGCCTCAAATGGTATGTTAATATTTATTAATGGGATAATAGACCATGCTAGCTGGCCATTTATTTTGTTTAAAGTCCAGGTTTCACGAGCTTAGCGTTGGTCTAGATTCTAGATTAGAACTAGCGATGAGTTGCTGTGGAAAGAGATATGTCAGAGCTTAGTCTTTTAAAAGATTAATTTAAAGAGGTATAACATATGGTAAGTATATAAAGAAGTAGACGTTCGTCAACTTTTTAAGATCTGGGCTTTATATTTCTGTATCGTCTGCATTTGTTTTTTTTTCTTATTAACGTTTTTGGGTCGACGACGACAGTTTCTTTTAGCGTACCGAACGCGAATGTTCGATGCGCACTTAGAGAGAAAGTCTATAAGTGCACAGCCTGGGTTCGAACCTGCCACCTCAAGTCGCACGTTGAAGTCACTAGTCCAACCACTATGGCGAAGACTGGGATCCTCCAATGGTTGATTTAGATTTTAGTAATTTTGCGTTTTCATAAATTGAAAAATCTGTACAAACGATGGCGCTTAAGTATTTCCGAACCAATTCGACTTATGGTCCTTCAAGAATAGAGCGTACCAATTCTTAAAAGGCTGGCAACGCACTCGCGAGCCCTCTGGCATTGAGAGTATCCATGGTCGCCGGTATCATTAGGTGAACCATTTGTACTATAAAAAAGCGCATTTGTAGATTATATAGTCCGCACTAATTTATGGAGCTAGCATTTAATTGCATAATATGTAGGAGCAAAGACATGTCAGTATCTGTTTTTTATTTCTTATCAGATAATGCTTCTGCATAACGAACTAGGTGGTCAGTACTATCTTATATATCACGAAGTTAATAATACAGTTACACATTTATGTGCTACTTCTCTGCCAAGTATCAGGTATGAAGGTCTATCCACCTTCAATAAACAATGTCGATATTCCTCTTCGTCATACCAGCAACGAACAAACATTGATTTTATGTAGAATATATTAAAAAAACTGTAATACTGAGCTTTCTACTTAATGACGATTCTCGATGCAGGTGATTTATTACGCTCGGCAGGGACAAAGATATAAATCTGATCCTAAATTTTGTTACGAAGTCTAATAAGTTGATGGATGACTGACACTGTACCGATAGGACATAAAGGGACAGAACTTTTAGGAGTATTAGAAATAGCTTTTACGCGTTCATTTATTATCGAATGGAGAGACGTGGCTGTAACGTGGAACGTCAGAAAATAGTTGGGAAGGCATTTCGAATGAACCTACTAGAAGTCTTTCGAAACCTATACACTAGAATGACTCTGCTCCCACTATTTTATTTCAAAAAATATAATGAAAATTGTAATTTAATGGATGGACGTGGTTTTAAAGGAGGGGGAACGTCAGAAAAGATTAATATTGAGAACGCCTTTAAAATGTACCTACCTACTAGAAGTCTTTCGAAACTTATACCTACTGGAATCATTTTTCCGTTTTAATTTCCTATTTATCAATTTTTAATTATTATTATTATTACTATGTAGATTAAAAATATTGTATTTTTGTGTGTTGGAAATAAATAAAAAAAATATGTTTTCAGTCCGATTAGGCCACGGTGTATCTGAGACTGGCCATGTATACAGGATATCTATATCTATGTGAAGAGCGTCCGCAGATACTAAATCTATTCATTATTATTTGTACTAAACTATCCAACGCGTTGGAGACTCACTGTGGACGCCCTTTGCCCTCTGCCCCATCTAGGGTTTATAGAACATTAAGTCATCCTTTAATTCTTACTTTGAACGAAAATCCAATTTCCACTAGATTTGCTGTTGGATACCATTTCTGCAAGTTCTTCACACAATGGAAACGCATCCTCGCTCTGATAATAGGAAGGTATTACAAGGATGAAACCGGTTGTCAGATTAACCACAGTGTATGTACAAGATGTGAAAAACCATTTTGAAATATTTTCAGTTAATGTTGATATTATAATTGATAGATAACAAGAATATTTTTGACAAATCCAAAGTAACGTCTTTTACATGTGTATATACAATATAATGTAGTATAGCACGTGTTGTCCTAGTGGCTTAAGTAGGCGACCCCCATTCCTGAAATCGTCTGTTCGAATCACGGCTGTGCGACACTGGAATTTCCTTTATATAAGTGCAATTTACTTGCTCTGTGAAGGTAAATATCGTGATGAAACCATGTCTGAAACCTAAATATGTGTCAGATATAGAAGGCTTATCATTTACTTGCCTACGAAATTATCGAGAAACAGACGCAATCTGAGGCCTATGCCCATTAAGGATTGTAGTGGCACTGGATTTTTATTACAGCACTTAGTATCCCTTTTAACAGTAAAAAATTGTATTCTACTGCATTACAAGATAAATATAAATTTAGAACATGGGAATCTATACTAATTTAACAACTACAAATGTGCTATAGACTGCGTCAGTAAAGCACGTAGCATCGTCGTGATGAAACCGCGATTATCTTGAGATAGATCTCGGAACGTAATGTCTTCATTACACCGGCCAATTGATTCTGAATAAGCATTCACTTAAGTATTTGATTGTAGCTTTAAGTAATGTCATGTACGCGCCTAATTTTAACTTAATAACTTTAAATGGGATCATTAATATAATATTATGTTTGTATTATAACTTTTGTAACATGTTAAGTGACAAAGACAAATTATAATTTTCAACGAATTACATAAAAACAAATCTCTAATGAGATAAAAAACAAAGGAGTAATAATCGGCTATTTATTCCAGAAATATTATAATTTTTGTAACATGTTAAGTGACAAACACAAATTATAATTTTCAACGAATTACATAAAAACTAATCTCTAATGAGATAAAAAACAAAGGTGTAATAATCGGCTATTTATTCTAGAAATATTATGATGTTTTGTAACATGTTAAGTGACAAACACAAATTATAATTTTCAACGAATTACATAAAAACAAATCTCTAATGAGATAAAAAACAAAGGTGTAATAATCGGCTATTTATTCCAGAAATATTATGATTTTTTGTAACATGTTAAGTGACAAACACAAATTATAATTTTCAACGAATTACATAAAAACAAATCTCTAATGAGATAAAAAACAAAGGTGTAATAATCGGCTATTTATTCCAGAAATATTATGATTTTTTGTAACATGTTAAGTGACAAACACAAATTATAATTTTCAACGAATTACATAAAAACAAATCTCTAATGAGATAAAAAAAAAGAAAGGTGTAATAATCGGCTATTTATTCCAGAAATATTATGATTTTTTGTAACATGTTAAGTGACAAACACAAATTATAATTTTCAACGAATTACATAAAAACAAATCTCTAATGAGATAAAAAACAAAGGTGTAATAATCGGCTATTTATTCCAGAAATATTATGATTTTTTGTAACATGTTAAGTGACAAACACAAATTATAATTTTCAACGAATTACATAAAAACAAATCTCTAATGAGATAAAAAACAAAGGTGTAATAATCGGCTATTTATTCCAGAAATATTATGATTTTTTGTAACATGTTAAGTGACAAACACAAATTATAATTTTCAACGAATTACATAAAAACAAATCTCTAAACAAAGGTGTAATAATTGGCTATTTATTCCAGAACTTTCTCGCAGCACAAGATGGCTTCCCCGGTTTGCTAGTGCTCTTGTACACAAAAATCAAAAAGTTTTAACAAGACCTTCTGACATTAACGTTATGTATGGATTCTTTTACTAGTTTAAATGCCAATAAGTATATTAAAAAACCCAACCGACGCGAACGTATCTTTATATATATATATAATTCTTCTGTGAGTGTGTATGTCACTGAACTTCTCTCAAACGACTGGACCGATTTTGATGAAATTTTTTGTGTGTGTTCAAGGGGATCTGGGAATGGTTTAGATTCACAATCATGTCATGAAATCTTTAAATATCATGCAGGACAACGTCTGTGGGGTCCACTAGTAGGTACTTTATAAGTATTCATTTGTTTCTGCATGCGTGTGTCATAGCGTCTTAACAGAACGAACTTATTCCTATTCAGCAAGTGTAATTTTATATAATTAATAAGATAAACGAAAGCACTGGGCAAGTAACATTTTGTGATGAAGCTTTTTATTTAGACAAAATCGGTATATGCAAATTAGAGAGAGATTTCTTTGTAATGGAAATCTATTTTTAACAAACAATTTCTTATTTGAACCGTCCCAATTCAATCTAATTCGAAAACAATTGATTCCAGATTAGGTTTCAATTTTCTTATTCACTGCTTTTCTAATTTAGAAAACTTTTGGCCCTGATTATTTTTTCTTATCCCATTATTTATGGCAGAAACTCTAAGTGGAAGTCTACATCCGCTGCTTATTAAATTCCACCCAGCAATTATTTTTAATTACTTTTCGCCGTAATAACTCGACTTAACTGCATTTAAAATCAATACAAAGAAGCTCCACACAAAAAGCGTAACAATTGTCATTATTTCAAGATGGACGCCATTTAGAATCAGCTTTTCTCACGCACGGCTCCAGCCGTACAATTCGGTCCCGAATACTAATAAGTTAATCTTTTATATCACGTTTTCGTGAAACAAAGATGGGGGCAAGTATGAGATAAGGTGTCCAATACAAGTTGACCCTTGACAAGTCAAGTCTGCGTAGATGAATTCCACATTTCACGGTTCAAGTACGCTGGTTCTGTCTGGTCGTGTAAGGCTGTATTAAGTAGTGGCGGAATTATGAAAGCATGACTACTTTGAATGCTAAGTAGTGCCTCTATGATCGGCCCAGTTGCAATGGACGGTGATCTCTAAAGAGATTTTGTTAAGATTATTCATATGTTAATGTAGGTGTAAATAGCCCTCTTAGTGGAACGTGGCGACATGGGTAGAATATTTTGGATATTAACTTCCGACTCCGTTGTAATCATTTTTATTAAAGCTCTATCTAGCTTGGGTTGGTAACGAGAACTCATTATTAAATCGTAATAATGGTATATATAGGTGAGTTATAATTTCTTGCTGTACAAAAACAATTTTCATGAGTAATTCGTATTTCGTATTTGAGCAGTGTTGGCTTAGTTGCTTCAGCGTGCGAATCACATCCCAGAAGTCGTAGGTTCGATCCCCGGTCGTGCACCAATGGACTTTCTCTCTATGTGCGCATTTAACATTCGCTCGAACGGGAAAGGAAAACATCGTGAGGTAACCGGCTTGCCTTAGATCCAAAAAGTCGACGGCGTTCGTCAGGCACAGGAGGCTGATCACCTACTTGCCTATTAGATTAACAAATGCTCATGAAACAGTTAAAGAAATTCGAGGCCCAGACCTGAAAAAGGTTGTAGAGACACTAATTTATTTTAATTCGTATTTCTCCAATGTTTCGGGTTTTCACTAAATACAACACAAATTTGTTGACATTTTCCACCTTACCCCTCTTTGGTATGAAATATTTTAACAAGCGGGAAGACTTGGACTATACTTCGCAGTAGTAACACTTTTGTTTTTACTTTAAAAAATTAAAGTATTTGTTTGATGTTCAATTTCAGTTTCCTTTTTGTAATGTACTTAATTGACTTATGTTTTCTGTTTCGTATATTTTGTTTGTCAATGTAATCTGTTTTGGCTTTGTATTTTATCTAAGTGTACATATAAATAAATAAACTCAAACCGCAAATATTGTTTCGGAAAGCATATTCATACATATACACAAAACAAAAGACAATCTTATTAGAATTCTAAGAAACTATCAGCGTGACGTGTAAATGACAAAATTTAAAAACTGTACAACAACAATAAAGGAAAATACCACACGCATCCCATACAAACAGCTGCTGACTCATCCTAAACAATCACTTCTAATGAATTGTCTAATTCTTCAACTGACAGTACTTAATAGTCATGTGTTTTTGATATCTTGGCATACATTCGCTGAATTCAAAAAGATTTGAAGTATGATATGTACGGACAAAGAGAGATCAGATGTATTAGTACATTGCAACGGTATATTAATTACTTTAATATTTTAGACGAAGTTAATAATAGAGATAATATTTCAATGTTGTATGTAGTTTGACAAAGGAGCAGTGTTGGCCAGCGTGCAACTCTCATCTCAGGACACAGGTTCGATCTCCGGGTGTGCGCATTTAACATTCCCTCGAACGGTGATGGAAAACATCGTAAGGAAACCGACTTGCCTTAGACCCAACAAGTCGACGGCGTCACAGTCACAGAAGGTTGATCACCTCCTCGCCTATTAGATTGACAAATGATCATGAAACAGATTCAGAAATCTGAGTCCCAGATCTAAAAAGGTTACGCCACTGTTTTTTTATATGTTAGAGATGTATTAAAGAAGTAATATTTGTAATAGTGTTGCACAAAGGGTGTCTAAAAAATAATAAAAATGTAATGTTCGTATTAAGTAATAATATTTTAACAGTTCCCATCCGAGTGTCGATTAAAAGCCAGATTTTCCTATTTTTCTTGATCCTTCTCCGTCCTTGACTAGCTTTTCCTGCAATCACCTTTTGCACATGTTTGGTAGTGGCCTCCTATATGTTCCCAATTTGCAAGTAACGGTGGTATTTTTATTCCATTCCTTGAGCAGCTGTTTTTGTCTAAGCAATTTGTGATTCGCGCCTGTGTTTCTATATGGTAAGTTTCATGATGGAAAGTTTTTTTTTTCTGCGGTTATTTGCAATAAGCCCTTAGGCTTTTTTTCTGTGGTGCTGTCGTGACAGCTTAACCGCTCTTTGTATTTAGCTGCCAGTCTCCGGATTTCCTCTTTGATAGTTCTCATTTTAAGGTGTTCGTGAACTTCGTGGTTGGTTATGTACCATGGTACTTTTGCAACTGCTCTTAGGATATTGTTCTGTTGTCGCTGGAGTATATTTATGTTGGTATCACTTGCGCTGCCCCACAGTTGGAGGCCATATGTCCAAATGGGCTTTAGGAAAGTTTTATGGAAAGTTATAGTTATTATTCTATCTGGCGTTAGTCAAAGCATTAGATTTTTTTAAAACTATTTAGCTGTATTCCATGGGTATCTCTTCTAATTAGAAATAAATTGTACGTTTGACGTTAAATTTCTATTTCATACCAAAGGATTTTATTAATAATGTTAAGTATAAAATAGATAGGTACGAGATACAAAAAACAAAATAATCAAGCTTAGATTCTCTTTGTGATAAAATACATCCGCAATAATTTTATTAATTAATAACTTGTTAATTCCACTTTTTCTAATAAAATATATACAACTTGTATGGGAACACGTTGGTTTTATTGAGCTCAAAGGCAATATTTACTATAACGAACCAATAAATCCTGACCTCTCTCAGTTCAATGAACTTTAAAAAATGTGTGCGCACATAGAAATAAAATATAAAGCGCGGTTCTTCTAAAATGGACGAGAGATATCAGACAAATCTAAAATTTTATTGAAACTCGATACTTCAAGAATTATAATTCAAAATGTGAGCCGGTGTATAATTTATATTGAATGTATTTCTGTGTATGTGTAATTGCTAATTATAAGTCTTGCAATGAGAAATATATTCTCATAAAATAATTTGTATTTAAATAAAACTTCCAAGGGATTTCATTGCGAGTTTATAGCATTATTTACTTAACTCGACGATTCAAAGGCTTTGCAGTAGTCGTGATAAGAGCTATATAATGTTGACAGATAAGCGAATAACAAAATAAATATTTTACGAAGTCTTATAAATTGTCATACTCTATGCATCATAATGTTAGGGTATATTGCTAAAAGTTACTACTTTTTAGTATTTTTTTTGCATTTGTTTTTTAATTTTTTCCCCTGCTAGCTTGCTTATCTTAATATATATATTTCTTGTGTGCGTGTGTATGTGACTGAACTCCTCCTAAACGACTGGACCGATTTTGATGACATTTTTTGTGTGTGTTCAAGGGGATCTGGGAATGGTTTAGATTCACAAATCAGCCCGGCAGATGGCACTGCAGTCGGTACTTTCATACTTTGCTTAATATCCTAATCGCTTTAAATATCATGCAGGACAACGTCTGTGGGGTCCACTAGTATTCTTATATAATTGATGTGTATTTGTGTAAAATATGTGATGTCATATTTTCTTGTGTAATTTTATGCATACACGTTGTTTTAGAACTTGTAAATAAAAGCATTTAAACCATTATCAATCTAGATTGAATTATATTGAGCTTTGATAGATTACTACTTAAGATACTTTAGTAGTAAGAAGCGGCGTGACAGGTATAAGAACTGACAATGTCCTTGCTATATCTACAACTCGTTGGTCAAGCCACATCTACTTTATTTAATTGAAGTATGGGGCAGCGCCGCTAAAACTAAATTAATAAATATTCAAGTATTACAAAATAAAATTATAAAAATACTGTTCCAGTATAATTATCTTGCACCTACCATAAATATATATCGAGACACAAACATAATGAATCTAAAACAACTTTATATTTATCACACATGTATTCTTGTAAAAAAATTTATAACAAGTTCTCTCCACACTAGTTTAGCTTTCTCTAAACCGCCACGTGTACGAAGTATGCGTCGAACGAGTTATCTTGCATTACCTAAAGTACGTACGAACTACGGCAAAAAAATGTTTACCTACGAAGGCGCACAGCTGTATAATAAACTACCCACAGATATAAAAAATATTACTTCTATCAATTCATTCAAATCGAAGCTAAGTGAATATGTTAAACAAAATTACTTTTAAATTCATTTCTTATAATTACTTTTAATTCATATTTCTTTGTTTACTTTTATTTTTAAATTTATTGCATGTACGGCTATATTTTATTGTAATTATTTTAAGAACGACTACAATGTTATGTTATCTAGAGTATTATTCTCATGTAAGTGAAATTTTTTGTCTTTTTTGAGAAATAAAGTCTTTAAACCTATATTAAATATCAATACTATCGAACTATATTGATAAAGTAGTGAAGTCGACATAAAAAGCTCTGCAGCGACCTAATACATACGCTTATCATTCAACACAGACTACTACACAATTTTCATCATCAGTTGCTTATTATATATTATTATAAACATTAAAAATATTAATAATAAGTGCGATTAAAAAGAGTGGCAGAGGGTTTATTGCTAGTTCTTGTTTTCCATTCTACGCCCTTGATTTGAGAACCAGCAGTAAATGTAAATTTAGAAGCATTTAATGTATATTTCTTTTATGACGTTCATAAGTGTACATTGTGTTACCTATATGAATAAATGATTTTGACTTGACTTGACTTGAAATATACTGTGGAAATATAATGTCATAACAGTGTTGCCAACATAAAAAAATAGGACTGCAGCGACCTCATACCACACAATGCTTCCCATTCAGCACAGACTACCTATTTTAAATATAGTTAATCTACCGCAATATAAATAGTTGTAGATTCCAATTCAGAGAATCGGTTTAAAAATACTCAATAGAGTCCCGAAGTAAATCAGTGGATTTTCTTTTAAGTGTCGGAAAAGCCATTCACATTGAGCGCACTGACTCTCAAGCCTCCAATTCGAATAAAAGAAATAGTAGCATTATTCAACTTATTTACCCAAAAGACGTTACGTGAAGGCCCGATAAAAAGCTATCTGGTCCTTTGTAATGTTCTGATATAAAGTAAATTGAAATTTTATCTCGCTTTACCATAAATTAGATGTATTACTAAATAATATGCTGTTTCTTCTGTTCTTTAATAATTTAAATATAATTTATAATTTTAATAAATGCGTTCTTTACGCGGATGATATCATGTTCGTGACGAAAGATACGCGTAACCACGAATCGTTATTGAATGAAACAGTAGATGAAAAGTAATAATTTAAGTGTAATAAAGGAATCCAACTACATACAATTTCGGAATTATAATAATAGCAGACCTAGTAATCTCAAAATTACTTATAAAACGAGTCAAGAAGTAGTATTAACTAAGTTTCTAGGCATAACACTACACCAATATCTTACTTGGAAAAAACACAATTTATCGATATGTACGCGCCTTAATAAATTTGTTTTTGTTTTGAGTAAAACTCACAAAGTGGGTTCTAAAAACGCAGCATGTATTGCTTATCACAGCTATGTTGCCTCAGTTCTGCGCTATGGTAGATATCCTTTTGTGGGGAAATTTAGTAGATGTGATTAAAGTTTTTATTGCTCAGAAAATGTATAGGGCTATTGGACCACTTGTAAGCTGTTGACTGTTGACCGAGTTTATATCCTTGAAGCAGTTATAACTGTAAAAAAGCATCCAAAATGGTTCAAAACATTTAAAGAAACTTGCCTGTATATACCGAGGGATTATTTGGAGTATTTGGACCATAAGTTCAATAATCAATAAAAATTCGTTTATTTAGTTTAAATGCGTCTTAGCGCATGCTTATGAATGATATATAACTAAAATATATTATAAAAAGGAGTCCCTTTAGCCAAGGCTCCGAAGATACTGGCAGCGTTCCCCCTTTGAATAGCTAGACTAATTCTTTGTCCGAGGTAGCTGCCAGCTCTTCGGTGTCCTGTGATATCACCTAACCTTTTTGCTATTTCCTTAAAAAGCCTTATAGCGCTAGGACCCCACAGACCAAGCGTCTCGACACCGAATGGGACGAAATAATATTCGGAGCCTAGACCCGTGTGTTTGCATGCTTTAGCTTTTTCAGCCGCTTCACAAGCCGCACCAGCTCTGTTGTTGGTTCCAAGTTGGGAAGGGGCCAGCGTGCCTGAACAGGTTGCATTCCATCACCCGGCCCATCTTCCAAAGTAAAATGTCTACAGTTTTACAATGTATTTGATACCTAAAAATCAATCCTTTTTTTACCGATCCAGAGTTCCATTACATTAGTACGTTCATTATGCTAATCTGTCGTAATAATTGCAGAATAACTCTTCGGCTCGTTAGCGATAGTATTCTAAAGCTAACGATTCCAGACCTCTATGTTAAGAGAATGGAGATAAATTGCTTTGACTTTATTAAACTGACTTGGATATAGATAATACATTACTATGTAATTACTAACATAGACGGTGAGATAGTATAAAAGTACTTTTTATATGTTTGAAACGTCGCCGATTTCTATCACTAATTATAAAAGCTTAGAAGTCCACACTACGAATATTTTTTAAGAGTAAATTTTTATATGTACAATAATCTGATGAGGCGGTAGAACCGGACCGCGTTATAGGAAATCGCGTTGTAGGAGTATTTTGATAAAACCATGTTTTTGAACAATTCAAACGCTAGCAACACTTATTTAATAAAGTGATTAGGTTTAATTTTAAAACAACACAATTAAAACAGGTGCAAAGGTACGCTAAACTAATAATGGACTTGGCAAATCATTTTTATATAACAAGAGAAATCTCCGTGTTATAGGAGTTAATACCGCGTTATATGGGGGACAGAAATCGCGTTATAGTACCGAGTTGTAGGGGTATTATTGTATTTATATTTGATGCTGGCCTCGTTCCTAGCTTTCACGTCACTTAGTCTGGGGAGCGTCGAAGATTTATTTTAATTACAGCCGATTAGCATGGGACTCTTGGCCATTAGCCGGAATAGACTGTTATTTGTGCAACGTTAGCTAAGATAACGGTATCATTTGAATTGGAGATATCGAAGCAAAAGTAATATTTGTCTAGTAACTTGTTACCCGCCTGTGCAGTTCAGATGCAACCACAGTTACGAAACATTTTTAAAATAATTATTCCTCAATATTATGATAGATATTATTAGAAGCATTAATATGTATTTCTTTAATGACGAATCACAAGTGTACATTGTGTTACCTACGTAAATAAATGATTTTTGAATTTGAATTTGAATTTGATGCCTTTATCATACCCATTTGTGTGAATATAAATGTACCTAAAATATTATTTTATATTTGACTTGATTCCCATTTTTTAAATTGACGTTCATAAGTGAACATACTCGTAATTACTATTATTATAATATTTATTATATGTTTAATAAAAGAATTTTGATGTCATAAAATTCAAAATCATTAATTCATTTAGGTAATACAATGTACACTTCTTCTTCTTCTTGTAGTGCCTCTCCACTACTGGAGGTTGGCTCGGCATACTTCTTCTTATTCTTTACAAAGCGCATCATGATGGGCAAGGCCGAGGGGAAAAGACGCGCTGGCAGAAGGAGGAAGTCGTGGCTCCACAATATCAGAGAATGGATGGCCAGCGTAGAACAGCTGATGCGCTTGGCGAAGAATGTACACTTATGAAGGTCAATACAGAAATACGTATTAAATGCGTCTTATTTTATTTATGCCAGTTCTCAAATCATGGGCGTAGAACGTACGGGGAGAACTGGCAATAAATTCTCCGCCACAAATTTTTTAGATACCTACTAAGCCCTCTAAACAAAGTCGCGAGTGTCCGACGACTCGCCAACACACAATGACGTCGAGACAAATTCTTTGACATTGCAAAAAAACACAAATATTTACATAAAAGCTATAATAAAACAAAGCTCACTTAGCACCATAAGTTGTAAAGCTTGAAATCTGTGCGGCTATTCATCGGTTTCTATTCAGGCCGTTTCATTAAACTCCAGCTAATGAGTACGTGTTAAAAGGGACTTCCGTTGAAAAACTATTTCTCGATGTGTTTACATCTTATATTTAACGTCAATTACAGTTTTTATTTGAGGAAGTGGTTTTATTGGAATTTGATGTTTACGGCCTTATTATAAAACGTGGAGATATAAATCTTTTTTCCTTGTATAACAAACGATAATCGAGGTTGATAAAAGGGAAGGTAAGCGTTGCATTTAACTAGTGTATACACGCCGATCGATTGCCATCATTTTTAATAGATCTTGACTGATTCACACTTGTTAGTGTTCACTTGAACCAAGTCATCTGACGAACCCACGATGGGTGTGGGCTTGGAAGATTGCGGAAGTGGTAAAAAAAAAAGTAAAAGCACGCCGGCTAATTTTTTTTATTAATACTTAACATCATTCTGAGCTGAAATAAATCTCCTTGGTATTCTTAAAATACAGTTAATTTTCGTTAGGGTATTGCTCGGAGAGGGAATTAGTACCGCGGAGGCTCGACTTAGAACCCAAATATGTCTACAGCAAAATAGGGCCGGCTTCAGGTTCGAGCTCGTCCAGGTCGAATCCCCATGGAATACAGCTCCTCGATTTATATTAGTTCGAATAGTGAGCACAATTCATAAGTAAATAAATTACTATGTATCTAGAATAGATAGCCGTCTTTAACTATGAGGCAACATTCCCCCTCTTTGAAGGTCAAATACTTTTTTATTAGAAAATAAACCAGTGCTATTTATGTTTACAAATAGATTATATAAGATTCGAAAAAATTCGATTTCGATTTCGATTCGAATTCGAAAAAAAAAAAGCGAAAAATTGAGATCCGTCATATAGTTGTTCACAATTATTATGGAAAATACACTTGCACACACTAATTTATTGTAAACCTATGTTTGGTATGTGTACATATAGACAGTGTTTACATAGGCACACAGTCCTAACATTTTATTTAAATTTCTTTATTTAACAAAAAAATATAATACATTAGAAAACCGCTGTGGTTTGTATTAATGTAACCATAGCAGTCTTGTTTAGGAGCGCGACAAATGCATATAAAAGTAGTTTTTTTAATTTTGTTTATGTTGGTTGGCGTTAGGCAATCTAATATGTGATTGGGTAGACCATTTATTAGAAATTATAAAATCAGAAATCTTTAATTGGAACTTCCTTTGGGATTTCTAAGGCTGTTTTTTGGTAGCCAGCATACATGTAATACGTTAACATTACTTTAGTAAAAATAATGTATAAAAAGCGATACAATATATTTCCTTAGACATTTAAAGTAAAAAAAATTCAAGAACGCAGTGATGTCTGCGCCATACTCGAGGTTATGGAACTTGCGTTTTATGTCTAACGGACGAAGATTTGTACGTCCATAAAACAACTTTTTCAATTTTCATAAACTATAAAACAAGCGATTAAATCTCAAATTAAAAACTTAAACCAATATTTTATTCGTAAAGATTTATACAACTATAAAAACGTTTATGGTGTCTTCAATTTGTCCTTTTATTATATTTCAATCTGAATAAAATTATGATCGCCATAAAGAACCCTTAGTGTGGGTAATTAGGATTGTATTTTAAAGGTTATGGGAGGTACGTGATTCTTTTATGGCCTGTAACTGTGATTTACTTAGGAATAGTTATTCAATTCTTGTATTTGTGTTCTCAGAAACGTTAAAATTTATAAATTAATATATAATTTGCAGTAAAAATAATACATATATGAAAGAAAATGTTTAAGAAATAAATTATGTATTGATAATAATACATACTTCATTACGCATGTGTGCATTTTAAATCTATTATTGTATATATCTTATTTATTTATTTATATGGAAAAACCTTACAGCTTACTTAACTTAAAAAAATGCAAAATAATTTTTAAATCTAAACGAAAATTAAGAGACATATACAGAGAATGCGTGTAGGGTTTGTGTATTTGTGTGTGTAACTAAAGCATTTGTTAAAATCGGCTTGTTTTAGTGACATTATATGTCTGATAGTGCTAAGGATATATTTTTGAAATAGTTGAAAATCGTCGTTGTACAGTGCATGTTTTTCAAGGAACAGAAATACTAATACAATAGCTACAACTCTATATGGGTAACTTTCTTCTTTAGATAAGTCGCTGATCCTGTACAGAAACAAATGTGGTCGGTGTACATAGAAAGAAAAATCAGCGTCAGCTAAAAGCCAAGACTAGCAAAGAGAAAAGCGTGATTAAAAATGGTTAGATCAAAGCACCAAGTCAAAGTTTTGAAACGCGGCATCCATAATAAAAGTAGCCATTATATTTGTCAACCTTCGAAAGAAGATGGCATTGATTGACTAGCGAACTGTGGAATCGACTTCCGGTGGGGGTCTTCCCTCAGAGATACGACCTCCAAATGTTTAAAAATCGAGTGTACTCCTCCCTCAAAGGCCGGCAAACCGCTAAAAATGGGTGTCTATGGGCTGCGAAGACTGCCCTTTTTGGTCGTCGCGCAAGCTCGTTCCCCCCCCATTTATACTTATAAATATATATGTCCGTCTAATCAGATATTATGTAATGTATGAAAAAAATACAAAAAAGTGCTTAGAACTTACAGTCTCTACAAAAAATTATTGATGCATACTTAATTCCGTTTCGCAGTTTTAAAAATACAATTAGCGGGAAGCTACTTTACTTCAGACTATGTAGAGAATTCTTTTTGACGATTGCATGTTTATAACTTTACGACGCCATTTTTCGGAATTTTATATTTGGTATGACATCTAATATTAAACGACCATGACACCGCAAAATACTAGTTTTAATAATTCTGTAAAAAGACAGGGAAAGTAATAAAATTTCTCCCTGTCGGTTACATATTTTATTAAAAAACTTTGTCGCCGCAGACGGCGTGACTCCTGTCGATTTTTCTTTTATTAAACATTTTCCACACTGAATAATTTAGCGAATAAAATGAAAAGTATTTTTTTATATCTGGGTTTTTTAAATACAGAAAAATGCTCGCCAAAGCGTAACATACAAATCGACTGAAATTTTCTCAAGTCAAATGTAAAGTTAAAGTTCAATAAAAATTGTCCATTGACTCATGCCGAAAGAACTTATAACTAAAAAGTGCAATCCATAGTCATATAACTCCATTAAAGGAAATACGAATGCAGTGACGTGTACAAACACGTAACCTTTAAATAAAAGAACACCCAAATAGTGTTTGTATCAAGAAGACATAACACTAACACAGTCCTGACATCGGCGCGGGCGCGACCGTTTGTAGTCAAGAGAATCTAATAACTCTTTATTGCCATGCCATTCATGTGGAGGTAATGAAACCGGCGAGCTATTATACGCCCGGAGCAGATAAAATACTAACTCCGCTGGTGCAATGAACCAAAGTGTGTCTTGGCATCCGACTGCAGAGGGCTGTGATCTTTCACTCCGTAAGAGCCAGATCTTTCGCTGGCCCTCACATGAGTTTGGGAGCTTCCCCTGGTTGACATATCGGTGTGTGATAGTTGAGCATACAAGTACAGTAACACACTGTACTTTCGTAGTAAAACTAAAAAAAATGTGGTAGAATCCAAAAAAAGGTCTTAAAATCAATCGTTACCAAACGAGAGATGGAGAAATCCGACGAATAGATTTTTAAAAATCGCCTTACTAACTTAATCGTAGAGTAGTCCTTCATCAATATGGGTGTTGTAAAATCAATGATAACGAAAACAGAACTATACATTTAAAAATGTATGATTCCTTTAAAAATTTTGGAAAAGTATAATAATAGCTATCTGTCCGCTCAAATAGATTCTTCGACACTATCGACTTTTAAAAAAAAAAAAAAAAAAAAAAAAAAACAAAAAAAAAAAAAAAAAAAAAAAAAAAACCCCAAAAAACCAAAAAAGGGGGGGGGGGGGGGGGAAAGGGGAAAAAAAAAAAAAAAAAAAGGGGGGGGGGGAATTCCCCCCCCCCCCCCCCCCCCCCCCCCCCCCCCAAAAAAAATGTGTTTTTTTTTTTTTCCCCCCCCCCCCCCCCTCCTCTTTTCCTTTTTTCCCCCCCTCAAAAAAACCTCCCCCCGGCCCGGGCCTCAAAACCCAAATCTTTGGGGGGAAAACCCAAAAAAAAGTGTCCTTTTAAAAAATTTGGAAAAAAAAAAGCTTGTCCGCTAAGCGACACTATCGCTAAATTAATGCCCGCAACATCACAGGACTCGGTCGAGATCAAAGCATTAAAAATAGAAGAGTTTACTTTATTCATCGTATCGAGTAAACGTTTTCGTAATTGTACCAGTGTCTAAATGTAAACAGCATTGCTGTATTTCGTTCACACGATTTCGTGTTATTTGTCACAACAAATATGGTCGTGATTGCTTTGATATAAATATTTAGGTCGATTGAAAATTTATTTAATGTATTTTTGATTTCATAAACATTGATAGTTGTATGAAATTACGAGCAGAGCGCCGTCCGTGTGCCGTCACTTCAGTAAAGGCGTAAATAAACACAGGAATAAGATTTTATTGAGTAAATAAGCTCACACAGAGATATTGAATCGCTATCATATGCTAAGGAAGCCTGTTCCTTAGGTAGAAGGAATTTCTTAACAGAATGCTGTTTCATAGAATGGTCTAGTAATCATATATTGACTTATAAATCCTAACATTATGGTATATATTAAAGTACATGTTACTTTCCATACATCTGGGGGCACGTCAAGATGACATAAAGAGGCAAGGCCTTTTCACGTTCAGGCCATTTTCGCTCCCCTATAACTTTGTTGTGTAGAAAATTAGAAAAATATATAAGATTTTTAATATTGATATGGCCACTATAAGATGTAACTTATTTTATTATTATTTATTACATATGATGTCATACGGAACATAGTGTAATGGTTGCGTTGTGTAAAACAAAAAACTTGGCGATTAAAAAGAGTGGTGGGTTCTTCTGAGAACTGGCAGTAAATGTAAAATTAGAAGCATTTAATGTGTATTTCATTTTTGACGTTCATAAGTGTACATTGTGTTACCTATATGAATAAATGATTTTTGACTTTTGACTTTTGTTGTTAGGTTATCTAATTACGTAAAACCTTAAGAAGAGTCTCGAGAATTGTTTTTTTACAGTGTATGTTTTTGATGGCATTCCGTTTACTACATGAATGATGACTTAACGACGTAAATTCCTTCCAAATACAGAAATTCCCTGTTCAATATTAAAATACAATTTTTATGTTTACCATATTCAATTTTACGTATTGTTCGTTCTAAAGGTGGCTTATAAATGTTAACGTAAAATTGTAAACACCGTTAGATTGTAATCTATCTCGCGAGATTATAAACTGTCGAATGATTGTGAGCATATTCCGTTCAACCAATCAGCGCGCGAGGCGCGATCCGTTTCACAATTTGACGGTTTGACTTCGATAGATTACAATCTACCGAATAATAATACGTTAAATTGTAAGCAGTTCGTTGAGGTTCACAATCTTTCGACAGTTTACAATCTCGCGAGATAGATTACAATCTAACGGTGTTTACAATTTTACGGTGACATAAATGACTCATTCCATGAAGGACATCTCTCCAATCATTGTAACGGATCCAGTTTCCTGGACAGTGCTATTGATACCGATGTGTGACGCCAATTTAATTACACAAAGGCCAGATACACCCTTTAATACCGATTACGATTCGATTTCAATATCTTAAGATATGAGGAACCCTGTAAGGACTAAATTTTTTCAATTTATTTTAGTGTTTTTTATATTATTTTCGCTTAGACTAAGTTTCTATTGTAAGTTATAAGATATTGTATCTTAGCTTAAATTAATACACCTAGAAACGATACGTCGCAGTCAAGTTTTAGTTGGACACAGTAACAAAAATCGATCGTAAAAATGAGACTAAATTGTAAACCAGACGCGTTCCGATATCCAGAACCGTAACCAGTATGACAATAGGTATTAGCTTTAGCCAAAATATAACCAATTTACAAAGCCAAAACAGATTACATAGATAAACAGTATATATGAAACAGAAAATATAAGTACATTAATAGATTAAAAGAAAAAAAATAAAAGAAAACTGAAATTTAACACTAAACAAACGACAGTTATAATACTAAATATTTCAAAAAAAAACTAAATTGTTACTGCTTAACAAAGTCAAAGTCTTCCCGTCCCTTCAAATATTTCCTCACATCCTCTTTGGTGAGGTGGAATATCAACATCGTCATAATTAGTATCATAGCCAGCTAAATCCGAAACATTGGCGGTTTTTTTTATATATTTTTTATGATTGGACAATTCACACCAATTGACCTAGTCCCATGCTAAGCTGGTAAAGCTTGTGTTATGAGTACTAGGCAATGGATATACATACATATTTTAGATAGATAGACATAGAAATACATATCTTGCATGTAATTCGTATTCGTACGAACACTGGAACAATTGTGAGTATCTTGTCTCATCGTGTCGTGGAGGGATTCTTCGAGAAATTTAAATATACTGTAATTGTATTGTAATTAAATGAAAGGAAGTTTACAATTCGACGTGCAATGTTTTTAAAGTGCACTTACTGTGTGAATAATGCAACGACATGCCTTAATTATGATATTTCATACAAAACACTGTAACATTTGAGAAATTATAAGGACATCACAACCAGCTTTGAGAGCTAAGTACAAACATTTCAAATATATGTATGAGAAATTTAACAAGCACACTTAAGCTTACCATAGACCGGTATCAGATCAGAGTTTCAAGGGGAATTGGAGTAATCACCTTCGATCTTAGTGTGAAACGGCAGAGTTATTCAAAACGTGTGCTTTCAGTTATCCTAAGTGGGAGATCAGGCACGACCAACTCCATATAAATATTGAAAATATTGCTGGGAATTGAATGGATTAGATTATGTGACTTATTGTATTGTTTTTGCCATTTGTTTTGCTTAACAAAAATTTCTGGCATTTTAATTGTATTTTTTTTGAAACATTTTTATGATTACGTAAATTGTTTTAAGTATGATATAAAACAGTTAAAACATATACCGTAGATATAGTATTATGTATGATGTGGTAAACTTGAATAAATAAATAAATAGATTCTTGTGTCTTCTGTTAATTGTTTATGGATTGATTTTTAGACGAATAATAAGGTGGATAATGGCCAAAGTGGTTGTTTTTTACAAATATTATGAAAATCATACATAAATTAAAGGTTTTTGCATGAATAATCTAAGGTTCTATGGAGGCGGCGAGGGACAATTATTAGAAACAATGTGCGTGGGCGAATATAAATTGATAACTATTGAAATATCATAATTGAAACTCAGGATAAGCAAAGTTTAATGAATACTATTTATAACTGTGTAAATATTAATTATTATGGATAAGATAACTTTAACCTGTGCGACGTATAGCAAATTCTTCACTGATTTGTGTGACACTGTTGTGTCAGTTGAGTGAATGGTATTTGGGAGTACAGTAAAAACATTTTGCTATGCTACCACTTAGGTTTAAAGACATTTTTATATTCTCATAACAGACAATAGTCATTTACATGAGAACTTATATACTAAAGATACAATTTATCACGTCGTGGGTCATTGAAGAGCTTCAAGGATGAATTAGCGAAGTAGAACTTAGGTGGACTTTCATTTACGTGGATAACTGAGATCACTCAAGAGATGGTCTTTTAGTCTTAATTTAAATATTACCAGGCTGTCTGCACTTTTTATATTTTGTGGAAGTCTATTATACCGCAGCACTAAATACCCCAACGCTCAATTTAGATTAGATGCCGTTTGCTTGAAAAACATTCCTCAAACATCAAGGAATAAATAAAAATATTCTAAGAACGATCATAGTAGGTTTCTATTTCACTTATGATATCTTTATTGATTTAAAAATATGGAGGTGCAAATTCAACAACAAAATTATGACAACATTCCGCGATCAAAATAAATCAGGAGCCGACTTTGACGGGGTTGAATCAGGGTTGCTACTTACTTTTATGAAAACAAGTCTAATTTGATAAAGTTTGATTTCCAAGTTTTACAACATTTTAAATAAGGTAATAAGTAGTAAACAAGTTTTAGGATTGAAAAAAGCGAAGTCTGGTAAGATTTTTTTTAACGTGTAAGATGTAAATGTTCCACAACTTAGCGTTTTTTAAGGCAGTTTTTGCCGCGCACACCACTATATGGAACCACCTGCCCTCTGAAGCATTCCCGAACCAATTCGACTTATGGTCCTTCAAGAAAAGCGTATTTTATAAGGCCGGCAACGCACTTGCGAGCCTTTTAGCCGCGTGTCCATGGGCCGAAACAAGCGAAGGATGAGGCTATCAATCCGACGAATATTCTTTTAAATTCCGACCCCCGACTAAAAAAAATAGCTTATCATAGTCGACATCTTTTTCTCTCTTCAGTCGGTAGCTGATGTCAGAGAGTTGTGGTATTAGTAAATGTTATTTAATACCTTCTAATGCATTTGAAACCGTTTTTTATATTTTTAAATGAGATTTGTCTCATTTCAATCATTTACATATTATTTCCTTTAAATTATAATTATCCATTAATAAAGAAATCTCTAGTACAATCGCAAACACATGACACGACAAGCTTTTGTCCTTTTTTAACACGAAATTAGGACAAACACATGATAAAATCCATTTCTAGCGAAAGACGCTACATTATAGACAGCATTATATTATTGTTAAATTATCATTTATAGTTTAACTTATCACTGAAGGAGGTCGAAGCAGTGAGGTCGCTCTATGGAAACTTCTGAGCTTCTCAAGGAATCCACACTACTATACTATACTAATACTGAAGTAGGAGATTATCAATTCCTTGTAACTTTAACTTGTGCAAGCAGCCCTATACAAAATTTTTCGTTACAATAAAAGACTTTGCCACTCACTGGGGCTTACAATGTGGGCTCTTTATTTATTTTTCATTTTTTACTCTCGAATCTCTAATGATCCTTAATGAAAAGACGCCACAATTTCTTTCCGACGCTTCTTTACGCTTCAATAATTTTAGTATTTCAAAGATTTTCAAGTGAGTCAACATAAAAGATTGTTTCGTTTGCATTGAAAAGAACTCTGACTGTATAGCGGTTAAGTCATTCCCTTTAAACCGGAACTCCAGGGTTTATTAAAAGAAAAAGGGAAAAATAATGATGACCTGAGGCCTTACTCTGAAACTTCCAACAGCGATATCTGTATTGAGTTTTTGTTCCGCACGAACCCAAGGTTAGGACATCAGTGCTACGGATATTGAGAATTACATCGAACTTGCATATAAAAACGTTGGGATCGGAATCAATAGATATATAATGATTACACTGATGTGCCAATGCACTGGCATACAAGTTACGATACACGACTTAAAGTGGTATGTTTTAACTGTGCAGTAGGAGAGTTTTCGAAAGAGAAATAGCATCAAAAAATAAATACCAACCTAAAGGCATATTATAAACAGAGGTTACAACCTATTTTTACTATAACATGATCTAAACCATGTTGGAGTTTAGGTTATATAATTCAATAAAAATATGTTTAGTACATAACTTTTCACGGTTCCTTCTGAAATTAATCTCTAACAAATTTAGTTTAATGGAAGAAAGTTCAATTTCCGTTCGTAATAACATTATTAAGAGTTTGAACGCGGAAACCTGATGAAATACTGGTTCTAATAAAAAAATCTTTCCTCAGAACTCTAAAGCCAAGAGACAAATGGCCAAATCCCGTATTACTTCACAGTTACTTATGTTTAGTTAATAATAATCATGAAATCATGGATTATTATTATTAATCATCATATATTAGAAATCATGGAAATGGCTGGAAAGACTAAAACCTGGACGAGATTGGTATACAACAAGGAAAAATGAGGACAATGGGGGAGCCCTTTGCCCGTAGGCACACAGAATCAGTTATCGTAGATTAAGAAAAACAATAGTTATCTAATATATAAAATTCTTGTGTCACAGTTTTCGTTGCCATACTCCTCCAAAACGGCTCTACCGATTCTCATGAAATTTTGTGTGCATATTGGGTATGTCTGAGAATCGGACAACATCTATTTTTCATCCCCCTAAATGTTAAGGGTAGTACACCCCTAAATATTTTTTTTTTATTTTTAGATATTTTTTTCTGTTTTTATTTTTTTATGATACAGCATTAAAAAATACATACAAACCCCTAACTTTAACCCCTCTACGATCAACCCCTATTTTTTTATTATAAATGATATATATAGCAAAACGACGTTTGCCCGGTCAGCTAGTAATGTATATATTTTGTATTTCTGATATAAGGCTATAAATAAATAATCCAGTGGCGCTACAACCCCTATGGGGTTCGGCCTCAGATTGCATCCGTTACTTTGATCATTTTCATAAGTTTCAACCTTCTATCTGACACATGTAGATTTGTGGATTTGAGACATGCCGGTTGCCTCACGATGTTTCACTGTACCTACTAGCGAGAGTTGAAACAACTCGTATCATGTCCCAATTTCTTTGTATTTTTAAAATCATACAAGTACTAATATCGTTTCAAAAGAACAAAAAGTGGTGTAATATTACAAGATAAAAAAGTGTATATGTTATTCCGCCCAGAAACATTGTAAAATCATTAGTAATTCTCAAAATCACAACGCTTTAACCGAGTGACGTTTGTAGGTAATTTGTGTTGAAAAGAATACCCCTAAAGTGCATGAATTGTGCAGTGCTCAACATATCAACAAAGAACAACACTAAAGTGAAGTCTATTGTGGCACAGCCGGGAATCGAACCTACGACCTCAGTATGAGAGCCTCACGCTGAAGCCAGACCAACACTACTCCATGTTTAGTGTTAATGAATTTTTTTAATTAATCCAAAATACCCTGTTGGAACCGTTTTAGTTTCCTGGATTGAACACGGAAATAATTTAACAAAACTATGCATCATTAAGCATTCATGGCTCAAATTCAATCACCTTTTGTTTGCGTCAATACCTAATTGATTTAGGCATGACGGTTTATTTATTGAACATTTTGGGACAAAAAATTCAACAATAGACAATTAGACAAACATGTTAAATTATTAACGTTTTATTTTTGCCTCTGGTTTGCTCGTGTACACATTTAAAACTTCTGAAAACGCAAATTTAAGTAATTAGATAACTCGACGTTCCGAATCTCGTCTCTTCTGAAAAGCACTCACAAAGTTTTATTTAAATATTAACGTAATTCTAGGTATTCTTCTATGTATTAATATACATTTTATAACACTAGCGTATACAAAACGAAGCCTTTTAAGAAAAATATCGATTTCAGAAAGAATTAATAATTAATTAATTAATTTCGTCTTTGATAATAAAGAGTCGTATAAGAATTATTTATGCACACTCGAATTTCTATAAATAAATCAGTGGCGCTACAACCTCTTTAGGTCTTGGCCTCAGATTTCGGAATCTGTTTCATGATCATTTTTTAATAGGCAAGTAGGTGATCAGCCTCCAGTGCCTGACACACGCCGTCGACTTTCGTCGTCGTCGGTCTAAGACATGTGGTTTCCTGGGTTCGAGCAATTGTTAGCGCACATAGAAAGAAAGTCCATTGGTGCAGAGCCGGGGATCGAACCTACGACCTCAGGTATGAGAGTCGCACGCTGAAGCCACTACCAACCTTGCCAACATTGCCCTCGAATTTCGATGTCGTCCTTAAAACAATAAATTCATGTTGGAATTACCAAGATAGTTGTATTTTAATTATAGAGAAAATCTTATAAGATTCAGCTTGCTAGTTGATTAAGGAATAATTCCTATAATATTTTAAATTCAGATTTGAAACATATGCTTAAAACATATCGAGATAATTGACACTATAGTCGTATACGTACTCTAATGGTACTTATAATAAGGTAAACTCCTCACATCAACACTTGCAAAATACTCATTTTTGTACCACGCAGTCCGAACCTACAACGACCAACATTTAAGCCTTAACTTGTTTAAGCTATCACGAAATATGGTTAAAAGGAGTATTAAGAATATCCAAAGCGCAAAATCACCTGCATCATAAACATAAACAGCCAAATTACTAGTTAATTAAATGTATTGAATAATTTTTATTGTTTTTTCCGTTTCGTAAAACCTTTTTGTAATATTACGAAGTCTATCATTGGCTATGAGCAGTGGCCTCGTATGGAACAGGAAATCCTTATTGGATTGACATATGAGAGTCTGACTTTGTACTAAGTCTCAAATCTGAGGGTGAAATTCAGACACTAGAATGCGAACTTGACGCTAAAGCTTTCGATAAGATCAATCAGTGTTGAACTTATTTAAACATTTCCTAAATGACCCTTAGCTCTCTCAGTTGCAGCTTGAAGTTGCTTCAAGCTTTGTTTAATAGAGCTTTTGTAATACTTATTTAATATATATTTAAGATTTGAAATAAAAAAGCTATATCCAACTAATACTTACTTGGAATATTGTGTTTCACCTCAAAATTTGTTGAAACACAATTAATGCATGTATAAGCTACAGTTTTTTAAAACCACATCCGTTCACATACACTTACACAAAATCTAACACATCATTTGTACCTAAAGCATAACGTGTTTTGCGCGGGAGAAATAAGAGACGGCGACGTTCCCCCCTCCAACAGCTGGATAACGACTGTCGACAAAACTGTTTTTATGCCCGATTGCGGGACTCCGGGCACCGGCTCATGCAACCGAGTTCGAACGAAAACTACCGAATGTGATTTCGAGGTGAAGGAGATAGGTAGTTAATTTGTTGGAAGTAGAAAGAGATGAAAGGGTAGAGCTGCATTGTCTATGTTGAATGCAGCCTCAAGTTTGCATTTGGTTAGAAAACGGCAAAGGGGGATTGTAGGGGAAATTTAACCCTTTTATGAGGGCAGCCTGAATGGTAATAGAATGGTTTGACGGGTGTAAAATTTTATGTTGTAAAAATTTCTTCTACAAATTAAATTTCTAAGTGCCTGAAAATTCGTGAATCTTTTAAATATTGATTGTCAATGAATATGTCATTAAAGTAATTGCTGGATACTAATAAACGTGTATGTGTGATGGTGAATCAATAAAGGCACTATTTATTGCCCACGTTTCGTTTGGAAAAATATTTCACGAAAAAAATATGTAAAATTTGCAACAAGCGAGGTTCATCGCCTATTTTAATTAGTGTATGTATTCACGCGATCATTTTTAATACCTCCAAAAATAACGCAACATACATATTTATTTATCTTTCAAAAGCGTTACTTCGAATAGATAAAGTCAATTTTATATAATTATATATATACAGAATTATATTTGCACATTATTAAGACTTTACTAACCTAGATAAACACCTCATTTCAGACATATTTTGAAGATATGGAAGATAGAAACAATTTCACTATAATATTTAAATGAAGACCAGTATCGCCTAAAACATTTTCAAAATTGGAATGTCATAAGCATAGGTTGCAAAAATTCTGTCTCAAAATATTTTCCAGAACAGTGGATGTGACACAGTTTTATATATGAAAAGTTCACAGCATACACCATTACTACACCAGTAACATGTTTTATTTATGTGGAATATATGTAAAATCCATCCTTTCATATCTGAATACTGGTATAACCTATTGTTTAAAGAAAATATGAAGACATAATTTTTCATCAATAGTGAGCAGTGGCTTCAGCGTGCAACTCTCATCCCCGAGGTCGTAAGTTCGATTCCCGGCTGACCAATGGACTTTCTTTCCACGTGCGTATTTAACATTCACTCGAACGGTGAAGGAAAACATCGTGAGGAAACCGGCTTGCCTAAGATCCGAAAACTCGACGGCGTGTGTCACACAGGTGACTGATCACCTACTAGCCTATTAGATAGACAAATGATCATGAAATAGATACACACATCTGAAGCCCAGACCTAAAAAGGTTTTCGTCAATTTCAAAAATATAACTCGCTCAAAAAAAATTGAGTTTTGGAGCGAGCTTTGTCGATGCACTCAATTATTATGCATTACTTATGTAAGTTTATTCATATTTCTTGTTAGTCAGAATACGTCAAAATCTGATTAGATTCTTCGATGAGTTTTGCAAACATCGCTAGAACGAGTTAACTAAATGAAGGATCAAATACTGATCGCAAAAAATGTATAAATGCAATAAAATGTGGACATAAAAGACAGTCTGCGTTTGTATTCCACTTCATGTGATGATTCCAAATACACAGTAGTTGGTCAGTAATATTGTCTTTAGTTTGTATCGCATAATTGATTTTTTATGTAAAAGAAGGCAAACGGGCAGGAGGCTCACCTACCTATTGTTAAGTGATACCCATTCCCAATGCCAGAAGGCTCGCAAATGCGTTGCCGGCCTTTTAAGAATTTGTTCGTTCTTTTCTTCAAAGAACAGTTTATTTCTCAAGTAAATAATATTTTTTCTGTTAATATATTATTCAATGATATATCACACAATATACACATAATTATTGGATTTTGTAACATTAGTTAGAATTAAGAATTTTGTTTCTAAGCAACCGCTAGCTTTTAATACTAGTGTGCACATAGCTTAACACCCACTCGAGTAGGCCGTGTTCGCACGAACGGGACACAGTGGGACGTGGGCGAAATCCTGATTTTATTGGTTTCAGCTTTACACACTTATTTGAAATAGTTTTTAATATGTCACCTAGAGAAATTGCCAGAGAGATAATCCCAATACAAATGTACTATGTGGGTGAGATGGTGATAGGAATTTGCCTCATACCTACTCCTTTGTCCGTTTAGTAGATAAGTTATAAAATTGCTAGAGAAGTCCCTTTTTAGAAGTAAACTTTTCCCCACTGCGCAAAGTTACAAGCCGTGACTATAATTCAACAAAACAAAATTTTCAAAAACAGATGAAGATGTAATGTTCGGGGGCCATAATCATAATATATCTTAATATATATATTTCTTGTGTGCGTGTGTATGTGACTGAACTTCTCTCAAACGACTGGACCGATTTTGATGAAATTTTTTGTGTGTGTTCAAGGGGATCTGGGAATGGTTTAGATTCACAAATCAGCCCGGCAGATGGCACTGCAGTCGGTACTTTTATATTTTGCTTAATATCCTAATCGCTTTAAATATCATGCAGGACAACGTCTGTGGGGTCCACTAGTATAGGTATAAATTACGTGTCACGTTGTTTGTCCGCTATGGACTCCAAAGCTACTGAACCGATTTCAATCAAATTTGCACACCGTGTGCAGTTTGATCTAGCTTAAAAGATAGGATAGCTTCCATCTCAATTTATACCCGCAATATTATTTTATTGCAAAATATTTGTTTACTATTTGATAGTCACAATTCTAACAGATGGCGCTGTGTTGAAAGTACCAACGTTTCACATAAGCTACAATTAAATGGGAAAACCACCAAAAAAGCATGGTGGTCACCACTCACCATGACTGGTATTCTCCTACCGTTTCCCTTGATTAGGTTACTACTACGTAATATAACTAAAACCTTAGCCACAGCAACGCTTGGCCGGTCTACTAGTATTAAAATTTATATGTATTTATTGGTTTTATACACTAGAAAATTAAATGTATCACTACTGCAGAGTGATCTGCCAGAACTACTGAGGGATGGAGCCCATTTATAACTAAAATAAAAGTCAACAATGTATACAATTAAGACAAAACTATTACAACCCTATTGTTTATAAACAAATTACTAATAAATATTACAAAGACACCTGATATCTAAGGTAATAACACTAACAAGGTAATATTTGAGCATATGCTATGCCCAAGAATTTGCATATGTAGGATATATTCTAAGTCTTGCTTTAGTGACCCATTGACCCTTCCGCCGGTATGAGAGCAGAGTTAATCGTACCCCACGCAGGGGCGGATCTACCTCAGGGCTTTTTGGGCTGCAACCCAGGGCCCCGGTGATACAAAATCCTCGCTGAAAACAATAGACGATATTTTGAATTAAAAAAAATATCAATAATTAAAAAAAATCTAATCATAAGGGGGAATTCCCCGTCGCTTGTTTTCGGTTCGTATATTTTATGCGTGTGCGTCTATCAGAGCCCCACAAATACACGATCCGCCCATGACCCCACGAGCGTTAATTTCTCCCCCTAAGAGTTTGGGCAGTAGCTGCCTTTTATGACTGTTCTATAAGCTTGTATTACTTTAAAAACAATAACTACATTAAACCAGTTACATAAAATCAAAGTACAATTTACCAATCGGCCTTAAGGCGAAAAGCTTGCAATTTCCTGTAACAATAACTAGTTAAATAATATGACAAAGACTTCTTAAAATAAATCACAGTTACCATGTTCTCTGATTGCGCTATCACTAAGCTTCTAATACCTATGTGTAAATGTCGTTCCCATAAACAATGCTCTTCCTACAGTTTTCTGTATCAAGGCAGAAACTTTTAGCGTTTTCGGGGTATATTGACATGTCATATTAATACTTCTAATAAGTTATGTGACTTTACCAATCTATACTAGAATTATGGAGAGGAAAGATTTGTATGTTTTTAACGAATAATCCTATGAAAAATATTTTCAGCATTAGAATGCCATCCCTGAGAATCGACTACATTTATTTCGAATGTTATATTTAAATTAATTATAATATTGACCTGCCGTGCAAATACGGGATCCATATAAATAGCGATATATTAAAAAAAAAAGTTTTTCGGCATTTTAAATTTGAATCAGCGACATAAAGTTTACGCGATTCTTCATTTTCTCTGGTGATTACGATTAACGATATAATTTATTTCATACATATAAAAAAATTTATAAGTAAAAAAAGAGAGAGAGAGGAGGGGGAAAAGAAAAAAAAAAAAAAAAAAAAAAAAAAAAAAAAAAAAAAAAAAAAAAAAAAAAAAAAAGGGGGGGGGGGGGGGGGGGGGGAGAAGAAAAAGGGAGAAAAGGGAAGAGAGGGAAGGGGGGGGGGGGGGGGGGGGGGGGGGGGGGGGGGGGGGGGGGGGGGGGGGGGGGGGGGGGGGGGGGGGGGGGGGGGGGGGGGGGGAAAAAGAAAGAGGGGGGGGGGGGAGAAAAAAAAAAAAAAAAAGAAAAAAAAAAAAAAAAAAAAAAAAAAAAAAAAAAAAAAAAAAAAAAAAAAAAAAAAAAAAAAAAAAAAAAAAGAAAAAGAGAAGGGGGGGGGGGGGGGGGGGGGGGGGGGGGGGGGGGGGGGGGGGGGGGGGGAAAAAAAGAAGAAGAGGAGGGGGAAAAAAAAAGGGGAAAAAAAAAAAAAAAAAAAAAAAAAAAAAAAAAAAAAAAAAAAAAAAAAAAAAAAAAAAAAAAAAAAAAAAAAAAAAAAAACCCCGGGGGGGGGGGGGGGGGGGGGGGGGGGGGGGGGGGGGGGGGGGGGGGAAAAAAAAAACGCCCGGGGGGCCCCCCCCGCGGGGGGGGGGGGGGAAAAAAAAAAATTTTTTAAAAAAAATTTAAAATGGGGGGGGGGGGGGGGGGGGGGGGGGGGGGGGGGGGAAAAAACCCCAAAAAAAAAAAACCCCCCCCCCGGGGGGGGGCCCCCCCCCCCCCCCCCCCGGGGGGAAAAAAAAAAAAAAAAAAAAAAAAAAAAAAAAAAAAACACCCCCCCCAACCCCCCCCCCCCCCCCCCCCCCAAAAAAAAAGGGACCCCCCCCCGCGGGGGGGGGGGGGGAGAAAAAAAAAAAAAAAAAAAAAAAAAATTAAATTTGGGGGGGGAAAAAAAAAAGGGGGTTTTTTTATAAAAAAAAAAAAAAATTTTTTTTTTTTTTTTTGGGAAAAAAATTTTTTTTTTTTGGTTTTATTTTTTTGAAAAAAAAAAAAATTTGTGGTTGGGGGGGGGGGTTTGGCCCCCCGGGGGGCCCCCCCCCCCCCGCGGGGGGGCCCCCCCCCCCCCGGGGGGGGGGCCCGGGGGGGGGGGGGGGGGGGGGGTCCTTTCCGGTTGTGGTTTTAATAAAAAGGGGGGGGGGGGCAACCAAGGGAATTTTTTTTTTTTTTTTTTTATTGGAAGTTCGGGGGGTTGGAATATAAATTTGGGGGTGGGGGGGGTTGGTTGAGGGGAAAATAAAAAAAAAAAAAAATAAAAGGGGAAACCGGCAGGAAGGGTCCTGACTTTCCCTATAGTCTTTATACTTGAAGAAAAATTTATATTATACAGCCTCCCGTTCATATCTTGAACCGTTAACTTCATTGAGACTCGACAAACTCGACTATTTACGATGCGACAGGACTCGAAGTTATGACGGCCGGTTCGGTAGCCATTGCGTGCATACAATACCTCATATAATAGCCTACTGTTCTCTTTCGCCGGCTAATAAAAATAGTCTTTTGTATGCGCTATAAACTAGCTGGAAGGATGACTAAGATCGCATCCGTTTTGCAATTTGCATTTAATGTTACTTACATTAATATGGTAGGTACGAAACGTCGTTATATGGACGTGTAGAAAGGAACCGAGAATATAGTAAAACGGTATTAGGAATCGTGTATAAAATAATGGTCATATAATGTGGTTAACGAATCAGCCCATGGACAACCATTTTAGTTGGTGCCTGGCCTTTGAGGAATGAGTATGCTTTTTTTAACAATTGATGTCGTATCTCCTAGGGAGGACCCCTCTGGGAATCAATTCCACAGTTCGCTTGTTGCAAAATAAAATTTTGTGTGAAGCGGACCGTGGAAGGCTTCCAGTCATTAAGGTGATGTTGGTGAAATTTAGAGTTCATACAGCTCGTACGGTGTTAAAACGAGGCAGCAGGGATCAAGACAAACAATTCTTCAGAACACTCACTGTAGTACACTTTATAAAAAACGCAAAGAGACGCAATGTCTCTGCGTAGAGAGAGAGAATCAAGCCAATCAGTAAGGCTGCTGCCTCGAATTTTGCGGGCAGCGGCGGCCGGCGGCGCGGGAGCGGCAGGATCTTATGCGTAAAATCAAATGGACCGGTTCTCGAAAACAGCGGCGTGGCAGCGGCGCGAGGGCGGGTAACGAGAGGTGAAATCGCCCGCTACCGCGCCGCAGCCGCCGCCGCCCCGCTGCCTGCAAAATTCGAGGCAGCAGCCTAAGACATTGCAGATTGACAATTCGACAAGCCCTTCGCTGAATTTGGTCAAAAGGTGGTATTTTGGAGCACCAGCCCAGAGATGTGAGCAGTATTCCATATGAATCGTGTATAAAATAATAATAAAAAATTATATAATGTGGTTAACTTCTTTATTACAAATCAGCCCATTGGCAACTATTTTAGTTAGTGCCTGGCCTTTGAAGAATGAGTAAGCTTTTTTTACAATTGGTGTCGCACTCCCAGGGAGGACCCCTCTGGGAGTCGATTCCACAGTTCGCTAGTCGTAAAAGAAAATGTTGTGTGAAGTGGACCATGGAAGGCTTCCAGTCATCAAGGTGATGCGGATGATATGTTCAGAATCTATAAAATAACGCTCTGGCAGCTTCAAGATGTGAATCCAAATTGGCGAATATGTTCCGTCTTGGTGACACTGTTTAAAGACCTGAAGGCAAAGCAATTTTTACTCACTTAGTCAGGGGTCTTTAAGCTTTAAGCTAGCTTTTAAATAAAAAGTCAGACGACTAATACGACAAAAAAATAAAGACTCCAAGCGAAAATAAATTTTACGATGTGCATGGTGTCATAAGGAAAAAAAATTCTGATTTAGGTTTTTCTTCTGACACTTGTAGCCGCACCCAAACCCTTTTATGGAACCAGCTGTTGGAATGGAAAAGTTACGCCTTAGTCCAAAATTCAATCGAAGATTGTTATTCTAATCTTATTGTACACTCACTCACTCACTCACACGCACCCACTCACTCTATCATGCACTCAGGCTAGTTGGAAACAGTTGAAAAAAAAAATTCAATTTAATAAATTAAAAAATAATTTTAAGTTTATTTTTGAATTTACTATTAAGTTTGTTATGCTGGGAAACTTGACACAGATATTTCTTTACTTAAAAGGGTTCCCAAATCTTACACATTATAACATTACAATTTTTGTTTATTGATTTAGAATGTAACGTGAACAATCAATAACTATTTGGTGGAAATAAGAATTAGACTGGACAAAATTTGTCTGTTATTAGTTAAGACAATTCTTCATCATCTGAAGCAAAGTTAAACCGGAAGTGGCTTGTATGGTGTAAATGCATTAACCCATGCGACCTCCCCACTTCTGTAATCTTATTAAGTTCAGGTAACTCAAAGCTAAGTAATTAAGGGCCCGTGAAAGTTACCTTTAAATAATTGATACCACATAACTATGTGGGTCTTTCATTAGACTCTAATTCGGGTCGACCCTAACACGTAAATCTGTAATGCATTAAAGCAGAATTTATAGTAAGGGCAATTTTGAGTTGAGACTTCACGCTTCGCGTGTCAAAATTTAGTAAGTTTTTGACACACGAACGTCATACTCAATTACCGAACCCGAATCTTGCCCGTCACCAAGAGAAGATAGAGAACAAGAATCAATATCTGTATTTAAAAAAAGCGTTCTTCTAGAAGAACGGAGGTTCTTTCTTACTGAAAGTCGTGTCACATCACATCTTCCTCCATTCCCCTGAGTCCTCGGCAAGCATTACCGCCAGTATAATATTAGAATTACTCAATAATTTGGTATATCATAAATCTTGTGATGACTGAACATAGTACTTAGACGGCTCAAATATAAGAGTCTTTCCTCCAACTTTAATTTTGTTCACTTTGGAGTAGAGCCTCTTGGGCCATGGGGTTCCAGAACACAGGCCGTAATTAAATATTTAAGTTCGCGTCTGGTAGATAGTACCGGTGACCCCAAAGCTGATGCTTTCCTCGCTCAACGAGTCGCTATACAGCGTGGTAATGCTGATAATTTTAAATTTGTTTTAATTTTCTGTTAATCAATTTTTAATTATTATTATTACTATGTAGGTTAAGTATATTGTAAATACTGTATATTTGTGTGTTGGAAATAAATATCATTCTCGATTATGTATTTATTATTTGTCTATTTTTGAAGTTTTACTTCTTAAGGCGCGTTATGAAAAATTGATGGGAGTGAAATTTTACGATGCGTGACACAAAATTATCAGAATGTAGTTGCCCACTAACGAATTCTTTTTAAACCAGCCGGGCGCCGAGTGTTCGCGAGCGAGATGGGAATAAGACAATCTACAAGTAAAAAGAAATAGAATATGCGTGAAGTTAGCAGCAATGCCAAGAATTTTGAATGACCATAATGACATTTGTAGTACCTTTTAAACAAATAAAGGAGTTTTAATTATTTTTTCAAAGATATATAGCAATGCTTTTTCACAAAGACCTATTGTTACTTAGTTAAAAGGTTATGAAACATACCTAGTTATTAAATTGAATGAATAATATAATAAAATAATAATAAATATTATTAAATTATTAACGTTAAATATTTATTATTAATTATTTAAATTTTTTAAAGAAAGCCAAATAAGTATAACTTCTTACGCGCGTACATAAGTACCTACACTCTTTTTTTTTAGTTTTTTTGTTTCAAAAGTTTGTCAATAAAATTTAGGATAATATTCTACCTACATACAGATTGTCTGATTCAATACATAAACTTTTATACCATCTATTATGTCTTGATCTGGTCCGGTAGAAAAGGTTATAAGTTAAACATTTGTAAAGCACATCACATCAAATGTTTGACTATAAAATTGGTTTGTTATAAATCTGATTTCATTTCGAAAATACATTTTTACCGGATACAACTCAGTCATCTATCACAATACCGTTAATTTACCCTTTCAAATAAAATGTTTTTGTTTTTGTATGTGGAAACGCCTATTGTGAATATGGAATTTACAAATAAATATCGTGGCACAATTATTGTTATAATGTTGTATTTTAAATAAACTATCTGTAAACAGAATTGTATACATTTTAATAATGGATTGATACTGTTTATATAATAAATTAAAATGTAATATTAGAATGAACATAAATTATGTGCCGTAATTATTTAAGCAGTATTATAATTTTATTATTCGTTTCCTAAAAAGTACTTTCAATTAAAGCGTAAAAATTAAATTGGTAGTGCAACCAGATAGGATTATTTTTTATTTATTAGACAAGAATAGGTAGATTACTTCTTGTCAAATGCTCTAAATAACTATTTAAATATAACTTTATATCTCGCTGACTGAATATCTTTATATATATAATTCTTCTGTGAGTGTGTATGTCACTGAACTTCTCTCAAACGACTGGACCGATTTTGATAAAATTTTTTGTGTGTGTTCAAGGGGATCTGGGAATGGTTTAGATTCACAAATCAGCCCGGCAGATGGCACTGCAGTCGGTACTTTCATACTTTGCTTAATATCCTAATCGCTTTAAATATCATGCAGGACAACGTCTGTGGTGTCCACTAGTCCTATATAATATCCAATAAATAATATTTTATTAGTTAAATCATGTGTTGGTCGGCGCGAAATCCGGCTGTACTCCAATAGAGTTTTGGTTTAAGTGCGCAATTAACACTCGTTCGTCCGGTGAAGTAAGAGATCGTAACTTCGTAAGGTAAGCCGTGCACAAAAAGATGGCGTGTGTCAGGCACAGAAGGGTGACTTAATTGTATAATAGTTTTTTAATATTTATAGGTAGAAAATTTGGCTTTTAGAAAAACAAATGATCACGAAACATATACAGAAATCTGAAACTCAGACCAGAAGTTTTAAGTTTAAGAATAAGTTTGAATTAATAAATTTATTATATCATGTAATGTTCTTTTAAAAAATGTTCTGCATAAATCCATTGAGCCTCTATAGCCAACAGTAAAAAGCTTCGCACAATTAGTGATGCCTTTCTCACGTCTCAAAATCTAGTGAAGTGGACTTGACCGTTGCGTCCATAGACAAAAGATCGTCCATTCTTGACCATTATGTCTGAGTCTAGATCGTATCAAGGCCCTTCATCTGAAGTGATGACTTCCGGATAAAACTCCCTTAAAGCCTCCTTATGATGGTTCAGACCTTTTGTTGTGTTACACAAAGATAAGCACTACTGGAAGGGAAATAATAGGTTTATTTATAAAGACGGAGAACGGTGGGACATTCTTTTCCAGATATTGTGTAAGTATAGTATGTTATAAACAAAGAATTTGTAAAAAGTAATCGCATAAGCACACGAATGGAAGTGTAATTATAAAACGAAAATAGATATAATTTCAGTGTCAAGTAAATAAGTAATTATAGTAAAGATATTTAGAGGATTTCCAGAGTTATATGAAACCCACTTGTTTCACGAACAATTATTGTTTCGCAAGAAATGGGACTTCAGCCTTGCGATTCTGTAACTCACTTTTCCCTCCAAAGTTCCTTATCAGAATGCCAAATCATAAAATGACTGCTTCACGACTGATTTGAGCGCGACCGCCGTTGCGAAAACCGCTGTGTGAGTTCGAAAAATGAGTTACAGAATCGCAAGGCAGAAGTCAAAATCAAAATATAAATAATACTGTTATGATTTTTCTTGGCTCATTATTTTTGAAGTAAATACTTCTTTAGCATCGTTGTGATTAATTAAACATAAATTCATAAGATTTAACGTAGGAGAACATGAGATATTAAATAAACTTTAATAGATAGTGAAAAAAAGTCTAATTTACATATTTTTAATTATTAAAAACTTTTTTAATTATTGTAGTTTTTATCAAAATTAATAATTGATACACTTAAAAATTAAAAATCCATTCGTCTCACTATCATGAAACCAACGTTTTTGAAGGTTTCACTTCTATTACGTGTGAAATACACACATGTTTTTTTTTCTTCTCTTCAAGCGCTATTGAAGTTGTATGTGTCACTGGAAGATTTCCTTCACTCCCAGCAGCTGTGCTGGGAGTGGTGATGGTAAAAGACCTTAACTTGATCGGTCAACGATTAATTCGGCTTCAAGGTCTGACTTTCCTTACATGTGTTTCTAATCTGAGCCCCAGGCTATTAAAATGCTCAAAACTGCCCCCTGGTTGATGTGTCGTTTAGCTTAATTATAAGTAATTTATCCAAATTGTGAAATAAATGACTAGTTTTTCTTAACTGACTTCCCACTGATATATGTCTTAAAAATGCAGCTTTCGCATCTAGTATAACATATCTACAGCGTCCTTTGTGAAGACAACAATGCGAGCGTTAAACGTTGAGATGTTCGCAAGAACGCTGCGCCCGCGCCGTGAGACTGGACGATAATAGTTAGAGCTTATTGTTCTGTGTTTTACTCACTTCTAAAATATGGCAGGTCAAGGTTTAAGAAGATTATATACTTTGAGTTACTAAACATGTTACGCAGATAGTTTAGCAAATAAAAAAAATTGTCTTTGGATTATATTTGCAGTTAATTAATTTATTAAGTTATACTTTTAATTGTGGCTATATTTCTTAAGTAAACCGGCTTGGTCTAAAAGTTGACGGCGTATTGCACAAGAGGCTGATCATCTACTTGCCAATAAGGTTGTAGCGCCATTGATTTTTTTCAATGAAACCTTTGCTATTTACAGATAGGATAAGCTGCACCTAAGCTGTACATTATGATATAGTAAAACACCAGATTAAATAAAAAGAATATGTTCCCTGTAACATAGTAACTGTATGACACCAATAAATAAGTAAATTTATTTTAAACACCCCGCGAACTTCGTTTTGCCTTAATATGATTTTTTACTTACTCTACCTCTCTATTCGTTACATATGAACATAATATGAAACATTTGGCTGTGTTAACCCATAGAGACTGTTCGCTTTTCCGGGACAAAAACCTAAGTTTTTTAAAATTGTCTATTCATGAAAACTTTTCCCAGAGTTCAAGCAATAAATAAAAAATAATTCTCGAATTGGTACAGTCTTCGAGTTTGGCGTTTATCGACATCTTTGCGATTCATTTTATTTATATAGATTGTTATGGATATCAAAAAATCTTACCAAAACTGTATGCATTATCCAAACTAAGTATCGTTCGGTCATCGTTATTTCGAAGGGCATACAATTTTTCATTACCACAGATACATTACAGTGAGCTGATTCAGCGGATTTGGTGCCATTAGGCCGCCCTTTGTTGCTACACAAATCTAAGATCATTCATTGGTGATGAATGGGTTTAAAGCGATTCAGCAATAAAAGGTATAGTATAGGGATATTAGTATATTTTCATAACAACGATTAAATGAAAAACCCATCAAAACTAGAGGTTTAGGTTATCGATTTTAAACAAGACTAAAAAAACTGATTAGAGCAGTTGGCTTAGTGGCTTCAGCGTGTGACTCTCATCCCTGAGGTCGTAGGTTCAAACCCCGGCTGTGCACCAATGGACTTTCCTTCTATGTGCGCATTCAATATTTGGTCGAACGGTGAAGGAAAACATCGTAAGGAAATCCGCTTGCCTTAGACCCAAAAAGTCGACGGCGTGTGCACAGAAGGCTGATCTGACGATGATGTCAGTCTTCTTAGTCGGTAGGCGGCCACGCGGTCTTTAGTTCTGCTGGGGTCTCCATTCAAGAACCCTGTGCGTCCATCAGTTATTGTCCATGCGCGCTATGTGGCCTACCCATCGCCACTTAGAATTTACGACAGCCCTTACTTCGTTGCCAACGCCGGTCTTTTCACGAATGGCCTCATTTCGAACGCGATCGCAAAGTGAATCTTTCTTACTACGATGTCTAACTAACTATGTTCCCAAACAACGTCACACGAGTAATTCGTAGTTACTAATAACAGTTTAAAAGAAATTCAAAAAATGACACCAACATTTCGGTAATAAAGCGCGAACTTGTCAAGTGACAAAACAATCTGCAAAAACTAGTTTCATTTCCATTCGAAGCGGTGGAAATATCAAAAATAATAAATTTCGACCTCTCCAGAGGTTTCGGCAAAGTTTTGCTCTGTTTGCTGTTTACAATTTTTATTCGCCATTTTTTCACGACAACGGCCCTAACGAAAAATATGTTTCGTGCTGTCTCGAGAGGTTTGACGGAATTTTTACGAGTTGTTATGTTATGAGATTATAAGAAACTTTTCTAAAATTATAAGTATCTAATAAATATTTATAGTCAAGTCAAATCATTTATTTCAATTTGACCACCTAAATGACACTTTTGAACGTCAAATCTAATATATAATTCTCGTGTCGCGGTGTTTGTGGTTAAACTTCTCCGAAACGGCTCGACCGATTATCATGAAATTTTGTGTGCATATTGGGTATGTCTGAGAATCGGACATCTATTTTTCATCCCCCTAAATGTTAAGGGTACCCCTAAATATTTTATTTTTATTTTTAGATATTTTTTTCTGTTTTTATTTCTTTTATGATACAGCATTAAAAAATACATACAACCCCTAACTTTCACGCGTCTACAATAAACCCCTATTTTTTTATTATAAATGATATACATGGCAAAACGACGTTTGCCCGGTCAGCTAGTAAAATATAAAGATGATTCTAGTTGCCCCTTCCAAAAGGTAGTTTCATGTGAGAAGAATGGGGAAGAAACTCCACACTTACTCTTTTAAAATAGGTTTTACAATATTTTGCATACATTAGTTAAATAATTATATGTGCTGCTCTTAGAATAAAACTACTATACTAAAATAGGCACAAAGTATTACTTACAAACTAAGCAATGCAGCGGATGAGTCAATTATTATTATTGTTAGTATATATTATGTTCCTCAGATATTTACAAATATCGAAACCGTAGAATATTATACATATAAGAGTAATAAAAACAAACAAAAAATACAACAGCGTGTGAGATAACAATGAAGTATTAGTATATAAAATAAAAATAACGAAAAAAAGTAAAATTAGATCACCAATATATTCGCGGGTATTAATAGTGTTCGTTTCCAAATTGGAGTTATTATGTAGTTTTTTGATTTGTTTCCTAGTTCTTATGGCGAAGATTGTTTAAGTTAAGTAGAATTGTAGGTCAGAATTGTTTCAGTGCACACACACATTTAGGTTCCATAATACAATTATTGAAACAAACAGATACCCCTATTTTTGCTATTCTAGCTAAGAGTTATACAAATTTCTTAAAGAAAATATACAATAAATACATTTTAAATGAGTAAAGTTTTCAGATTTGAGGCAAGTTCTCTACGTCAACTTATAATAAAAAATGATAAACTTTATTGATAACAAAATATGGTTGTGACAAAATTGATCTGACGCTAGCCCCCACACTAGGGAGTCCTAGTAACGGTTGGTTTACTTGCTTTTCCGTGGTACATAGTGCATGTTTAAAATTTTTATATTTTATGTACCAAAATCTTAATGTTAAATCAAATTAAATAAAAAACAGTATTAGACTCTAAGTATGCCTGAGTATGAGAATATGAATGGGTGTGTGTGGCAAAGCAGTGTGAAAAGTGTATGCTGTGCTGGGTTAGTTTTTGCAGAGTGATGCCAAAACATGGAGTAACTGTTTAAATAGTATAAATTCAATTAAAGTAATTTTACTTACGTATACTTTTATAAAACAATAAACTATTTTTCACACACCGAAATATTCATTTTAACATTTCATACCGGCATTCCATATTTTGTGTATGACATGAGACGTCAGACAATTCATCTTGAAAGACGGTCGCCGGCGGTTATTTGTCAATATGAAGTTTCTTTGAAGGGATATGTTTTGAAGATTGTTTATATACGATATGGGAAATAATATAAATGCCATCCGCTCTCATATTCTCATTGGTTTAATAAAGAACCAGTATTAACTTTAAAAATGGAACTTGAAAGTCACATTAGTTTAAATAATAGTCACTTAATATTATTTTTTGTGATTAATTATTTATTATTGCGATCAAATTTAGAGAATTTACAATTTTCTTAATCTACATAGAGAAATAGTTTGGTCCCTGTGGCAATGTACCTTTAGCGCTCACCTTTTCTCGCTGTATTGCGATACTTAATCGTTGAGCGAGGAAAGCAGCAGCTCCGGGGTCACCTGTACTATCTACCAGGCGCCAACTTAAATGTTTAATTAGCGCCTGTGCACTTGAACCTCACGGCCCACTCCAAAGGGATCAAAATCCAAGTTGGAGCTGACTCTTATATTCGAGCCGTTTATTATAATGTCAATTAAATCTTAAGCAGTGTTAGACAAATGACTCTGAACCCTGAGGGGTCGTGGGGGCTCTGCGGCAATATTTACAATTAATTTTCATTGGTTTCTTTAAAGGCAAGTAAAGGATAGATCTGTGTTCTAGGCCTGAAACACATTGTTGATTTTCGGATCTAAGTCTTCGTTTTTTCTGTATTTTTTCTACTCGTACAATGTTAATTACTTACATACTAGAAAAGCTTATTTTAAGACAGCCCGGAATGAAATGAACAACTTTAGCATTGAGAAACTCAAGTAGACAACAATGCTGTTGTCCTAACTGTACAAGAGATATAAGATATTTGTCTTGAAATATTTACTATGACCACGTATAACACAAAAATAGATCTTTAAAAAGTGATCGAATACCTTTTTGAATTAATCAGATTTATTCCACTGCAAAAAAGGAATTTTAATTATAATATTTATTTATATTTATAAAAGCTTGCCAACGCTTGGCACACTGATACACTCTTAGTACTAGAAAAATAAAATACAATTTTTAATGTGACAAGCACGAATGTATGAATAGGCGTATGTATGTGTGTGAATAGGCGCGAAGAGATAATAGAAGTTAAACAAAACAATTAAATTATAAAAAAAACTAAACGAAAATCGATTTTAAAGTGTGAGGGGATAAACTATGGGTATTCAGACGACTACATAAAACTCATTTAATTTGTATACATCTTTAAAAGTCTTGAACTAAACGATTTTATTCATCAGAGTGAATTATGCTTAGAACTTCATTTAATGAATGTACGCTCAAAGCTTTTTATGTCATTAAATGAAGAGGCGAGGCGATTCTTTCATGTGGTGAGTGGCAATGCTAAGAGCTAAGCTAAGGGACTTTGGTGGGTTTAACCGACATTAAAGAACCGAAGGAGGTTATTATTTACCGGTATATACTGTTCTCTACCTTGATTCACCTCGATATTACGTTTTTTAATGTTATTTCCTCAGTAATTAAATGCATGCTCCTATTTGTTAGCTAGAAAATAAACGTTTGTTTTTATTATTAATTTATTAATAATTATTATAGTTAAGACGTGATCAGTTGTAGCATGTGTTGTTGCGGCGGCTTACAAACCTTTTGTAAAAAAACTTGGCGATTTAAAAGAGTGACGGTCAGTTTATTGCCAGTTATTCCCATCCGTTCTACGCTCTTGACTTGAGAAAATGTTAATTTAGAAGGATTATTTTTGTTGATGTTAATAATTGTGCATTGTGTTACCTGTATGAATAGTAGGTGGAGAGAAAAAAATGTGTAGTTCTTGAAACCATGACATTATTTTCCTGAGTTTAATGTGGTTGGCTCACATCCTCTATATTCCAGGTAGGCCAGGGTAATAATGGTTATACAAAAAACGTATAACCATTATTACCCTGGCAGCCTACTCCATAACTTCAGCAGCCATTCCGATTTTCATATTAACTTTTCGTAACACATAATTCCAAGCTTGTGATATGTGTAGGTACGCATATTCAAAATATATATATTTACTTTGATAAACTCTTTCCATTTTATGAACGGAATAATTCAGTTCTTCAATCAAAAGAGTTAGAACAGACGAGAAGAACTAGCTGAAAACTCTTCCCAACCCTTTCTAATGGCCAACATTATGTTACAAGTTACTTGTAAGGAGCTGTAACCATTACAGTTTTTTTTATGTTACAGGAAGCAGACGGTCAGGAGGCTCACCTGATGTTAAGATATACCGGCGCCCATGGACACTCGCACTGCCAGAAGGCTCGCAAGCGCGCTGGCGGCCTTTTAAGAATTGGTGAGCTTGCTCCAAATGACCTGGAATGAACAAAATACATCATCATACATCCATGTGAATCACGGAATATTTTGAAAGATTGTTCATCATTATTAGACAAAACCGGCCTTAGCTAATTTTTGAGTATGTCAATCTCAAACTTTTACAGAGTAACCCTACTGAACTTTGTAATAACGTACAAAAAGATCGCAGTATCACGAAAATCCTCTCGGAGCTACATTAAACACCCTATACAAGTGTAGAGGCCTTGCAAGCGACATTCACAGGATGTTGTGAAAATTTATTATTTTCACACTGTATTTCAAATAGACCAGTGAAATTGTCGCCCGCTGAATGGCTGGTTGACTTTTAGTTCGCTTCATGAAGTGTACTTTGCCACCGGTGTTTTATGAAATGTTTTCCACTACGTGCAATATTATATTTGTTAGAGTTTTATTTTCTTACTTTATAACTGGAGTTGAGTTGGATGAAAAGTATAAACGCTTGGTGTGCTTAAACGTTTACATGCATTTACAGGTGTTTACTAAATTCTAATAGTAGAAGGAAGAAGTGGTTGCGGAACGTACCCACTCCTTTACGTCATCACATCCATTGAGCAGCATTTAATACTATCGCAAGATATCCACCAATTCAAGTTTTAACAGCCAAGCTTTATTAATAAAGTGGCAGCTAAAGAAGTTTTGTGGCATACAATAGGCTATATGATATAAATAAATAAGGAAGTACTTGTGTTTAAAGGTTTATATGTAAATATATTTAAAGGGGTTTTCGTCAATAAAGTAAGAGTATTTATTTAGAAGTTCTAAATAACGTACATACACATCAATTATATTAGACCATAAGCATAGCTTGCTTTAATGGGTAAAAAATAAACAAGCAACCACAAAATAAAAATAAAAACAATAATAACTAAAACTAAATGAAAACTTTCAACAAAGTTACGGTAAGTTGGAAGATTGTTGTAAAATATATCAATATTTTCATCAATTAATTAAGTGGTAAATGCGAGATCGCCTATTCACTGGACCATTAAAAGTAGCAGATAAGCGAGGCGTAGGTACGTACGTAGACTTTTAGTTCAAATAACTGTAGGATAACAAGAAAGAAAATTTTTGAAGAAGGTTAGTATAAGTATTAAAGTTAAATATTTTATACAAATAACCTAGATCAATGAAGTCACATCGGAGTTTTAGAGTATCTAACTATCTATCTGTATATCTATACATCTATAATAACCGCGTTACACTTCTTAGTTTACATAAAACATGATATAACAAAAAGGCACACGCTGTATAGTGGCTATCGCCATATACACGGGAGGGTCCGATCCGGCGATAAGCGAGATATAAGCGATATTATTCAGCGCCCGGGACTTGATTTATATCTTTATTGTGAGGTGCCTGTATTGATTTAGAATTTGAAAATATCACGGCTTATCTAGTAGTTACTGTTTTCTGAGAAAATTTCTAGAGGGTGCCCGTAGCTAAACTCTAGTAAAATGTATTTTGAAGTACCCTAGAACATGCTGCAGATATGTTTTCTGTTTCATTGATCGTTTTTCTAGGAGCCTTTAGTCTTCTGGTTTCATTAACCCAGAAATATGTATCGCTGGAGATGAAAAGATTCTCTGAGTTATGTTATGTACGTTATTTAAGTGGATTTGGAGTTTTAGTAAAGAGCAGTGTTGAATTGGTAGCTTTAGTGTGCGTCTCTTATCCCTGAGGTCGTAGTTTCGATCTCCGGCTATGCAACAATGGACTTTCTGTCTATGTGCACATATAACATTCTCTCGAACGGTGAAGGACAACTTGTGAGGAAACCGGCTTGCCCTAGACCTAAAAAGTCGACGCACTGTATATTTCCGAGCGGCTTGATCCTTTGACGTCCATGCGTCGGGTTGTCTCTCTGCCTTAAATATGGCGAGGGGGCCGATGGCTGGCCATGCGTCATACTCGTGAACGGGTGCTACTTGTGGTGACTGATCGTACTTGAATTCGTGTTTGCGGTGATGTTAGCTGTTTCGACTATGTATTTGCGTGTTGTTCCCACGTAAGTGCGTGCTCCTATTTCACCATGCCTCCTGCTGATAGAGGACAAATCTTTGTTTTTAATTTATTTTATTATTATTTATTACTAAGGATGTCATGTGGAACATGGTGTAATGGTTGTTCATAAATGTACATTGTGTTACCTACATGGATAAATGATTTTTGACTTTTTGACTTTTTTTGGCGTTGCGTAGATACGTGGGGACTCTCTGCATCTTCTTTACCATGGAGAGTGTTCATAGGATCACGATACTATGTGGAACCAGCTACCCAATTAAGTAGATCTTCCGCCCGTTTGCCCCCTTTTATATTTAAAACAAATAATTGATTGATACAGAAACAGAAACATATTGAAACATTTTCAGGAATTTCCTTCAAATATAATAAAACCATAAAAATTCTTGTAATCTCTGCCGACAAGCAGCTTATCTGTGGTATAATTACTTTGCGCAAATAAAAAACCCAATAAATCGACAGATCTTCGCTTTCAATAAGTTAATCCTTTCCACATAATTACATCTGAATGACAGTCGGACTAAAATCCTGTAGCTTAAGATTATTTCTTTGAATTAATTTGAACGCTTGATGTTTTAATTTGAGAATGAATTTGCATATAATATTATTAGTGACTTGCACCTTTCTACGTATTTTGTGAATTTTGATTTGACTTGGTGTTTTGTTTAAATTATATTAAAAATTTCATATATTTTATTAAGACCTATTACGCTTGCGTATACGCTATGAGTGGTTTTGTGAAGCTGCAACCATTACACCATGTTCGACATGACATCTTAAGTAATGAATAGTTAATTAAGAATAAAAAATATATATTTTTAATTAACTATTAATTTATTGTTATTACATCATTTTCAAATTAAAGGTAGAATATTAATTAACGTTATACATTAATTTATAGTTCTTCAATTATATAAAATTAATAAAATGTCAGCAGTAAAACTAATTTAATTACCAGAAAATAAACAACTGCTAACCATTTGTTCATGATGACAACATCTCTAACTGTATGTATTTAAACAAAAAGGAAAATGTGATTTAACGTAATCAAAACATCGAAAACATTTAAAGTTTTATAAAAACAACGCAAATCTAACATTAAATTATCAGTGTTCCGGAACGTAAAGATTTATTACACTGCTAATCCCGACGTGATTATGGGAATCCACAAAACTGACAGCTTTAGAACGTAATATCACGTATTATGATATTATATTCTGACAGTGATTATCGTAAATTCGATATAAGATTTCCATTTAATTAATAATTATCTATTGTTTTCCGCTAAAGTATTTCGAAACCAATTCCACTTTGGATCCTTAAAAAAAACAGCGTACAAATAAAAAGGCCGGCAACGCACTTGCGAGCCTTTTGGTAATATGAGTGTCCATATGCCCTGTTATATACATAAAAAAAGTATATAGCGATGTAAACAGCAATCTCGTGGACCAGGGGACAATCAAATCTGCATTGCAATGAGTGATATACTGTTTTCATTTATACGTCAAAACTATAATTTTTTTTGAACTGAACCTGGGAACTCGGTATAATCGCTGTATAACTTAACAAAGAAGAAGTTTTTCGAAGAGTATTAGTTGTTGTTGAGCAGTGTTGGCCTAGCGACTCTCATCCCTGAGGTCGTAGGTCCGATCCCCGGCTGTGCACTTATAAACTTTCTGTCCATGTACGCTTTTAACATTCGCTCGTGAAGGACCGAATTGAATCTTAGATCCAAAAATTCGACGGCGTGTCTCAGGCACAGAAGGCTGATCGACCTATTAGATTGACAAATGACCATGGAACAGATACAGAAACCTGAGGCCCAGACCTCAAATAACAGTTGTAGCGCCAGTGTTTTATTTTTTATTACTTGTTTTTATACCATAGGACATGATCTCCCTGGCCGTATGTTGAAACTTTGGCTGTACTAAAGACTCCTTCACCGTATCAAGCACACAAGGCATATAGGCAACTTTGACGACAGCTGAAACAGACACCAGTGATTACTATTTTTAATTTTAAGTAGAAACAAATAAGAGATATATACAATTATTTATAGTTTTAACTAGCAGCTTTACTAATTTAAAAGAGCATATCACTTCTTAAAAGGCCGGCAACACACAAGCCAGCCCTCTGGCATTGAGTGTCCACGGGCGGCGGTATCACTTAACAACAGGTAAGCCTCCTGCCCGTTTGCCCCGAGTTCTATAAAAAATAATCTCATATACCTGATAAATGAAAGTCACTAGTAACAAATTTGTAAATTAACCGCTGACAGCTACCGTACTTTGCCCGTAACCAAGAATACCCAATAAACCTTGCTAATCTACCTCATTTGCTAATGATACTTCCCATAAACTGTATATTATGAACATACATATTCATTTAACTGGGCGAAGAGCGCGACGTAGTAGCTATGTTCCGGTTAGATCTGAATATAACACGAAACATGATTGTAACAATATTTTGTTCTTTAACATAAATAAAATAAATAAATCAGTGGCGCTACAACCTTTAGGTCTTGGCCTCAGATTTCTGAATCTATTTCATGATAATTTTTAAATCTAATAGGCAAGTAGGTAGCGTCCAGTGCCTGACACACGCCGTCGACTTTTTGGGTCTAAGACGATGTTTTCCTTCACCGTTCGAGCAAATGTTAAATGCGCACATAGAAAGAAAGTCCATTGGTGCACAGCAGGTTCGAGCCCGGCGAGCCGCACGCTGAAGCCTCTAGGCCAACACTGCTCTGTTCTGTTTTTTAAAATAGAGTGTTTTTAAATATTCCACTAACACTAGGTTGTTATAATATATGCTAAACAAAGACATACACTACTCACTGTCCGAGGACTACGTTGCACGTATAAGAGACGAAGACATCTTCGTCTCTTCTACACGCGACGCAGTCATAATTAAAGTCATAGTTTTTTTCTTGAGTCTGTCACTTTACTGTGACAGACTTTTACTTCAACGATATGATTGTTTTAATAAGAATTATGATCGCCTATGGTGCAGGCTATAGTCTCTCGACCATACCGCCTAGTCTTTCGTATAATATTTCCTTTAATAATATAAGAAGTTCATTTACGTCTTTCGTAAGTCCCACGCTCAGAACGCTGAACACAGACTGCCACAAATTTGTATAGCAGTGTTCCTAATTCAAAAAACGCGTATAAATTTTTGTTTTTGGAATTTATGAAATTATCATACAAATAAAGATAACAGATGATAGTAACAAGAGTCAAGAGGAGGAAACCACTTGCTCCCACTGTCCTCACTATCAGCACGATCTCGGCCTGATTAATGGCAGCTGTGGCTACCACGATTGCTTTTCACTAATTAATTGGACATCGTTTAACTTGACATTTCCGATCAAATCTCTTTAAAACGTGGAATCTGCTTTTCCTCGGAAAAATCCTCTTTAACTTAATTAAAGCTGAAATATCTATTCGCTGGTACTCTTGAGCATCATTGTGCATCGACTATAGAGCATATAAACTCTTCAAGCTGTAGCTTCTTAACTTGATGCATCATACAGCTCACGTTAGTTGTTTCTGAGCATTCACTAGGTTAGAAGATGCGCCATTACATTTATAGAAATCCAAATAACATAATACATAAAAATTATAAGGGATGCAACGGGCGGCCTGATAGCTAACAAGCGATCTCATCCAGGCGATAGATGGGTAAAGTTCTTCCTTGGATATCAAAAAAGAGAAAAGTGTGTGCTATGTTTTTAAAATAAATAATCACTAGTCATTATAATATTACGTGAAAGGAAAACTAGACTAAGAATAGATAAATATGTCCATCACAGATTAGTTATCCATGTATGTCTATTGACTAAATATCAAAATGTAACTGGCAGTCTACAAAAAAGGTAACAAAAGAATGACGGTTTACTCACAAAAAAAGAAAAACAATAAAAATTTAAAAATGGAATAATAACATCGCAATAATGCAATTTTATCCGCAAAGGATTTTTAAAACGGCAAACTCAGCTTTGTACCGATACTCCAATTAAATTATCGATAAACTTAATTAAGATGTATGGCGCGGGCTGGTTTCTCAAACAGGAGTTCGGAATTGCCCGTTATAACCGGCTACTGCGTTACACTGGTTAAGCTGCGGCACACTGAGACTTGATTGCAATGATATCAGCTAAGTCAGCAATACACGCCGACAAATTCAAAATGTCGAGTTAAATAATTAATGTAGTTTATTCTCATCCCACAAGTTTGATTTAAATCCCTTTATCCAGTGTCAACGAGGCCTAGATTATTTCACTGGAATTGATTGATTGGAATCTTGTCTTTTTATGATTTTTGCGATTATTGTTGTACATATTGTGATTAATTATTGTCACAAGATCATAAACAATACGTCAGAAAAAAAATTAAGTTAGTACCTAAAAAAGTCAAATTGCTTCCTTGCTAGCAAAACGCTGCAATCTTATACTCGTATATATACCTTAAAATGTTCTAAAATCATAGCTTATACCAGAAACATTGATAAACAATTAGTGTCACAGATTTTGATCCGAAGGCCTTGGATTCGATTCGACAGTCTGTGGTAGGCTATTATTATTATCTGTTTAAAATATATCACCAAAGAGGCAGACGCATTGCGGTACTTTAATCACAATTTCTAAACCTAATATATATACAGCCTTATTTTAGCAATTTTTATCGAAACCCGAAATTCAAATGAAGACATTAACAAACCGAAAAGTCACTAATGAGTGAGCTTAATTTTGCATAAAACTCGAGAGGGCCGTGAAATTTAATTTTCGCTCCAAATCCGAGGTTTAATTAAATTTCTAAGGACATATTTGCCTATACCTATTAGCTATAAAATTAAGAGTTATTAAACATGAAGGTTAATTAAAATTGTTAAAAAGTTTGGCCTGGAAACGTCTGAACATATTTTATAACTTAAATAAATAAATCAGTGGCGCTACAACCTCTTTAGGTGTTGGCCTCAGATTTCTGAACCTGTTTCATGATCATTTTTAAATCTAATAGGCAAGTAGGTGATCAGTCTCCAGTGCCTGACATACGCCGTCGACTTTTTGGGTCTAAGACAATAAGTCACGATGTTTTCCTTCACCGTGCGTGCAAATGTTTAATAAGCACATAGAAAGTCCGTTGGTCGTGGACGTGGTCCAGTGGATCGATTTTTTTTATAACTTTTAGTTGTAAATATTTTATCGCAATTACCTTTGTGATACTAAAATTAATTATTGTATTCATCTTCACTATTATTATAAAGAGGAAAGAATTGTATTTTTGTATGATTGTAACGAACATACCATTAGGGTACTTTTGTGGGACAGGTGGCAAATCAGTAATTGCTTACGGCCGCCCATGGGTATCCACATCCTCCTCTTCAGGAGCTCAGGAGCTTGCAAGTGCTTGGCCAGCCTTTAAGGAAGAAAGGGGATGTTTGAGCACAGAGGAATCAGTCCTCAACGTCCACAGTGGCTGGTCAACGAACAGAAATACTCGAAACAGCGAGGTCTGAAGGAAACTTCTGAGCTTCAGGGATGTGCTATTCTGGATTAATTAGCCAGGACTTAACGCACGAACTAAATGGGCATCTTAGTGCGGAAAATGAGTCACAATACACTACTATGATAAAAGTGGATTAAAAAACTTGAAAGGAATCATTGTTTGCTTCTATGTATTTATGGGTTTTTTTCCGTTTATTTAGACTTATTATGCATATATACCGAATGTTGTAGCCCCACAGATTTTTTAAAATTTACATTTTAACACATAAACATAGCGTGTAGAGGTGAAGAAGCCAAGAAAAAAGCGGGAAAATGAAATGAATACTTTCGAAAAACAAATGCACGATATAGCTGTAAAAACTTGAATTTGGAATTCCTAACCAAAGAAGATTTTTGGCGTCAAAGAGGCCAGTACGACAAACCGCCAATTTCATATGCCGCCAATCTAATATTCCAAGATAGACAATTACGATGCACATAATTTTTTCACATACTATCTTTTATTAAAACGTTTCCATATAACTTTCATATGCACGACACGATTTACCACACTAAATTGTTACATAGCTTTTCCATAACATTGTAATCTTGGACCGAAATACGTCTTAGACGTGATTTATATTACAGTTCTGTGACTTACTGAGTCTTGTAATAAATGGGCGAAATGATCTTAGCTCCCACATGACATAGTTAATCTAATCGCCTTACTGGGCTGTGTGATTATGTAACTTTAATTAGTGTTTGTATTTTCACTGGATTCAAAGGCGTATCAATAATGTCTAATACAGCATTAAGCCGAGTCGAGTGGTTTCTTTGTGCGCAAATGATACTTGCTCCTACAGTAAAGGCAAACATAGTGACTTCTAGAATGTAACAGAAGGCTGATCACCTAGTTGTCATTAATAATACAAATGATCAAAGAAAGGGATGCAATCTGCGGCCAAGGCCCATAGGGGTGTAGCGCCTCTAGATTATTATCACTATTGTATTATCTGAAACTATCCCGAAGTTATGCGTGCTTAACAATGGTGTATGAGGAGTTCCACAAACGAATTATGTATGTTCTTTTCGAAGTGAAACTTCTTTAGGGGTGTGAGGGTAAAATTTTTACGGAACGTCACGAATATGTGCAGCGTTTTTGACGAAAGGAGAGAGCGTTTGAGACCGATTAAGAGAGAGTGGTGTGCGGTAAAAACTGCCTTAAAAAACGCTCAGTTGTGGAACGTCGGACGTCGAGGTGTTACGTGTGTAATTTCGAGTTCGACATGTAGATTTTTTTAATTTTCTACTAAAATGAAGGAATGTTCGCACATGAACATTCTTTTACCATGCAACTAGTTAGCGGAACTTAAACTAGAAAGAATAATATTATAGCCTGTATATAGCCTGGTGAACTTAAACAGCGTTAATTCGGTAATACGATAGCAACTGTTTTTCGTAAATAGACTCTAACAAAAAGCTTTCATCTCAATAAATCTATCAATGTTTGGTCATATTTTGAAGATCAGTCATAAATTAAGCTTCAATAAAAATTTTAATTTATTTTTAAATTATTATTAAAAAAAACTTTGAACAACAAACACAAAAATATAAATCCATAATATCTCTTTTTCGCAATACGGTGAGAAAGTGCTGTCAGCATTAACTACAATGCCACAGGAACCAAACTTTTAAAAGTTAGCGTAGGTTTCTACTTATCCATTTTAAATTATTAGTAGTAGGTTAAGAAATAAATATTTTATTGTATAATAATGATTTATCTATAATTTCGGAAAAAGTCATAATACAATATAAGCTTAAGTTAAATATAACGAATTATCTTACTACATGGCGATTTATTTTTATTACCCCATTACAACTTCTTAATTCAAATTCCGAAGTATTTCCTGCAAATGTTAGCTTTATAAATCAAACAATTTTTTCTTAAGTGTTCTTGGAAGTTTTATTTAAACATTGACACTTCACACATTACAATAAAACCGGCGCTTGAAGGGTTATTTGCGAAAACGTGTTAACAAAGATCCTCGAACAAAACGGTATTAAACTTATTTTTTATGTCATTAGCGAGGACATACTAATAAGAAAGGTATTGTAATGTATTCAACATGTATAGCGTGATATTTAGCACTTGCCATATAAGTATGTATTTTTTTAAGTTATAATTCTTTAGTTTTGGCGCGTTAGGGAAAAACGATGACAGTAAATTTTTACGATGCGCGCGCCCACCGTCACAAAAAACCAACACCCTGAATATCTGTTCAAACGTGTTAAAACAGTCTGGGTAGCTAGTTGGCGCTTGCTCTGTTTTATCGACAAGTTGCATTGCCTGTCATGGCGTAGAGTATAGAGTTTTCAGAGGCGTGTTTATTTAAACCAAAATAATGATTTCTATAGGAGAAAACCGTTACAATGTGATAAAAAAACATAGTGTTTATTGTAAAATATCATGATTAGTACATATTATATCGTTTCAAGAAAAATGCAATTCGAAGAGGGAAACGTCCCTCTAAAGTGCTCGAAGGAAATTATTACGCCAAAGAATTATAACTTCTAACGCGTTTTTTTATATAAAATGTTTGTTATCAGTCGAACTAATCATAAAAAGAACCAGTGGCTCTACGAGCTAGGCATTTATTCCTGCATCCGTTTCGTGCGTATTTATTTTTCTAACAGGAAGGACTTCCGTACAAGCATGCGTTACTTGTGCATATAGGAAGACCAGTGTTGCATAGCGGTTGTTCAAATGCACGGTCTCAGGATAAAAGCCGCACGCGCACGATGAAAGTCACTGCATATACAAAAAAAAACATAATTTAACAAGCCACTGTACTGAAGGCACTATTAGGCGTATAGGTTTTTTATAATTTTAAGATAATTACGCCCGAAATACTGTCATTGTTAAAAGTATTGACTTTTAAGAAACATAATCGTTTGATTAAAATAAAAACATTGTTTAGATATGTTTACTTAACAACTTTTGATAATAACGTATCCCTTATTCCAACAAAAAACAATAACTAACCTTAAAATATAATAATTGAATAGCTAGACTAATTCTTTGGCCGAGGTAGCTGCCAGCTCTTCGGTCTCCTGTGATGTCGACTAACCTTTATGATATTTCTTTAAAAAGCCTTAGGTATAGCGCTAGGATGCCATGGACCAAGGGTCTCGACACCGAATGGGACAAAATCATATTCGGAGCCTAGACCTTTTTTGCAAACTTTAGCTTTTTAGCCGCATCACAAGCCGCACCAGCTCTGTTGTTTGTTCCATGTACATGGGAAGGGGCCAGTGTCCGAACAGATTGCATCCCATACCAGCACCCGGCCAATCTTCCATGATCATTTGATTGGATCTGATAACGCTTAGTATTTCTTAGTAATACAGATAAAAAGCATGGAAATCTATAAAAATACTCCTTTATACGAAACAAAGGACTGTAGAACCAATATAATCAGGTGAGTAATTTCGAAATTTAAAATATATGACGCATAAAAGACAAAAGACGACATATAAGTTCTTTTTTTAAAATCGCGGACTGCAAAAATATGATTTCCAATACAGTGCACATTTTGTAAAGAGGTAGATGTATTCTGTTTTTATTTCCGTCCACAAAGCGAGGACAATGAAGTCTGGGCGTAACGAATAACTTGATTTATAAAAACGCATGTGCCTGGCTTCATTCGTGAAAATGTCGGAGGTTTACAATATGTCGTTACGACATTGAATCAGGTATAATGATCGTGATATATACGTGGGCGCAAATTCATATATAATGATTATATTTTTACAAACACATAAAGATTGGTATTTATTTCAAGTAAGTATTTATTTGCTTCTATTATTGTTACGGACAACGAACAATACAGTTTAGAAAGCCGACGAACGAAGCTGCCAGCCAGATGTTCTTCTAGGAAACGGTCGGCGGGACGCAGGTAGCGGAAGGGCCGGTCGGTCCCTTTGACCAGCGTGGTAGTTTTAGGTTTAGTTTTAAGCTATTATTTGTATAACGGTCAGATAGATTTAAGCAGCCGTGCCGGACGGACGTTAGTTGTAAGCTTGCTTCGCTATATTATTTTGTGTCACCATCACTAACGTTCGACCAATAAACGGTAACAATTATAACTCCACTCTGAGTTTCATTTCGAGAATAGCGGCGGTGGTTCAGATCGACATCGTACGCTTATAGTTTGGTCCTTCGAGCCGGATAACCAGAAGAATAATACTCTACGCATCGACGCCGTGAAGAAGGAAGATTTTACCTGCGATCCCAGGAAGATTTTCATCGGTAGTACTACCTGCGATCCCAGGAGTACGTGCAGAGGGTTGACTTCATCGCCTGTACAAAGTGACTCGCCGCATCAACGTATTGCTGCTGTGGGTCACCGAAGGAAAGCATTATCCACCAGTTCATCGAAGCGAAGAATACAATCGACTTCAAAATGAACACAAGAAGCCGACAAGCTAAGAGGGCAGAAGAAATCGATGAAGATGTACGGACAGAATGCGTGCCGTTAGAATCACCATCGAAAGTACTACAACGAAGACTAGCCGATATTACACACGACAGGGAGTCAGTTGAATCAATACGGAGGAATGAAGCCGTTGATTCAAAGTTGTTACCTGTGGGTTCAGCATCACAGACCTCAAGAAATACAATGTGGTCGAAAACATCCCGTGTAAGGCAAGCTGAATACGAAGTCCAAAAACGCTTGGTCGCATTAGAAAAAGAATATTTAAGAAAAAAGTTCGAATTAAAGAAACAGGAGATGGAACAAGAGATGGAGCTTGAAATGAAATTGTTAAAGAAGCGAATCGCCGTTGACTTAGCCAGAGCAGACGGTGAAAAGAGTATCGTCAAATGCTTGCCAGAACAGCGGAACGGGAGCAATTCCACTGTTATGGTAGATAAACGGCTAAGAAAGCATAGCGGCGAGAATAATCTATCTCAGGGTGATAGGGAAGAAGACACAGTGCACGCAGAACGCGTGAAGCCATGCATACAGAATGTGTCTTGTGAAATAGAACGGTCTATATCACCTATCGAAGAGGCCTCCGTGCCGAGAACGCGATCCCAAGATCAAGGGATGGAACGGCTCATCGGAGCCTTTGAAAAAATAGCTACAAACAGACCCCCTGTACGACATGCTCAAGATCTGCCGCAGTTTAACGGGAATGTCTGCGACTGGCTTTACTTTAAAGTTGCTTATGAAGACTCCACGAAGCTCTACAAATACTCTAAAGCGGAAAACATGGCAAGATTACGTACATGTCTTACGGGAGCCGCTAAAGAAACAGTCGCCGTATTATTGAGTACTGCTTGCGATCCCGAGCTTATTATGAACGCACTAGATCAGTGCTATGGGCGACCGGAGATTATAATTGATAAAGCGCTAGATGAAATTAAGCGATTACCCAGACCGGGATATACAGCGGTTAAATTTGACCAGTTTGTAATAAAAATATACAGTGGGAAGAAAAATGAACCGACTGCATCTTTAACCCGATTAGGCTGGATTTTACATGGTACAGCACCTATACGAAGTTTAATGGAAGACAACGAACGTGTTTTGCACTGCATAAAAAAGGCGGCAGAAAGCGACGTTTACAAAGAAACAATAGATGAGCGTCTAGAGGCGATATTAAAACAAAGTTTTGCAATAGATGCCTTGGGTATAAATAATAAAAAAAGGTTAACAAGTGCCGACGCACGTGCAGTTCAATTTTTCAATACAACAATAGAGAAACGGGAAAGGCGTTACTGCCTGGGGTTGCCGTGGAAGACTGATAACACGAAATTCCCAGAAAGCTATAATATGTCATTTAATCGGCTTAAAAGCATTGAACGGAAAATGGATCAGTCGTATGAGTTTAAAAAGTCGGTGTCTCAGTTAGAAAATGTACAGACACTGTCTTTAGTGGTACCTAGATGGCATATTTACACGAGGGGAGCAGAGATACAATTGCATGTGTTCTGTGACGCATCTAAACAAGCACATGCGAGCGTGGCATATTGGCGAATTAAAACCGATGTAATTGACGACAGGTTCATCACAGCGAAAGCACCAGCTGTGGCATCTATTAAGTTACAGAGTGAACAGCGGCAAGAGCTACAGGCAGCCCTTATCGGAGCGAGATTAGCTGTGGCTATTAGAGAAGGTCACAGAATTGAACCAATCAAGATCGTGCTATGGATGGATTCAACGACGGTATTGCAGTGGATCAGAAATGACAAAGCGAGGCATCCACCATTCGTAGGCCCAGCGTTCCTTTACGGCCCTGAAGAAACATGGCCAATAGCAAGCTTCGAGCCACAAGCGCTGATTTTGACCGTAGTCGTAAGGAGAGCCAACAGAAACGATACAGATATAGAAAAATTCTCGCAGTATGAACGGCTGATTAGAGCCACAGCTTACGTACAACTATTTATACGTAAGCTTAAAGATCATAGTGGCCGATTAAGCGTAAGCGATCGGTTACTGCGTGTACGTGTGCGATTAAAAATACAGATAACAGAGGTGACAAGGAATCCCATTCTATTGGATTGGCGTCATACGCTTACAAAAGGACGCCGTAATGAAAAGCCATGGGGCGCGATTTTTACGTGCCTAAGTACTAGAGATGTACATATTGAGATAGTTGCGTTGAAACACGTTACCAAAAGAACGTGGAAAACGGCGCAAGCATTAGCAGATGAATTTTCGTTGTCCTACCTACGGAAAGCTTCACGTCATAGGAAGGTTTCGCTGAGGGGAGACTGTTACGGACAACGAACAATACAGTTTAGAAAGCCGACGAACGAAGCTGCCAGCCAGATGTTCTTCTAGGAAACGGTCGGCGGGACGCAGGTAGCGGAAGGGCCGGTCGGTCCCTTTGACCAGCGTGGTAGTTTTAGGTTTAGTTTTAAGCTATTATTTGTATAACGATCAGATAGATTTAAGCAGCCGTGCCGGACGGACGTTAGTTGTAAGCTTGCTTCGCTATATTATTTTGTGTCACCATCACTAACGTTCGACCAATAAACGGTAACAATTATAACTCCACTCTGAGTTTCATTTCGAGAATAGCGGCGGTGGTTCAGATCGACATCGTACGCTTATAATTATATATTTATATATGGGCGCAAACTCATATATAATGATTATTTTGTTACATAAATATAAAGATTGATATTTAATTCGAGTAAATAAATATATTCAAGATAATAATAAATAATATTAAGGATTGATAGTCTGTGGTATATTCATAGCATTTATTATTTATGTTTAAGGAATGGTGTTGATCAGCTGCTATTGTCATTCATCAACATTTGGTAATATCGGGGTAAAATTAGTTCAAAACCGTTATATGGTTTATTTTATTTACCATTATTAATGGATCTGCAAATTAACGACTATTTGATAGTCTGTAGTCTTTATTATAAATATTAAAGAAATTGTGTTAGTGTCAGCTGTCATTGTCATTGAATAATGTCAAAGTCGAATTGGTTCGAGGCCGTTAATACGAATGGTTTATTTAATTTGTTAATGTTGCTAGATCTATAAATTAACGACTATTCAATGGTTAATAATAATAATGACTCCATAGTCATTTATTATTATTATTGTTAAAAGGAGTTTATCATATTACTTTAAACATTTTAAACCTATTGATAATAAATATTAATCTTTGACACTCGTTTCTATGACTGCCGTTTGACTCTGTGGTCGATTCGGGTTCGGTCGTGGAACGAGTACACGAAATGTTACGAAACTTGTTTATCACAAATTCTGGTTGCTATATATATGGGAACTGGTGGGTGCGGCGCTTAGTTCTGTTGAGCGGCCGAACCAATCAGAAGCCTTTAAAAGTGGACTTTAATGTCGAAAGTAAATGGCTGGTGCCAACAAACTAATTTATGACGACAGTATTGCTGACGTCATTATCTTCAACAATTCATCGTGGAGTCTGGACACAATAATTATGGCGTTCAAACGCCGACAGCAGCGGTGGGATAACAGCCCCAAGAGACTTCTGAATCTTCGAATGGCACAACCTTCGTTATGTAACAAGCAATGGGTCTCTTGACCTCCATTAAGACTCCATTAAGACTGCTGCAACGAGAACTGGGATTGTTGCGCCAACGTGGACGAAAATATCACGAAACGGATGGTACTTCCACATGAATCTCGAATGAAGGCCATGCTGTAGTTACGAGGACGAGTTAAAACATGGGCCGACAGCTGGTTGTTGCATTCAACCAAGAGAACAAGTGAAGAAGGAGCTTATCCATACGTTTGGCAACGTGTTTCGGTATGTGAATGACGTGCAGAAATGGTGCAACTACAAGCGAGCTGCTACGCAGAGTACGCTACAACGGTATGGACGCTTTTTCAAAGGATCCGAGCAGTAGCTACCGACGCCGAGGTAATGGATGCGATGATCACAGGTATTTACTTATATTTTTGGTATTTATGAGTTTATTCGATCTGAATTGCTGAGTATTACCCTCCATTAACTTACTAAATAAGTATTCGTTTTTGAAACGTTTTGTAAACGTAAAATCGAAAATAGTTCACATGAGTCACGTGTTATGGTATCTTAAACGATCAAGAAATCCCAAAAATTAAGCTTATGTTATTTAGTAACAATCCAGTAAGAATTATTCCAGTTTTTGTGGCACTTTTAATAATGCTCAGGTTATTGAATGATTACTGTCATCGTCAGAATCACTTCGAGAAAAATTGCTACCGTCGTCAAAATGACGAACGTGACGCCCTAAATAAATGAAATAACTATTGTTCATCTGTTGAAGGTAGTACGAAAACTGTGATTGTTGGTAACAAACATTATTACTATCTTTTTATACTGGTGCAGATCGTTTCTTAATTCGAGAAAGCATTGCTGGTTTTAATTGTTAATGCTTGGTAAACGTAAACAAGTTGACGTACAGTTTATGGGCATTGAGGGTCAAAAGTTTATCTCAAAGCTAAGCATTACAGCTATGGTAGAAATCGATAGTGTCATTTTAGAGCTAGCGTTTTATGTAGTAGGTGACAGCTAAACTCAATTTGATATTTTAATACGGTTTAATCTTCTTTAAAAACAAACCCGGCCTAAGCGTTACTCTCAGCGAAAACGATGTCTATTAATCGTTAGTTTATTGAGTGTTCAAATTTGACGCCCCCTATTGAAATAAATACCAATTAATGAAATCTACAATATCATCAATGAGTTCAAAGATAATTTTACTTCTTCAAATCATGTCATACGGGTAACCGGTGAGCTAAAAATTCGATTTAAAAAAAACAACCCGATAAAATTATACAGGGGAAATGGGGAGATGATTCGATATTTAAAAAAAAGGCATATTAAGAGATTGCTCTTCCCCATTCAGCATCTAATTTTATTAGTCAAGAAAAAGAACGGGACGCACCGACTTTGCGTTTATTTTCGCGTGTTAAATTCAAATACGTTTAGAGATAATTATCCTTTACCTTTAATTGCACACCAAATTAATAGATTAGGCAAAGCCCGTTATTACAGCTGCCTAGATATGGCAACTAGCTTTCACGGAATTCCTAAATTTATTTATTACATTTTTGGAAGATTTTCAGTCTTTTAAAGAAAAATTAAAGTTAATAAATTATGCTTACAATATAAAAAAAAAAAAAAAAAACAATTAATAACAAATATCTACCTAGAGATATTCCATAAATATCTTAGGGACATAGGAAGAATAAAATTAAAATTAATAATTATGAATTTTTAAAAAAAAACTACGAAACAATGCAAATAAGTATGAAAAAGCAGAAGATTTTAATTTATAACTATTCTAACGGAAATAGCCGGTGTGTGTGAGTGTGTGTCACACAGTCATTTTATGAACAGAAAAGATCGATGTCAAACTGAGTTGAATATTGGTTGTAGGTCTGTACATTTCGAATCATGAATGTACTTATCAGAAGACTGTATTGAAAAACTGCTTTCGTGATACCAGATGGACAGTTTGAATATTTAGACATGCTTTTCGGTCAATTTATGTATTTTTTTTATTTTCCTCATCGCGAAAAGCGAAGAGAGCATTTTATAATGATCATGGTAAACATTCCATATGTTACAGATATGGCGAAGTAAGATTCAAATCAAAGTTGTCAATATAAATTTTAACCTGCCAATATTTTAAGACGTTTACTGTTCACAAATAAAATTGATTAGTCATAGTAGTGTAATGACATATCAATTTTGTATGAATACTCGATCCAAAACGCTTTCTCTTCAGCTCAGTTATATTCTAAACATCAAAAAACGGTTATGTTTGTCTACCGTACCTTGCGATTTCTTTGTACCCACTTTTCGGTCTTATTCTCTTTTGTTGGGTATTACTCATCACTATGTGAGTATTTTGTATCGATCATCATAATGAAGGATCGATGGGTAAATAAGATTTGAATCACAGTTTTGTAAATATAATTTTAACATTGAACCTTCTAATATTTTTGACGTTTATTTGTTGAACATCAGGAATGTAATTTGATTTAAAACCCTAAAGTCGTAACAGTGTGACGACAAATATCATGTTTTTGTGATATCATTTTACCGTGGGTTTTAATTTTAATTTTTTTTTTGTTTAAGAGAGAACGGTTTTCTGTATATTCTGTCATATTTAGACAGCTTATAAGAATAACTGCTTCATAATCCTTAACCTAGTTGTCAGGAGGCCGAGGCGGTTTTGTTGTTATTGGCTGAATAAACAATTGAGGCAATTCTTTGAACGTCATGGTAAGTTACCAGTTCAGTCGAATTGACCGTATGGGCGGAAGATTCGTCAGAGACCGATTTACATGAGGAGGCTTCTGCCTCCTGATAACCTGACGTTGTTGGACCTAGGTAATTGCATTATATTTTTTATAACTTTCATGACGATAGATGATGTTTATTTTATGTATGCGCATTGATGCGTTTATACAAAATATTATATTTTGCCTATCCAAAACATCCTTCCTAAAACGCTGGCTGGCCACCATGCGTATCCTTGATCCTGGTCTGGTTGGCTAGATCTCGAAATGAGTGATGCCTTATGTGTTGGCTAGATCTCGAAATGAGTGATGCCTTATGTGTTGGCTAGATCTCGAAATGAGTGATGCCTTATGTGTTGGCTAGATCTCGAAATGAGTGATGCCTTATGTGTTGGCTAGATCTCGAAATGAGTGATGCCTTATGTGTTGGCTAGATCTCGTAATGAGTGATGCCTTGTTTAAAGTTGTAGCAATCTAAAACAGCGCAAGGGACGCGCTGGAGTCAGTATGGCCGTGTGGGCGCAAATTCATATATAATGATTATATTTTTACAAACACATAAAGATTGGTATTTATTTCAAGTAAGTATTTATTTGCTTCTATTATATATTTATATATGGGCGCAAACTCATATATAATGATTATTTTGTTACATAAATATAAAGATTGATATTTAATTCGAGTAAATAAATATATTCAAGATAATAATAAATAATATTAAGGATTGATAGTCTGTGGTATATTCATAGCATTTATTATTTATGTTTAAGGAATGGTGTTGATCAGCTGCTATTGTCATTCATCAACATTTGGTAATATCGGGGTAAAATTAGTTCAAAACCGTTATATGGTTTATTTTATTTACCATTATTAATGGATCTGCAAATTAACGACTATTTGATAGTCTGTAGTCTTTATTATAAATATTAAAGAAATTGTGTTAGTGTCAGCTGTCATTGTCATTGAATAATGTCAAAGTCGAATTGGTTCGAGGCCGTTAATACGAATGGTTTATTTAATTTGTTAATGTTGCTAGATCTATAAATTAACGACTATTCAATGGTTAATAATAATAATGACTCCATAGTCATTTATTATTATTATTGTTAAAAGGAGTTTATCATATTACTTTAAACATTTTAAACCTATTGATAATAAATATTAATCTTTGACACTCGTTTCTATGACTGCCGTTTGACTCTGTGGTCGATTCGGGTTCGGTCGTGGAACGAGTACACGAAATGTTACGAAACTTGTTTATCACAAATTCTGGTTGCTATATATATGGGAACTGGTGGGTGCGGCGCTTAGTTCTGTTGAGCGGCCGAACCAATCAGAAGCCTTTAAAAGTGGACTTTAATGTCGAAAGTAAATGGCTGGTGCCAACAAACTAATTTATGACGACAGTATTGCTGACGTCATTATCTTCAACAATTCATCGTGGAGTCTGGACACAATAATTATGGCGTTCAAACGCCGACATATACGTATGTTGCACTTACGCAAAAGAAACTCATATTCACGTTATCAACTAAGTTTTTTTTACTTTATTTATTAAATTTAATACGATTATTTCTGTCGTAAAGTTCGATAATATTTAAGGTTTAACTCAATAGTCAAACATCATTTGTTCATATACATAACAGTAAGTACCTACACTTATGAACGTCAAAAACGAAATACACATTAAATGCTTCTAAATTTACATTTACTGAACTGAACTACTGAAAAATAATTGAGTATTTCCACAATTATTTATAAATATGATGATAACATTAGTTGCTTAGCCGACGCTTTAATTTCAAAATCCCCTTGTAACTGAGTCAACTTATCGCAACGACACACTATAAATGGAGGAAATCATGATTTGTTTAGTAATAATGTCGGCCAGGTTTACACGTAAAGCCTTCGCATTGTTTATGGCACCCATACCATTGTTTCTGATCTCTAGTTACGCTCGATCTAAATTGGATAAACCACAAGCGTGGGTGTTATAGCTTTTTCGAATTGTGCGCTAATACAGAGAAATGCTGACTGGAATTCGCAATTATTGTTTCTTTATTTGAACACTTTTAACCAGATAACATATAATTTTCATATTTTTCATACAAAGCAGTTACAATACATGTGAGTAGAGTTACTTGATAAAGTAGTTTTTCTAATAAAAACAATAACTAAACTTAAAATATAATAACTAAAATTTATTATTAAAAGGAGTCCCTTTAGGCAAGGTTCCGAAGATAATGGCAGTGTTAGTTTGAATAGCTAGACTAAATCTTTTTCCAAGTTAGCTGCCAGCTCTTTAAAGCCTTATAGCGCTAGGACCCCACGGACCAAGGGAAAATGTTTAAATGTTTTTCTAATTACATACAAAAATCTAATAATATCTGGCATTGATGTCTATGCAATTTTTATAAGGGCAGGCCTCTTACTCGTGTGCCCTCTGCAATTGAGTGTCCATGGGCGGCGGTATCACTTCACATCAGATGACCATCCTGTTCTATAAAACAAAATGTCACCTTGGGACAGGACCAATCTTACAACGGCTTGGTGCAGATTATTATATCAATCTTAGACTTTCCCTTTCCCTTGCGATGTCTTCATCACCTTAAGGATAAGGTAATCACAAGGATGTTAATCAACGTATAACTCTTGTCTAAAACTATGGTTAATATATTATGCCATAACAACATAACATTTTGTTAGTTCGGTGTACTTAATAAAATTCTTTTTTAAGCCAAAAATATCTTAACAAACATAAAAATATATCCCCTATCACTCAATCATTCATTAAATCCAGTGTCTCTAAAGATATTCGAGGTCAAAAACCGCAAACAATCCGTATAAAATCGAAAAAAGAATCGGAGACTCAATGCAAAATTATAAATTTAAAGTGGGCCGCTCGTTAAAATATCGAATAGCAATCTACGATTGTCCGTCAGCCGCCATGATAATAAGGCGATTAAATATTTTGTCAATATTCAATGTGGTAGTTCAATCTCAGTTCAGTTGGTTTTTGAATTTTCAAATGACGGATGTAATGTTTTAAAACGACTCGTTTCTCATGCGCTGATAGACTGAAAATTAATTATTATATTGAATGATTTGTTTGGTCATATTTTTTAAGTTATTTATGATTAAAGAGCCTAAGTATAAATTTTCTGAATACCGTTGAATAATTTTTGTATTAATTATTATTAATGTACTTATTTGACTTACGTTTTCTGTTCTGTATATTTTGTTTATCAATGTAATCTGTTTTGGCTCTGTAGTCTGTATATTGTCTAAGTATTTTATTTTATAGTTTGGATATGTGTAGTAAGATTACTTATAAATAAATACAAAACTGCTATTAAAATATACAAATTACTGATTTTACCATAAGGTACCAACCATTAAATACTAAAAAACTAAAGTTATTTTTATTTTATTTATTCAGGTTGTTCATAGTAACAAAAATTACAGAAGTACATCGTAATACCTAACACAGCAGGCATTATAAAAATAAAAATATGAAAATATCGTTAGATTTGTATTAAAAAATACATGTCGGTTGGTCTTTTAATAGTATATTAATACCGTATTAATGATTACCAGGCCACCCCGGTTCTATCGTATAGAAAACCGATCATTGTTGAAGGAATCTTCTTTTTCTGTTACGAACACGTGGTGCGGACGAGAATCGCATAATGCAAAACCGGTTAAAGCCCACCAATGTTTTCAATGCCGCAAACACCACTGACATTATGCTTTATTTTAACTGTCAAAGGAATCTGTCCAGACCTGGGTTCTGCGTATATTATTGAGTCAATTTAGTGGTTAGGCGTGGGGGTCTTAGCCCTGATGAACCGTGCAAGCTTATAGGATGAAGGAAAATATCGCGAGAAATATTTGTCTAAGTGCATAAATTCGTTTATAGTTCATGCGGTTTTCACAAATGATAGTTTAGCTGGAAGCATAAATAATTTTGTTTGATTAAAGTCTTATGTCAAAAAAGACGGAAACACGTCCGACCAAAATCCGGGTAGCAGCTCCTAAAACATTTTATGAATTGAAAATAATATTAATAAAAGGATAAATACTCATTTAGTACCCAGAATTTAAAATAAAGGTACTAGTTTTGTTTTACAATGGGAAGATGACTTGAAACTGGCAGCGGGACCATTCTGGTTGAGAGTAGCAAGGCACAGGGATCTACTGGAAGGAATTGGAGTAGGCCTATGCCAAAAGGCACACCGAACTTAGGGATCTCTTGTAACCCTACGTTTAGGAATAAAAGGCTATTATTAAACTAGATATGTGAGTACAAAATAAGGTTTTGTTCTAAATTTATAAAAAAAGAAGTTTTTGATATAATTTCAGTTTTGGCCTCTGCACACACCCAGGCTTTATGACAAATATATTTTTGACATATTAACTCTGATACGAGTCACACTCGTTTTTATTCTATCTCTTTCTCTCTTTTATCTCCCAAACTCGTCAGAGCCTACCGATTAGCGAAATTGCTAATTGTCAAAGCAATGACATCAAATTTTATTCGAAATAGAAAATTTTAAGAATCTAAAATATATATTTAAGGATCTCTGATACGCGAATTTATTGTCGCCCACGTGATAACACTGTAAAGTACCAACTTTACACGATTATAGCTCATATTGTATTGCAATAAAGTTGAATTTCGTCTTACATTTAAATGTTTAGCAGCGAGTGTTTTCTTCCCTCGATATTGTTTTAAACCTGTTAAGGACACGTTTCATAAATAAATATTAAATTAAAATTCGGAATTATCTGATTTCTTGTATATTAATGGTTTCCGATTTGGTATGGAATGTTTTGTGCAAATACTGCGTTTTGTTAATGAGCTTTATAATTAGTACATTTTTAATGATAGCATCTTGGATGATGATTCATATACTTGTAGTCATATTTTGTTTTATTAATATTTCTTTAGCCTCGTAAAATACTAGAAATATATAGAGGGTAATTAAAGAAGTAAGCAGTGCATATATATTTTTTATACAGGCGGCTCACTTGAGTTAAGTTATACCGCCCATGGGCACTCACATTGCCAGAAGGCTCGCAAGTGCGTTGCCGGCCTTTTAAGAATTAGTACGCTGTTTTCTTAAATTACCCTAAGTCGAATTGGATCGGAATACTTCAGTGCGCAGCTGGATCCACATAGTGTTGCGCGGCAAACAAAATATTAAGGCGAGGTCCGCGTGATTCTCAATTCTAAGATTGTGCTTGGATACTGCCTATGTTCAAATGAAATTTTACTTTTATATAGGTAACCTTTGATTATACAATATAAGACTCGTTAAAGGTTGTGTAAAATAATTTAAAAAAAAGATTTAATTAAATTATATTTCAAGTAATTTATTATGAAGTTTCTTATGGAAGAGCTAGGAGCTTTTTTTACTTAAACGCTTTCCCAAATCATACACATTACAATTGTTGTCAAATATTTATTTTTTATGTTATTTATATTGAGAAAAACTTTTACAAATATATGGTTTTATAAATATCATTGAATGCTTCTTTGCGTCCCAGAAGGGTCTCACGACTTGTGAAAAGTCTGATTATGTGAATAAATTTAAATATATAATTGAAGAAACTAAAATACACTTACCAAATTTGGCGACAAATAAATTATATTTTATCATGTACGCCTACACAGTATGCACATACATTTTTTACATTCGCAATAAATTATGTGCCAAGATAAATGCTGATTTTGGGCGCAACACAGAAATCGTTTCAAATGAAGATACCAGTAATTTAGTGAGGACGAAATAAGCTTTGGTGCTAATAATTTATTTGATTATCTAAGCGATATTTTGTTGAGGGTTTATTTAAAGGCGTTTCAGACATTATCTCATTTCTACTGGAACTGCGTGTTCAATTAGAATAATAATAGATACATTTTTCGTACGTTTATTTGCAAAGAGAGCAGTGCACCTGAGGTCGTAGGTTCGATCCCCGGCTGTGCACCAATAGACTTTCTTTCTATGTGCGCATTTAACATTTGATCGAACAGTGAAGGAAAACATCGTGAGGAAACCGACATGTCTTAGACCCAAAAAGTTAACGGCGTGTGTCAGGCACTGGAGGCTGATCACCTACTTGCCTATTAGATTTAAAAAGTATCATGAACCAGATTCAGAAATGCCCTACGAGGACTCGAATCTACCTATGTATAGAGAATCGCACCTAGCTTTGAGAAAATATGTTAAATGTTAGTCAACTCTTTGAAGTTTTGAATTTCTCTAATTAGTTCGGGTCAACAGAACATATTGCGTATCAAACCCTTTCGGCGAGTGCAGTAACTCAACGAAGTGCAGATCTTCAAAATAACAAGCCGTCATGGCGGACTGAGAACAATGGCCGGTGCGTATCGATGGCACTTGTCAAAAATAAAAACCCATCGCAGCCGCGGTTCAACGCCCGAGAATGATCCGAACAGTTGGACAACCGCAAAACGTGCTTCGTTGTTGCACAGACGTAATACAGATTAATGTACGTTAATGTTTACGTCCTAGGAATATATGTTTTATTATATTTATTATTTCAATATACGAATTGTTAAGTTTCTTTAGAATATAACTAATGCGATAGAAAAAAAGTAAAATTTGTTTATTTCGTCAAAAGCATACATTATGTGAAACAATTTTGTAACATTCTAAATGTGGACAATATGTTTATTACGTATCGGCTAGCTGTTGTGATCCAGAAATTTAACACCTACCCTCCGTACTAGTTAAAAGCTATATGACGGCAAAGTAGTTCGGCCAACAAACTTCACAATTATATCTATCTAGGAGTATATAAAAAATAAGTTCAAAAATATATACTATTTTTTATTACTAAAAATATGTAGAAACTTTGAGCGTACCAAATAAATATTTAAATAGTTAAGTACCGTTCAACGGTTGTAAAATTAACAATTAGAAAAAAATTGCATTATGTAACTAACCAGAATGATAAGAATAGTAAAAGACAATTCCTTAAATGTTCTAATGTTGCGTTAAGACAGTCAAAATGACAATGCAAACGCTTTCTACACTGTTCATAATGTTTGGTTTAAGAACTGTCATGCGGAATCAAATGCGATTTTAGTGTTCAAGTACGTTGATGGGATTTAAGCCAATTTGGTGGCAACTGAGCACTTTTCAAGATAATTTAATATTAAATAATAAATCAGTCCTTATAATTATTGTTTCGACGGAATCTTCTAAAATGTAACACTATTTGGTAGGTTCAGTATTATTGATGGGATTTAAGCCCAAAGCTTAATTTATCCGACGTGGCGAGCTGTAAGCATAACGAAGTCACGTACAAAAATTAAATTATTAAAATGTTGAAATAATACACAACTCAGTCCCCCAATAGTGTTTTATTAAATGAATAAAAGTTATTGTCAATACCATTCTAAAACTCTCAGCAATAAGTTAAATGGTCTAGAGAGGAAAGCGTTTGTATTGTATATTACTACTAAAAATATTCTGTATCAACACGAATCCGCGATATCGCTTTTTTGCTCTGTTTGCTCGTGGGAGCCGTTTTCAAAATCAGAATAGGTTTTGGCGCGACGCGTCAGCGTTGGTTAAAACCGGCGTTTATTGTGCGTGAAATCTTTGTGCTGGATTTTTTGAATTTTTTGGAAGTGCCTTTGTTTTGATTGAGATAGGAATTGGATTTTATTTCGTTTATGAATTTGTATGAGGGGCATGGGTTTGAAAACCAATCAGAATTGTTACGCGGTTCAGTGATTATGGCCTGGCTGGAAATAAAATTCAAAAGGACAAGCGAAAATGTAGGTTTAATCAACAATAAATATCAATAAAACTATTTACCTTATCAGGGGGAATATGCCACAGTAAAATAATACGCAAAATATAATTTTTATTTTTCCTTATGTATTTACATACTTATACATAATATAATTATTGTACTGCCTCCGGCATTAATGACTTAGTTTCCTCTTTGTTATATTCTTACTTATGTTGCTTTGGTTTTTGTATTGTTAAAATAATATTTTTGGTGGTTTCTTGACTACAAGTCAAGTACCGTAGCGTAACACAGTTTTACCTACAGAAATGCCCTACCTCATTTATATTTGTAATGTTGGTTACAAATATTAATTAGGTTGGTTATATTTTAAAATTATGTCAAATAAATAAAAAATTTAATAATATTTAATGAATTGAAATTATACAGGACGTCCCAAGACTACACATCAAGGGAAATTACCTTAAATATCGTAGATAGGATATTTTGCTGAAAGAAGACTTCAGCATAACGCTGAGCCAGGACCAATTACAGCCACATCACACACGTATTACAATTTACACATACCTGTAACGAACCGAATGGGAAAAGGGCAAAAAAAAATTTTATATCTCTCATTACATTTTTTACTTTGATAATTGTTATTTTGTGTGTTTATGTGTGTGTGTTTTGTTATGTCTGAATGAATCTATTCATTCCTATGATCCGATATCTGAATAAAACTTTTCGATAGCTCAAACTTTCTCATTTAATCCACATACCAACTGACAATATGAAATTTACAACATACTTCGATAGCGCGTCTTAAGTAACAACTAGCGCCATCTAGATATAATCATGGAAAACCTTATATACTACATATTATATTAAACAATGTCTATGTCAATAAAAATAATAAGTGGTGTTTTTTTCCCATTTGGTCGGTTCGATTCCAAGATGAGACAAGTAATTTTTAGAAAATCATTGAATACAGTTAATACTTACTTTTCAAAATAAATTAAAGTCTTCTTTCAGCAGAATATCCCATCTACGATATTCAAGGTACTTTCCCTTAATGTCCCATAGTCTTGGGTCGCCCTGTATAGTGTCAACAAGTGTGGTGTTTTTCGCCTCTGACATTATTCTACTATTCTTAACTGCATCACCTATTTCGCAAGTTACCAGCGTTTTAATTCAATAAAACAGTATTTTAAATGGTCATGGCAATCTTAGGAAATAAACTCGAAGGCGACAACAATGGTCGTTCGGAATTTGAAATTATGCTCGGGTTAGGGCTGGTACATTGTTTCTAGCTGTTTTACAAGGCAGGGAAACATATTATCTGTTCTTCGCTCCTGGGGCCTGGGATAGAAATAAATTCTTTGTGTAATGAAACTTACCTTACACTATTCGATCTTATTATACAAAATTGAACTACGGATGACTGTGGTGACCATATTTCTACTTACACTCAAAATATAATATTCATATAGGTAAACAAGTACACTTATGAACGTAAACAGAAAAGATGTTACATTGATTCTAAATTTACACTTACTACCAGTTCGCAAGTCAAGGGCGTAGTGGGCAAGAAGAACTGGCAAGAAACTTGCCGCCGCTCTTTTTAATTGCTAAGTTTTGAGTCATACAAATTGTTTAAACTGGAGCAAATAAATCCCAAGGATTAGGATCAATGAAATAATCGTCAAATTTACAAAAAGTTTATTGATTAATTTAGGTTTAACGTCTTGAATTTATTCAGTGATCATTCTCTAATTTCGCTTGGGAGTTTTGTTGTAAAACTAATACAATTTCCATATAATGAGTGGTTTATCTTCTGGAACCTGGTTGGTCTCACGCTTAAATTAGGGTACTATACTGAAGTAATTATTTGTTTTAAAATCGTTTATATTTTTTTGTACATACAACAAGGCTTCAAGAATATGTTGACCAGATAGTGTCATAATATTTAATTCCTTAAACTCATTCCGTACCGACTCCCTTGGGGAAACACAACAAATACCCCGAACAGTAGCTGCACAACAGTGCAGCACAAAGTTTATTGGTAATCATTTTAAGTACAAATAATTAATACCATCTTTTCTTAAACAAAGCCAATTCATCAGCACCTAATTGCAAGCAAAACTAATATATTATTCAGTACAATTCCAATCGGGCTCATTGATTCCAACTCGCTGATTCCAGGTGATTGATGAGGACTTGAAATCATCTATTCAAGTAATTACGATCCAAGACAAGAGTGATTGAGAAGGCCTCCTGATACTTAACTCAATGTATGGAAATATGGATATCAAACTGTTCGCGACGAAAAAGTTTTAAAGACAAACATGGTTACCCACTCTCAGTGGAGATCTTCTTTGGTAGATATGACTTATTTATAAATAGAGCAAACTCCTCCATCAAAGGCAACGCACTAAAAAGAGCCTAAGGGACTGACCTTAAGGGTCTTATAGAGTAAAAAGCATGTTTGATTTTTTAATGTAATTAGAGGCAAACGGGCAGGAGGCTCACCTGATTTAAATTAATACCGCCGCCCATAGACTCTCACATTGCCAGAATGCTCGCAAGTGCGTTGCAGGCCTTTTAAGAATTGGTACGCTATTTTCTTGATCCTAAGTCGAATTGGTTCGGAAATACTTCAGCGTATTTATATTAGCAAAATTTTCTTGAAAGTCATATATATAACTATTTAATTTGTAGTTTAGAAAATAATCCAATAAATTTTCGAATAGGAAACAAATGGCAACGTTCCATAAGGGTTGATAACATGATAAAAGAAAATGCCCCGATCTTTAAATTTTTTGTTTTGACATCACTATGTGGAACCAGCTGCCCACTGAGTATTTGAGACCAATTGAGCCGAACCAATTCGACTTATGGGCATCCCTATCATAGAAAAGAGCGTACCAATTCTTAAAACGCCGGCAGCGCGCTTGCAAGCCTTCTGGCTGTGAGAGTGTCCATGAGCGGCGTTATCACTTAACATCAGGTGAGCCCTGCCCGTTTGCCTCCTGTAAAAAAGAAGAAGAGAATTACCACTAGACATCGCTCTAGATTTTATTTATTGTTTATAGTATAGTTAAAAGCCTAGTATTGACAATTCATTACTCAAGATTGCTATCAAAGTTGTGAATAAGAACAAAACTGTGACTAATGATAGAGCTCGGAGCGGAATGGCGTCTTATCGTAGATAAATAACTAAGATGAGAAAATTGAGTTTAAATCTATCTTTAAAATCGGTTTAAGCTGTAAACGTTTTCAAAGATTGCGCTAAAAATAACTGGATAATTAATATTAAAAAGCAAAGACTTGCGCGTTGTCTAATTTGATAAGAGTTTATAATAACAAGACGATTTCATGACCAACTAATGCGTGATGAGAATAAGTTTCGGTTTTTAATAAATTTTGTCACATTTATTTTCAACATACATATATACAGAATTTATAATATTCTTAACTTACATAGTAATCATAATAAAGAATAGTGGATAAATAAAAAATTTAAAAGAATTTAAAAAGTTTGGTCTCTGTGGCAGTGTACAATGCTGGCAGCATGTCCTCGCTATATTGCGATACTTATTCGTTGAGCGAGGAAAGCACCAGCTCTGGGGTCACTGGTACTATCTACCAGGCGCCAACTTAAATGTTTAATTAGCGCCTGTGCACTTGCACAAAATGAAAGGAGGAAAGACTCTTATATTTTGGCCGTTGCTCTGCGGCCGCGACAGCTTTTGTGTTTGTCCGAGGGAGGTAAGATGGGGCTAACGGACACAAGTAGCATTCCAAAAATTAAGTGATTCGGGTTTTAGCTAACTACAATACAATTTAGGAAGATCTTGACATTTTTCAACATACCAAAGAGGATGTGAAGAAATATTTTAAGAAGCGGGAGATTACTTTGACATTTATTTAGTAGTACAATTTTAGTAATAACAATTATTTCTTTATATTAAGTAGTAGATTGTTTAATGCTTAATTTCAGTTTTTTTAATCTATTCATGTAATTGACATATATTTTCTGTTTCATACATTTTGTTTATCGATGTAATGTTTGGCTTTGTATATTGTCTAAGTGTTTTATTTTTATAATATATAGGATGATAAATAAATACATGTTGAAAAATATTATAAATTAGAGCGTTAATTTTTTTACATGTAATTTTATAAATTTGAGCTTTATGTGTATATTAAATCCAATTAAAAGCTTTCGAGTTCTTAAAATATAAAGTATTTATTAGCATTGATTAAAAAATAGACTCCGAAAACCTATTGTTAAAACTCTATAGCAAAGTTAAATGAATATTTTCCCTGAATACGCTTTTGGGGTGGAATGTTGGAGCAAAGATTATTAAAAATGCATTTTGTTTGACTGCACATAAAGGACGCAATCGATATAGGCAGTGAAAGACTGGAATACTAAAAAAGATGGTTTGAAGTTTAATTATTTTCGATATTTTTTGATGTATAAGTTTTCGTTTTGTTTGGTTATTAAATGTAATAAAGGTATACAGATATTGGTTGCATTAAATGAAATAAAAGGTTATAATAGTCCTATTTTTTTTAAGAACAGTGGGCAAACGGGCAGAAGACTCATCTGATGTTAAGTGCCTATGGACACAGACAGATGGTTCGCGAGTACGTTGCCGGCCTTTTTATATACTCTTTTCTTGAAGGAATAGTAGGTTCGGGAATACCTATGATTGTATTCATGTAATTAGCTACTCATATATATTAATTATGTTTAGATTTATTTATTTATAATAGCTTGCCAACGCTCGGCACACTGATACAAGAAAATAAAATAGCATATCCCATAGCATAATTTTATAAATGGACTATTCAAAATTAGCATTTTAATTGCTACTGCTAGATCTATGTGTGCTTCATCTAATACCAAGGGAGCCTACTCTGTTCCTTGTCTTATAGGAAAACAAAACATGACCAAAACTAACCCTGATATAGGAACGAAACGTTTGTTATGAGATGTCTGTGGCATCGCTTTCGTAATTCATGCGCATTCACAAGCACATGCCTTGTTTGTTCTTGTATTACCATTCTATGGCGGTACAATTATTTACAGTTCGTAAGGTATTCGCTCGAATAAATCTTTGTGCAAGTAGCGATTAAATAAATTTAGAAGCGAGAACTAAAATATAGGTTCGCGATGTCGTATATATTCTTTTCTGTAAGATTTTCTTCGTACTATATTTTTTTGAACACGGCGTTTGTCACGTTCATACATTTCACATGGTCCACATTCTATATAACAAGGGTTCTATATATGTATAATAAGAAAAATAATGTTTCATTTAAAACAGATTATTTAGTTTTATAAGTTTAGTATAGATTTATCTATTTACAGGCATTGTTATTCTTATAAGCATCAGATAAAAAAAACAGTAGCAGGTAAGTGAAGGATTTCAGTGTGTCGCTGTGACAACCTTGTGTCGCTGAACATTTTTTGTTATAAACAAGAAGAAAATTCCATTCCGAGCTATGATACTTTATTAGTAAGTTATACCATAATAATTAAATTTTAAGATGTTAGTTTTTAGTGTAAGTTACCATAATTCCTACCACGATAGATTTTTAAAAAAATATAGCTGAGCCTCACAGGCGGAATGCGGATCTGTTTTGTGTTTTTATATAAAGTTATAAAGTCAATAATATGTGTGTTCTTAAAGCTAATTCTCAAATAGTCAAATAGTATTGTCTTTGATTTACATAACCTTTACACATTTAAAGAAAAAACTGTTTAACCGGATTGAAGTTATGTATTATTATAAATTTACACACCACCGTGACCACCGTGGTCACCGTGACCACGCACGCTGAACGCGAAACGTCGGATAAATTTAAAATTATGTTAAATAGTTGTAAATTTATAATAATACATAACTTCAATCCGGTTAAACAGTTTTTTCTTTAAATAGTCAAATATTTTTTAGCCTATGACTAACTCAACTGTATAATTTCTAACGACTCTAGGCCGCTTAAAGCGTGCACTTCTGACCAAGACTGTTAACGCAGGCTAGGTGGTGGGTGCCGGGGTCCGAGGAAAGCCTTAATAAGTGCAAACAGCCAGTAATTCGGTCTGCACCTATTGACTGTAGTCCAAAATTTGTTAAAACATGTAAGTTAAGGTGCAAATTTGATGACGCAATTTATATGAAATATAAATATTAAAATTTTCTGATTATTTATTATTTTTTACATACATTTTTATAGTAGTTTTTATAACTATATCTGAATAATAATATATTACCGTAAAATAGGTGAAAAGCAATATACTTAATGATCTAGGAAACATTGATCTTGATTTGCCATATATTTATCAATAATACTTGTCTTGCGTGATCGTTGAAGTTGTATCGATAAATCAACACTCGATGTGCGGTACCACAGCATGCGCATGATCACTTCTTAATCAAAATAGTATAGATATTATGATGGCATACAACTGTGGTTCTGGGCACAATTTAATACATAACCTGTATAGCACAGTAATTAATAATAAAATGAGTTTGGTAAAAGAGTTATATAATGTAGCGCAATTTTTACGTAAATACAAATTTGCAGTGTGTGTTTTATTTATTTAGTTAGGTCACGAATCTATTGGTTATAGAAATTAAATTGTATATTATTTGCAATATTTAAAAAAATTAAAGAAAAATAGCCCTTAAGAACGACAGTGGTAAAGCGCGTTTCAACCCTGTGGTCGTATGTTTGGACCCCGGCTTTGCAACAATGGATATTACTATATTTTTGTGCATTTAATACTTGCATTCACCGTAAAGATTTTTTAAAATACGGCGTATTTTAAAAATTGTTACGCTATCTATCGAACTGTTTAATCGTATTGATTACTGCCGTGCAATGTTTTCAAGGCGAATTACTAAGGGCAAGGTGCATTTATAGTAGGAGAGAATTTAGACCTTAACTTTTGACAACAATATAAACATCTTAACTGGTCTTTTTATTATGACATTATGATTATTAATATGTGGCTACCAATATTATAATGTCTTGCGTTTATCTTAACATAAATAATTAATATTATACTATGTGGGTGTAATATAATTGAATTTAAACTTTGTTTTTTCATAGGTGTTCTCAAAATGTCGCCATTAATGATATTTTTATAGTTTTTAACTCCTGTATATTTTGGATTAAAATTGATTGGTTCCATTTGATTTCCATAAAATACACAAAGCGTTACTCCACTCTATGAAATCGCTCGAGTCCTTACAGCTCAGTAGTTAACAACAAAGTTAGCGAGTGCGAGAGTGTGATTGATTCTCTCGCCTCACCCCCTCGCGCCCCAAAAACGAGGCGAGGAGAAGACGCACCGACCACACTCTCCCACTCGCGTTCTGACATACTCCCATAGTACCCGCATATCTGAATCCTACTATTAAAGTGATACAATATTTATATTTGCAAATTCATCTGTTTCCCCCGCATATACTATAACTTATATAAATATTTCATTTAAAGTGGTTCAGTGTTGACTTTAGACTAAAATGTAGCGATCAGACGATTGGTGTTTTAAGATCTTATGCAAATACCCGAGGCGTATGTTTGCCGTTCTGAAGCTATCGCGGAAGTGAATTGATTTTCATTCGACATTTTCTGTACGAAGTTTATGGATTATCTAATTTAGCTATTTATTTATTGAATTCTACCACATCATACATAATGCTATATACAGTATATGTAAAAAGATCTTTTCTAAAATTTATGTAAATTTTGGTAATCATAAATGTTACATTTTTTTTAAATACCAGCAAAACAGTGGATTACATATGAGATGGGCACTTAACAATGCTTTCTTTAAAACTGATCATTACCACTATCTAATATATCCAGCTCCGGATAACTAATATGGTACACTTTATTGTTTTTTTTAATTTTTTAGCTATTTGATTTCTACATTTTTGATTAATGTTGTGTAATATTTTTTTAATAAATAACAATATAAGTAAATGCCATTTGTCTTTCGGTAAGACTTACGTCTCGGTCTGCTTTCGTGCCCAATACGATGAAGGATTTGAGAGGCTCTAGACCTGGAAATCTGTCAGGCACTGAGGCCCTTAAATGAAGTCCTATTCCCCACAGAAGGCTATAAGCCTTTCTATGACAGTTATCCTATATAAATCTGCTGCGCGTGAGTTACACCTGTTAAGTAGCGTTGAGATACAAACTGTAATAACAAGTCGTCGGCCGTTTCTATCTAAATCTCCAAAACTGTATTGCTGAATGTGGTTTACACCATGAATGAGTCACGAGGTTTAGTTATTTAATTTTTCAAGATTTACAATGGGTTGCCAGTTCTTTTATATTAATTACATTTTGTGTACACTATATATTATAGAATACTATTGAGATATATGATATGTGATGATAGATAGGACACAAGTTATTTTTATATACTATACTAGCTGTCCCCGCTGACTTCGTTTCTCCTTAATGTGATTTTACTTAGCCTACCTTTTAAGTACATACCAACATGGAAAATTTTGTTATGCTTCCCCAGAGACTGTTTGGTTTTCTGGAATGAAAACTTTTTAGGTTTTCCTGTGAATTTTTCACAGATTAAGATTTTAATGAACAAAATATAAGAAATAGGGGTTAATCGTAGAGGGGTGAAAATTTAGGGTTGTATGAATTTTTGTAAGCTGTATCATAAAAAAATAAAATCAAAATTTTTTAACTAAAAAATAAAAATACAAATTTTGGGGGTACTACTCCAAATTATTTAGGGGTTTAAAACATAGATAGTAACTAATTCTCAGACTTACTGAATGTGTATAAATAATTTCATAAGAATCGGTCAAGCCTTTTAGGAGAAGTATGGGAACGAACATTGTGTCACGAGAATTTTATATATTAGATAATGACAAATTGAATTATAACTTCTAATTTTAATAAATTCGGCCGTGCCGAGATAAAACCAAATATTTGATGCTAGGAGCTTTCACGGAATCTATTATGAAAATTGGAGATTAAAATAAAACTACTTGAAATACCCCACGTACTGAAATATTGTTTACTTAATGCAACGTATTTTAAAAGTGAAACCGGTAAACACATTAACGGTTATTTGAGTTCTACCTCGTGACGTCTGCCATAGAGCAATGGAATATAGAGAGATTAAAGCAAAATTTAAATATGAATTTCGAAACCATTTTTTTTATATATTAGGGCAAACGTGCCTACGACTGCTCATAAATGGCAGTTATTTTAGCATATGGACACAGATTTTTAGCGTTGCTATTCGTGCGGACACCTGAACCTTCAAGGAAGAAGCTTACCAGTTCTTAAAAGGCCGGCTACGTACTCGCGAGGCCTCTGGCACTGAGAGTGACCATTAGCGGCGGTATAACTTAACATCAGATGAGCCTCCTATCCGCATGCCTTCTGTTCTATAAAAAAAATGTCCCTGGGGTTGTAGGTTCGATCCCCGGAAGCACCAATGGACTTTCTGTCTGTGTGCGCACTTTATCTTTTCCTTCAACGTACGGGCGAGTTGATATACCTACGGTTGATCACCTATTTACTACTTTTCTATAAGAAATGAATACGGAACAGATACAGAACTCTGAGGCCCAGACCTAATAGTGCCGTTGGTACTGAATACAAATAAACATAAAAGATATACCACTTGAACAGATTTAGTGTTTTTTTACGTTTCAAACGTTTTTTTAAATCCATACATTATGCAATAAGACACTAGGTATTTCTTTCTACAATAAAATAGAGTGTCTTTTATACAATAATTATGGCCAATAAGTAATAGTATGTTGACTTAATTTTGTACAATACTAATGAATAGCTTAAACTAAGGTAATGCTCATATATATACTATAAGTAGAAATTATATAATATGTACTAGATTTTTATTTGATATCTATAATATGTAGTAATTAATTTAATTAGGAATAAATGACAGATTGCTTTATCGAATAGACAATTTTTATATCCGAAGTACTCACGATTCACCAAAACACACCAAACTTTTAATTTAGGAAAGGTTAGATCTAAATCACCTAAAAGTTAGGTATCTTCCAACTTCAAAGCCACGGATCGCGACGGCAAAGGAAGGCTGGTGAAGGGTTGGAACAAAGTTACAACAGCTACAACGAGCTCTTCATGAGGTGTACTGATCAAATCAAGAACTCGAAGTGTCAACCAGGACTATAAGAGAGCAGCAGTTGAATAGAAGAATTTAAATAATAATAAAACAAATTAGATTGAATCGCAATGATTCTCATTTCTCCACCATATCTCGCTTAACATCTCTATAAACGTATGATCTGTGCCCGTAATGGACTACTTACATTATTAACTGGGAACATTATAGACGAGCCTGCCCCCATTCTATGCTTTTTGATCTGCTATTTATGATTATTTATGAATACCCGTGGGTGGTGACTTATCTGTGTAAAGCTTACTTAATATGTCCCTTATTTAGAATCAAGCAGGTTTTATACCTATTTACTTGTGCGCCAAAAATTATAGAAATATATGTTATAGATAACATCGTCATTTGTTTTTTTAAGAATGGCAATACCACGTAATTTCATAGAAATCTTACAGTTTGTAAATTGTCAACTATCAAAGTCAAATCAGTAGTGCGTTGGACCGAGCTTAGCTTACCTTTTTAGTAGCTATATGGCACATTATTCTACTACACCACATAAACTGAAAAAAAGGTTTAAGGGTGATGGACTCAGTTTCCGCACTTAGACTCTCACTAGGTCCGCTGTGCGTAAAGTCCTGGCTGTCTAAGCCAGCCCACCTTCCAGAAGCAAAGAACCTCCTGGGCACTTTACAGGCTTTCAGAGTGACCTCACTGCTCCGAGGATTTCTGTACAGTGGTTAGCCACAGCCACGAATTCCAGGACTACGTGGGTGACTGATTCCTCTACGCTGAAGCACCCTCTACACCATAGACTGACATAGCTGTCACTTTTCCGGAATAAAACCTGGTTTTTAGGTTTCTCCGTGCAATTTTTCCAATGTTTTTCTACATAGATAGTAAAACTACTTTAATCTTCGAGTTTAGCGATTCATTTTTATTTATATACAAATCATCTCCGTTACCTACTTTAAAATGCTCTTGTGATTAGTACTTAAAATATCTAATTCACAAGCTAATACTTGAGGACCTAATTCAGTGGTTGGAGAGTCCTCCAATCTAACACGACAACAAAAGGTTTCGGCTAACGTCCCCACGTCTTTCTAATAAATCGAATTTACGCATGTAAACTTCATTTATTTATAATGCTTCATATCCAACATACTTGTAAAATTATGTTCTCTGTCCCCATCTGTATAAACGCAATGCATTTATAAAATTGCTACGACAACGTGGGTATTAGAAGTTATAATCACTGCCGGGGTAGGTGATTAGATTTTTTAAGAATGGAGAAACAAATGAGTGGAGGCCCCATGGCCCCAATTTTTTTTTCCAAATGCACGATTTTTTCATTCGTGTTTTTAATCAATAATTTATTGTGAAACCATGTAGCTTATTTTAGTATTTAAAAAACATAAATATATATCAAAAGAAAAATTGTTGACTTGTGTTTACTAGTCGGAATTTAAAATATATTTTTTTTACAGAAGTCTCTATTGTGGTAGCACATCTCTTGTAGAGGCCCTATCTAGGTCGTAGATACTTGACTTTCAGCAGGTTGTAAAGTTCAATGACTAAACCTTCTAATATTTATTTCATTTGCGTCTAATAAACCTCTATCATTCAATTGAAATCACCCCCTAGACAGGTAGCAACGTAATTTTCAAAAGAGGATTTTTGGGGCAGGTGATTTTTTGAGATGTCTTCCTTCTTGCACTTTCGGTTAGAGTCATGGCAATCTGGCTGGCGGTAGCGGTTGCGTTCTTTAGTGCGCATCCTATCTGTCCAGGTAATATCCTGGATTTTAAAGTTTTAGCATTTTAAAAGCGTTAATTTTTAATTTTTCCTTTTTAAATAAGTCTACCTGACATACTTTTTTATTGCCAGATATTTTTTATATTGCTAACTATGTCAGAGACGCGTTTTCGGGTTTTTTTATAAAAATTTCAAAGTATTTTTAGAATGTCTGTAATTTTAATATTATGTTCTTTAAATATAAGAAAAACTAAAAATGAATTTGCCAGACATTAATTCGGTTGTTAAGTCTTGAATTAAAATGAAAAAGTATTGCAGTATGATGAAGCGTTGCATTATAAGAAGCGCAATTTTTAGTTTTTCCTTTTTAAATAAGTCTACCTGACATACTTTTTTTATTGCCAGACATTTTTCACATTGCTAACTATGTGCCAGACGCGATTTTAAGTTTTTTTTTTTATAAAAATTTCAAAGTATTTTAGAATGTCTGTAATTTTAATATTATGTTATTTAAATATAAGAAAAACTAAAAATGAATTTGCCAGCCATAAAAATTCGATTGTTAAGCCTTGAATTAAAATTAAATAAGCGTTATTTTTTAATTTTTTTTGTTCAGAATCTTCTCACACGATAATGATTCTTCAATAGTTTTAATTACTTAGTTATTTATCACTTTGTATGAATAACATTTATTAAAACTTACGTAAATGTTTTTATTACCAATAAAGGCATCATACTGCCATACTTTTCATGACTTTTTCATTTTAATTCAAGACTTAACAACCGAATTAATGTCGCTGGGAAATTCAAATTTTTTAGTTTTTCTTATATATTAAAGAACATAATATTAAAATTACAGACATTCTAAAATACTTGAAAAAATAAAAAAAAAAAAAAAAAAAAAAAGCGGAAAAAGAGAGTAAGAAATTTTGTAAAAATAAAATTTAAAATCGCGTCTGGCGAAAGAAAAAGTATTGACATAGTCTGGCAAAATTTAAAAGAAAAAAATGACTCTTCCAAAATGCAACGCTTCATCATACTGCAATACTTTTTCATTTTAATTCAAGACTTAACAACCGAATTAATGTCTGGCAGCAATTTTTTTTCATTTTTCTTATATTTAAAGAACATAATATTAAAATTACAGACATTAAACAAAAAAAAAAAAAGCGTCTAAAAAAAAAAATTTTGATATTTTTTAAAAAAACTTAAAATCGCGTCTGTGCACATAGTTAGCAATGTGAAAAATGTCTGGCAATAAAAAAAGTATGTCAGGTAGACATATTTTAAAACGAAAAATTAAAAATTACGCTTCTTAAAATGCTTTTTAAATCCAGGATTATTACCGGACAGAGTAGGATGCGGCACTAATGAACGCAACCGCTACGCCAGCCAGATTGCCCAGACTCTAACCGAAAGTACAAGAAGGAAGACATATCACAAAATCAGCTGACCTAAAATTCTTTCTTTTCAAACGTTGCTACCTCCCGTACTACTAAGGATGAATAGATGTGGCCATAGACACAACTAAATTCAACAGACAATCTAAATTATCATGAATACCTTAAAGTACATCTCGGTACAAGATACGGATAAAGAGTTTATCAGTATCTATATATATATATCTTAAGAAAAAAATATATAAATCTTAACATCGGATGAGGAAATCGGACGCAGCATTTTGGTTTTCTGCTCAAGCTTTGTATCCCGCCGTGGTGTTTGCAGACTTTATCATCTTCACCACCAATTATTTATAGAGCAGTGTTTGGGCCAATATGACCCCCATCCCTGAGAACGTGCGTTCGAATTACGGCTGTACAACAATTTAATTTTCTTTTTATGTGCAATGATCAATTACTCTAAGGTGAGGCAAACGTAGGAAACCGTCACCCATCAATGACATATGTTTGCACAAAAGGCTGATCACTTACTTGTCTAAATGGTCGAGAAACGGATGCAATGTGAAGTCAAAACTTTGGGTTGTAAATCTTTTATGCCGACCTACATACTAGCCTAATATTATTCAGTTTATACGCCAAAGACGATATCAATGGACGTTTAAGGGTTCAGAAAGACCAGAAGACAAAATGCTTATTAAATATTCAAATTAATAAAATTAAAAATGGGTGTATATAAAGTTAAAATTTCGGTTTTACAATGAAGGTTATCAAATCGTAAGGAAACTCGTCCAAAGAAACAGATAAATGCAGTAAGCGCCACTGTATTATTAATATTTCAATTTAGAATAATTTTCGTTTTCGCCCTCATACTATAATAAGCTAAAACTAAATCTTTACAAATCCATAAAGGATTGTGGCTTAAAATCCCTAGACAACCGCACGCCCTTTACAAATTACACACATCCGAGTCCACAGATCTCCGATGAATCAAAGTAAAATACCACTGGAATTGCCAAAATTCACTGAACACTATTTGCATCTCACATAAGACAATCTAAGTAATTGGTAAGCAATGTTAGAATATCCAATCGAATTCTAACAGGCGAAAACAGACTTTATGTTCGCGTACTTTGGGCGAGATTCGGATGTCAATTAACAGTGAATATTCTGAGAATGCCTGAAGCGTGATATCGGTGTATGTAATTGAATATTGGTCCGTATGACCTCGGCAGGTTCAAATTAGGGTCTTCTAAGTCACAAGGGACTAATCCACTAATTACAGGTATTAGAAGAAATTAGTATTCACGAGCGTGTTCCTGAAGTTTTGTCTCATACAAGGCTCAAAGGAAATCGATTCTCGCAGCGACGGAACGATTCCTTTCATTATTTAATTATGTGTTCGTATCTTTTATATATAATAAAGGATTTATATTAATATTAGTAATGGGTTTATCGCGCTCACAAACTTACAAAGTGATAAACAGATTTCATAATCTATTTGTAATATTTTTATAATACGCTGTCGATGCCAGTTTCCTAATAATGTTTCTCTTCACCGGACAGTTCTCGATTTCAGGATTAAGGATTGCACACTCAGGGCATAAGGCTAACATTGTTCTTAATATATAAAATATAGATATATATGTATAACAATATTTAAAAAATATATATATGAAAATGCACGCCTTTTCATAATTCGGATGGATGGATATTCTAACTACTACTTCTAAGACTACTAATTATGAATATCCAGCCCTAATTAACCTGCATCATCAGCACACCCCACATACACACCCCCACGTACATACCCTGACTTTCACAGAACACAGCCGAATTAGGTATTACTTTGTTAAATGTATTAATCTTTTTTTTTCTATTGTAGGTCGTATATTTTTGATGCATTTTGTATATATAATGTATTCCACCTTTGGCAATATCTTTAGTATAATTGTTGAAGTTATACTTCTATAGGCGCGTTATGAAAAATTGATGAGAGTGAAATTTTACGATGCGCGCGCATCGTGACACAAAATTAACAGAATGAAGTTGCCCACGGAAGATGCTACGGCATTGGACATAATTTAAAAACAACATTTGAATAATAATAGAATTTATGTTACACTTTATGTAAGAGAATAATAATAAATATTTATTTATTGAATTTTTCAAATGTAACCTGAACTTTATTGACTATAATGACTCCTTTTCCAGTCTTTGATTATTTAATTGTAATTAATTATTTGCATGCAATCAAAAACTATTTTTAATAATGCCAAAGAAGTATAACTTCTTACGCGCGTACATAAGTACACGCACCCTTTTTTTTTATTACAGTCATTTCTATCAACCGACGACATCGTTTAGACATACCGATTATATTGACCAAAACCAAAGGTCCCGGCTAAATTCTATTGTATTAGGTTCTTAATAACAACTTCATCGGCTGTTACAATTATCGGTTTTTACGGCCAAATATGAGTAGTCCCTTCGATGTCGTTATACAGATTTTTACTATATATGTAATTTAATTTAACTCTAGTAGAACGAAATAAATAAATATGAATCACAAACATCACCAATTACTGATTCCACCGGATACGTATAAATCACTGTTAGATAGTTATGAACAGAAAAATGACCAACTAATTTCATTATGATGGCATCATTATTTCCTCTTAAGTGGATGTTGACAGTTAACCGCCCTCGTTATTTAGTCGTTAATACATGCATTTCAGAGTTCGTAGGTTCGATTGTTGGCAGATAAATTTGTTTGCTACAAAAGTATTTAAAAATTAACAAATGTCTCAGTCTCAGCAGTATGAGGCTTCATGCTTTACTGTGAAACAGAATACAAACAACTTTTATGTTGTAAATGAGACACACACTAGAGTCTACTACGATATTGATTTAAACATATGTGTTTCCTCTATATTTTAAAGCTGTGTTCATTGAGCGATAGAAAATTTGATTTCATGAGTAAATTTGTTAAGATTTAGTTCTTATGTAGTACTCAATAATAACATAATATATAAATATCTAATGATAGAAAACTCACTGTACGATGAGGACTCAACCGATATAGAAAACGGGACGTAAAAAAGAATTTAAAACAAAAGATAAAGAAAATAAATGAATAAATAAAAATTATGTCAATTATGTCTCACAAAATCTCTAATGCCCTGAGACAAACTGAGGATAGAGTGGCGGCTTTTCAAAACACACGACCTTCGGTAATGAAGACTACGAAGAAAATGATAAATAAAAATAATTTAATAAAAAACTATGCTCGGCTTATAAATTGCTGAGAGTGCCTGCGTCTGGCTATACTTTCGGGGCGTAACTCCAAATCAGGGAATCGCCACGCTAAAACTAAGAGAGAGCCTGAGTCTTGGCTCGTACACACAAATGTCCATTCGTAATTTAGAAACTCATATAAACATAGAAACATACAATATATATAAAGGATGGTAGAATAGTATGACTTCTACACTCGATAAACCACAAACAATGGAAAAAATTCAACCTACGCGAATCGTAAATCAAGTGTATGAGACACCAGAATGCCGAGGATCGAAGACTGAATGGCGGCAAAGCAAATGTACTTGTAACATTAGCATATGAATGGGGGTCAAAAGAGCCCCCCAGGTGGCGTCCGCACTCGGAAATAGGTTCTGGTTGTGACTATTTTGATGTGGGTTAGAAAGTCATTTCCCATTTACTTCGTTGCTATTTCAGAAAATATGAATTTATGGACTACAGTTGATTGCATTTCGTATAGGCTTTTGATAAATTGTTTCTTGAGAAGTTTATCTTTCACAGTTATTTTTACACATAGTAAAAATGTATTTATTTATAAAACATATAGATAGTCTATGATACTAGAGGCCCGTCCCGGCTTCGCACGAGTGGATATTTTTTTTTACATTTTGGCATAAACGTACAGTAAATGCGGACAATCCTAAATAAAAGCTCCCTTTGTGTACGGGACTTGATGAAAATAAAATGATAACAGAATAAATTACATTAACGGGTAATTTTTCAAAACATTGCATTGACGTTTAGAATATCCTTAAATTTTTTTGCAATTAAAATAGCCTACATTAATTAGTGATAATGTAGCATTAAAATGTTGACGATTATTTTACATTGAGAGGAATAATCAGAGGTTTTCTTACAGTTTTGTTTATATCGATTTCTTTTGGTCTAGTGGTTAGTACCCCTGACTGCGAATCCATGGGTCCCGGGTTCGATCCCCGGCTGAGACGAACATCGATGTGATGAGCATTTGGTGTTGTGCTTAGGTCTTGGGTGTTTAAATATGTATTTATATGTCTATCTATCTATATGTATGTATATCCGTTGCTTAGTACCCATAACACAAGCTTCACTAGCTTAGCATGGGACTAGGTCAATTGGTGTGAATTGTCTTAAAAAAATAAGATATTATCAGATGCAAAAGCATGTATTATTGTGTAACGAACACACTACTCTATAGATAGTTGTGTAGTCTAGAAAGTCTGAGTGCCTCATTGGTCCAGTGGTTAGCATCTTGGACTGCAAATCATATTTTTTTCAATTATTGAGTGGCTCTGTAATTCACTTTCTAAGAAGTTTGGTAGTAGTGTTATTCTTCGTATAGAAAGTTTAAATTTTCGAAATATTTTATGAAAATTTATTAAAATTAGATTTGAATTATATGCTTTTTTAACCGAGGCATATAAATTGAAACAAACATTTTCGTTACGTTGTTTTCCAAACATAACAATAGTTGACAAATTATAGGCTATTATAATATTCCCATAGTTAAATTGAAATCGACATTAATGTGAAAAATGCGTGAGACCATTGACATTAATAGTTGTTTATTTAAATTGTTGACAGCAAAAGTGTAATTTAAAGGCTTACATTATAGCAATGTGAATTTTTCAATATAAAACAAAGAAAATCTTTTTTTGAGCAGTGTTGACCTAGTGGCTTCAGCGTGTGACTCTCAATTCTGAGGTCGTAGGTTCGATCCTCTGCTGTGCACCAATGGACTTTATTTCTATGTGCGCATTTAACATCCGCTCGAACGGTGAAGGAAAACATCGTGAGGAAACCGCCTTAGACCTAAAAAGTCGATGGATTGTCAGGCACACACACAGGAAATATGAGGTCTAGACCTAAAAAGCTACCTTTTTAGGTCTAGACCTTAGTAGTAGCACCACTGATTTACTTTATTTATATTAAAGGCTTACATTATACAACCTGTAAATGATACATTAAAAAAGAAAGCAAAATATATGTATTTTAATAATTATTTGATATGTTAGAAATATTATTTGATCATTATTAACCCTAATATTAACCTATATAAAACCTTAATATTAAGTTATTAGTTTTTTTTTTTATTTTAACTTTCTGTTAACAGGATACATCGCTTAGTGGCCGATACACTAAGCAACATATATCTATATAAAACGGTTTAATATTTAAGAAGCAATGACACAATTTGCTATTTTGTTTAAAAGAAGTTGGAGGTGATTTGATGATAGACGAAACGGCGGTTGTACTTTCATTGATCAGCATCATTTTTAGTCCAAAACGCGTTGACAAGTATTACACGTTTCATCTTTCGTCTTTTGTTTTACACTTTATCACACGGTCTATTTTAATTCAATATTTTTTTATACGTGGCCACTATCCCGAAAATCAATTATTCATATAGGTAACACAATGTACACTTATGAACGTCAATAAAGAAATACATATTAAATAAAAAATACTTCTTATTGTACATTTACAGCCAGTTCTCATATCAAGGTCGTAGAACGGACGAGAAGAACTGGCAATAAATTCTCCGCCACTCTTTTTATCGCCAAGTTTTTTGTTTTACACAATATTTGTAAGGATCTGCAACTATTACACTAATAGTAATTAATAGTTATTATTATTATATAATTAATAATTAAAAACAAAGAGTTGTCTTCTATCAGCAGTAGGCATGGTGGAATAGGAGCACGCACTTACATTCTCGTGGGAACAACACGCATATGTATAGTCGAAATAACTAACATCACCGCATACACGAATTCAAGTTTGACCAGTCAACACAAGAGGCATTCACGAGTCGGCTATATGTGGAGGAAGGTTGGTGAATAGTTCCTTCAACCTTCAAGGATCCTGGTAAAGTCACTGACTGGCCCAAGTGCCCCAGTGCGGTGGAGAAGTTCTATATATCCTTAGTAGGAATAACTTCGGTAGCGCGTTCAGGGTATAAGCAATGAAAATTAGAATCGTTACGAGAATTATCTAACTAAATCATCCATGATTGATTATAACTAATACAGTATTCATTATATCTATTAAACAAACTGCAATTTAAAAACATTTATTCGACAAAGGTCTATTTTGGGTAAACAAACAATGATTACCTCAATTATTTTCACATTTGTAGAAAGAATTACTTTTAGTCAAATTGAATACGGAAACACCAAAGCGTATACAATTGGATGAGGCTTACTTTCTCTTACGTCGATTGAATTCTGTTCTCGAATGTAATCAGAAGAATTGTAAGGATAATTATATAGCTAAATGTATATGGGCCTAAGTATACGCTGCTATAACATGATTCCTAGTGAAATATTGGGACTGCCTTTAAACAGATTCAAAACACATATCAAAAAATATCACCTTAACGAGTAAAGGTTACTACACAGTCTACTGCATGACTACCTGGAAGATAAAAACGCTTGGCAATAGTTGTAATTATGTTTTTATAATTTGATTTGTCTGTAATGGTGAATGTGGTAAATCACAGAACAGATTTTTTAATATTTTTTTTTACTTATGTAACTTTAATGACGTTGTGGTTTATGACATTTTCCTTTGAATAATTGTAATGTAGAGGGAGGGTAAAACTTGCTGAGTTTCTTGCCCGTTCTTCTCAGAACAGTTTTGCGAACGGATGGCGTCTTGCTCTTCGCGAATTTTGTAAACGTTTTTGACATTCATAAGCATGCCCTAAGACGCATCTAAATTGAATAAACGTATTTTGATTTGATTGATTTGATTTGATATACGAACACGACATGCTTCTGTTTTGTATAAAAAATTTTTCTTTTTGGAATGGAAAGAATGACGAAATGTTTTGATTGTGTTCATATTAGCTTACTGACGGAAAGGTTCGCGTCACTGTAAGATGCCTAATGCCTTGCTTGTGTCATCTCTCCATTTTGTTCGGTCTATAGTTTCCGTTAGAACTCTTTTACAGCACGTTGAGTTTTGTATGAATTTTGAGTTGACCGTTGATAATATAAACCTCAAACTATAAAATACTTGGCCATTTTGGCTTTGGTAGCTCCAGGGTCGTGTCTGTCGTTTTTAGTTAGTATTCATTTTAAAAAGCAGATAGAACAACTTTATATTCACTGGGAGTGAATATAAAGTTCAAAAAATTCCCCGAGTTAATAATAACATTCATTCATTAGCCTTTATTGCTGACACCCAGTACAATGTAATAACAATTATTTAAGTTACATAAAAAAACACTTAATTCTAATACATAAATAAAACTTAATCTAATATTCATTGACCCGTTTTAGGTAGTCAGCGTGTCCTGTGACACGTAGGCCTCTTCCACTGTTTTATTCTTTTCTGACATGAGCTCTTCTTGTCCAAGTTGTGCCTCCTATTATCTTTATATCTCTGCCCATCTCTTGCTCGGTTTTCCTCTCCTTTTTCCATCAGTGGTTGCCATTCTGTAATTATTGCCCATTCAACCTGCTATCTCTCGTCATGTGCCCAGTCCAGCGCCATTTCAACTGCCTTATTTTCATTATAATGTCTTCTACTTTGGTCGTTGATCTGATCATAACATAATACACAACAAATTGTACTAAAACGTGTCATTTTTTTAAATAATATTAGATACTTTACTATAGTATTGTATAAAGTCTTAATTAGATATGATATAAAGATCTATTACACCCAAAAATCATGTCAAATTTTCTTTTTTTTAAGTCGTTTAAAGTGTCATACTTTAAACTTAAATCTTTAGAAACACCTTTAACGGTATGTTAACAACGTTATTATAAATAATAATTGAAAAAACTCTAGCAATGATCAAAATGTTTTAATATTTATCCTTCTCCAAGCTATTGTAGATCTCAGTCACACAGGTAAATGCAGAGCCGCGAACAATTCCACCGAGGATAAAGAATGTTCCAGCTCGTGTAACAGCTGCTTTTGTAACATTTTTACACTGAACTTTGATAAAACGTTCCACTTATTAACATTGTCTTGAAATAAAATAGTTTAAAGATCCAAACTCCAGCGTTATTGTATGGCAAATTAAACAGTTATCGTATTGGAAACTAAATTTAAATTGTGTATCTAAACATTAACTGTCGAAGTCTTGTGTCGGCTTATGTTTATGCGTTCAAGTTAAATAACAATAAAGAGATCTTTAGTTAGAAAACTAGAAGAACCTAATAAGCGACCGTATTGATTTTATATTTGGGTAAAAAAATCTTAAGTGAAATGGTAAAATAAATCTTTAATAAATTTTTAAATTAGTAAAAATTAACTATTTAAAAAAAAAATCACGTGCCACGCATACATATTTTAACGCATTATATTTTGGCGCATTTTCACATCATTAAAAAGGATTCTAATGGTGAAACAATATTCAAATCTTGTAGTTCTGGAGCCTACAATAACGAATATAAGTCGCCATGTCAGTCTTAGCTTTGTTTAAAAAAGTTAATATTAATTAACCTACATAGTAATAATAATAAAAAAATGAAAAATAGAAAACTAATATAAATTTAAAAAGACTGGCAGTGTACCTTTTATGCTGGCAGCTGTAATGCGATACTTATTCGTTGAGCGAGGAAAGCACCACCTATGGAGGCACCGGTACTATCTACCAGGCGCCAACTTTAATATTTAATTAGCGCCTGTGCACTTGAACCCTACAGCTCAAGTCTCTATTAAAAAGGGAACAAAATCAAATGAGGAAAGACTTTTATGTATAACTAAAAACTTAATCAACCTTAAACAAGGCGCCTAAGGTATTTTAATAAAAAATAAGCTTAGCTTAAAGCTTTCACACTTTATAACATTATATTAAATTCGAAAAAGCAATTATAGATTTATATTTAGTGAATGTAACGAGAGGCGGGTCATTCCAATCGATTGATTGAACAGTGTGAAAATGTTTATAGAGCCGATGTAACTGGCTCACGCGATGTTGGCATTTCTTATTCAAAAATAATACGTATGCAATAGATTGGAGTTGGAATTTTTTTGAACAAGGATCTTAGGCACTACACAAGAGAGAGATTCAAACGATTATTAAGAAGATAAAATGGAAGTGGACTGGGCCAGGTTATAAGAGGTAGTAAGGAGAAATGGTCCAGTAATGTGACAGAATGGTGTACGGGAAGGCTGGTAGAGAACGACTATAATATAAGTGTTCTGACAATATATTCACAAACACGATCGGAAATTTACGGGGTCGCGTCGCGGGCAGTGAAAGGGAATGAAGAGTGGGAGGCTTTTTGGGACGCCACTTGGCAAGCGGAAGAGGAGCTGGTGCTAGATATAATATCATTAGAATATCGAATATCGTAGATCCGAAGCATTAACCGACTGGGTTAATTTCTCTTGTGCTACGCTGCTCGTTCCCAAAATTGCAGTAGGGCTACGGATAATAAGAGAGAACATCTAAATTTCATACAAATACGTCGGGATTGGAATTACTATCAGTATTGGTAGTTAAGGTAACGGCGCTTCGATCATCAGCCCGATTGCGACATGTGGGAAAAATTACACATTCAAAAAACTGGTGGCAATTAAACCCGACAACTATCAACTGTTTTAGAAATCATACTCCTCACTCAATGGCCGGCAACCCACCCAATGGGCGTCCCGTAAGCTCGTATTCCCCCTAAGCTATAAATAAAATACCACAAAACGTGAAATTTATTGGGAGGTTCTCATTTCATTTACAAATAATATAACAGACTCCAAAATGTACAAAATCATGTCTAATTGTAAACCATCTCTGGGTTTTTTTATTTAAATTGGTAAAAAACTGCGGGCTAAAGCTAATAAAATACGTCTAAACAATTAAGATATCTATGTGGTCGTGAAGTGGTTATAGAACGTTTATACGTTGAACACATTTCGGGGTATGAAAGCCATCTCACACCGTCCGTGGTGCAGTGATTGATCCATTATTGATAAGAAATGCTCTTATTTCGAATGTAATTGATCGATGCGGAGATAGTTCTACGTTCTACCTCAGTACTTCGTTATACTTTTTGTTTATATCCATAAAACTCTAAATAAATAAATAATAAAAATGGTACATTCAGATTGATTATATATAAAAATCCGCACAATCAGCCATAAAAATAGTCATTCAAATGTCATATTATTAAAAAGAGTAGATATTTATAATTGTTGTCAAACTGTATAGCCTAAACACTAATACATATATTTATTTACAGCTTTGTTTATATACAAATATTCATTGTGTGTTGTTGGCGAACGGCCACGTGATCTTTTGCATTCTGTGTTACCACGATCAGTTTCTCCAAGTTCTCATCGCCTCTGCGCATTGTGTGGCCGAAATATTATATACATAATTCAGTGTCGGCATACGGTAGACAGCGGGTCTGTTTACTGGATATTTCTTTCTTATAAAGAAATTGTAAGGACATTGCTATATCTTGCATCCAAACATTGACTTGGCGTGTGACAGAAGGATAATCTGGTTTGAAAAAATCTAAAAATTTTAGAAGAAATATTCTTCTCTCATGTATCGTGAATAAAGGGACTTTATACAAATTAATTCTTTATTCTATAAATACCTACAATTACTACTGAAGTATTGAGAAAAAGTTTTTCCTCATAAAGCGTAAAATATGTAAGTGGAAATCCTCTTAGGATATTAATAATGGTCCTATATAAATTTCATCCTAGCCAGTGCATCATAAGTTTCCTGGCCATTACTCAGGTAGTTAAACACATAAAACCCCACCTGCATACTGTTAATTTAGACACAGTTAACTAACAGTTAGTGGGGAAATCAAATAATACCGTGAACTATCTTCAAAATACACTAAAAATACACTTTTGCTATGGTCGTCAGTTCGACCAAACGAAAATTTTGTTCTTCATATGATTCACGCATTATATCAAAGAAAAATCTCTATGCAGTTTGTAGACAGCTCAAGACAGGATTGTGACACATTACACGAGTTGTGGCTGACTGGAATAGGCTTTCAAAAGTCTAATCCATCTTTGAACTCCTTTAAAAATAGATTGGATAGTTTCTGGAAATCTCAATATACGCGCGCATCAGCTTATTAAGCTGCTAGTGTGTACATAATAATAATAATAATAAATTTAGAAATACGCCTAAGACTCCGGAAAATGGCTATCATCATTCACGTCACCCCAAAGCATTCGTTCATTATTTTGTTTAAAATTTACGCTTAAATGAAAAAAAACAACTGTAGTGTTTTATTAAACTGATTTAAAAAGACAGGTAGTTCATGGGGTGGTTTGGTAGCATATTATCTGTGGATAGTAAAGTCCTATACAGTTACGAGATAGATAGAGAAAAGCCCACTTAACGGATAGCGTAGAAACCCTTGTTTTTTATCTATATTAATAATTCAAATTTCATTCATGTGTGATTCTTTAGGTACGATAAAATATGGATTTCAGTGATATAAAACTGGATCTATTTACACTTGTATTTAGATTCAATTTTCACAACTGATTTGTGTTACACTGTGGTGCTGAGCAAATAAAAATAAATCAACAAACTAACATAATGATTCACTGTGCTAACGATTTATAATGATTGTCGGTGTTTTTGTTTTGTATGCAATATCTAGGCTGTTGATTCTAATGTCAATAATAATAAAAATATTATAATGTACTAGCTGACCCGGCAAACGTTTGTATACATGGAATATTATTTCTAGGAAACATTTTTTAGTTCAATAAAAATTACTAACTACAATAATAAAAAATAGGGGTTGATTGTAGAGAGGTGAAAATTAGGGTTTGTATGTATTTTTGTATGCTGTATCATAAAAAAATAAAAACATAAACAAATTTATAAAAAATATTTTTTTGCGGTGGACACCCCTTATCACTTAGGGGTTTGAAAGATAGATAGTAGCCGATTCTCAGACTTACTGAATATTATGTATAAAAAAATTCATAAGAATCGGTCGAGCCGTTTCGGAGGAGTATGGGAACGAACATTGTGACTCGAGAATTTTATATATAGATTTGCTAAAAGCAATAATAAAAATGTCAATAAATAAATATGATACATAATATATGTATGTAATTAATGAATTATATGATATAGCTCATTAGTTATGTAGCAGCTCCTTCCACTTGACCGTATTCAACAAAAGACCAGTCACTTTCCGAGCGGCTTGATCCAAAGAATTGCGTAGAAATGTGGGATCTTTTTGCATCTTCTACCGCATTTACCATGGAGAGAGTTCAGAGTTGTTCGGATTAATCAAAAAACTGAACTGAATTTTATCATTGGCCGTCGAGGCAGAATGGGAAATTCCATCCGTATCAACTCGACGTCCGTCGTTCCACAACTAAGCGTTTTTAAGGGTATGTGGAAACAGCTGAAGTATTTCCGAACCAATTCGACTTAGGGCCCTTCAAGAAAAGAGCGTACCAATTCTTAAAAGGCCGGCAGCGCGCTTGCGAGCCTTCTGGCAGTGCGAGTGTCATCAGGTGAGTCTCCTGCCCGTATGCCTCCTCTAACAAAAAAAAAAATATAAACCAATTCTTAAGAGGCCGGCAACACAGTTGTAAGCCTTCAGCAGTGTATGTCCGGGCGGCGGTGTCACTTAACATCAGATGAGCCTCCCATTTTCCACATTGTACAGCTTGCTAGTCAGTGGACTGTGAATTGTGTGTTTAAAATTTATATGTACCTATTGAATGTCAGGAGTATCTGTAGAGTATATGAATCTGTATGTATGAGCAAGCTGCACTAGATAAATATATGAGACTAGTGGACCCCACAGACGTTGTCCTGCATGATATTTAAAGCGATTAGGATATTAAGCAAAGTATGAAAGTACCGACTGCAGTGCCATCTGCCGGGCTGATTTGTGAATCTAAACCATTCCCAGATCCCCTTGAACACACACACAAAATTTCATCAAAATCGGTCCAGTCGTTTGAGAGAAGTTCAGTCACATACACACGCACACAAGAAATATATATATTAAGATATTCAAATATAATTAAAATTACTCTTCAGCTGTTAAGGTTTGGAACACGCGTGAGCCGTATCAGCAGTTGGTCAATGTTCAAATGAAATCTGAATACACATGTTCTATAAAAACCCAATAACGTATAAACTCTTTCGCGAACTAAAACGCTATTAAGGCTTTAAAAATCCAATAATCCTTGCCTTTGGAAGTACTAATAGGTTCCGTGATCTGTAACATCTTGGGAGATGATTAAATACATTTACTGAGGCTGATATTCAAAGACGTCAATGTAAAGGCGGTCGAAGGCAGAGCTGAGACGCGGCAAGGCAAGTTCATAATCATTTTACTTTAGCTGTTTTGTTGGCTATGAAAGCTTCAAGTTGCCATATTTATTTCCTCCTACAAAATTAACTAATTTATTGAATTAATACGAAATACGTGAGTATTTCGGCCACGTATTACGTAACTCCAAAAAATATGAGCTCCTTCAACTAATCATACAAGGCAAAGTGGCAGGTAGAAGGAGACCTGGCAGACGCACGTCCTGGTTGAAAAACTTAAGACAATGGTTTGGTCAAAGCACCAAGTCATTGTTTAGAAGCGCGGCAACTAAAATTAAACTAGCCATGATGATCGCCAACCTTCGCAAGGAGATGGCATTATAAGAAGAAGAAGATTGAATTAATGACATTTTATATTTGAAAGCATAACTAATATAAGTTAATTTGTATCATTATTTAGTTGTCAAAGTGTGTCAAGTGAATTAAAACTGCAATTTTAGTTTATTAATATTTGTAATATCTGTGATCAATATACCCATATTGATCAACTTATTCATCTGAATCCGATGAGTTGCAATTTTGTGTTTAAGTACTTTTATCTCCAGGCTACAATATCATGTCTTTCCATAAGTAATTTCCTTTTTGAAGCGAAAATTCAACTAAGTTGTAACCTACTCTAAGTTTCTAAGATCACCACGAAGATTTTGTGTTATGTTTCAATTCTGCTAAGTTTCCTCCAGGTCAGCGCCTCTTTCTTGACGACATACTTGTATATTTCGGCCAATGAAAATCATCTAATATCTTTTGTATCCTGTTGAAGTATTTTCTTGGCGTGGAAATGGATTTTTCACGTTGTGTGTTAATCGTGTTTTTTTAGATATATTTCTGAAACAAAAAAAAAGGTTTTTTTAATACAGTTGCTCAAAAAGTGGCGTATTGCAGGGACGTATAGCGTTCGGGATGTGGGCTATTACACACTCGTGCTTTTTTTTACCTTTTCCGAACTAGTGCGTTTTCTTTCCCAACTGTCAAAATAATGTCTATTAAAAAGAAAAAACCAACCACGAAGTTTATACTAAAAAAATTCATAGAAATTTTTATGATTCATGCAAATATTTCTAAAAAGAAGCTACTGCTTTGTTTCAATATAAGATTTAATGATTTGATTCAATGAGTTAGATTAGATTTTATTTCATCTCCTTAAATTTCATTTCATATCAATAAAAAATTGTACTGAAGACTTGGCTGTATGGGCATAGTTCCCTTTCCCTACCCAGAATGGGTGAAGAAAAAAAAAATCAGCTTATATTCTTTTACGGTTGGCGCCATTTTCCAAAAATGTTCTTTGCGCGTTTAGTTGTTTGTTATATTATATATTAAATATACATGAAAAATCATACGAAATAAATAATAGTTTGTCTCAAACAGTAAATAAATATGCAACCTAAAACTTCTCCAGTTAGTATAAAAACTGTACCAATGTATATGTGAACAATAATTTGTACAAGAAATAAATGATTAGTGAGTTGAGTTTATTGTTTTTTTAATATTTTATTAAATTGCATAAATTTTTTCGCAACTGTATTAAAAATAGTTGTTCAGTACACGTGGGGAACCGTCATTGCAACTTGTTCCGACTGTCAACCCTCACCTAGATATTTGTCGAAACTCTTTGCAATGACAGGCTTTCCGCACTTGTAATGAAATATACTATTTTATTCATAAAACCCCATTATCTTTATTCAACATTATCTTTATGAAATAGTGGATTTATCTACTGTAATGTTTGCATACTTTAAATTCAACTTAGCCTGTTTGTTCAGTAAACCACCGTATTCGTGGTGATCTGATAAAATTGGGTAAAGTGAACAATGGTAACTCTGTTTTACATACCTGTCATGGAAGTCATAGACGAATGTTTGCAAATTAAATTAAATGGGCATTTTGATATTTTTCGTCTACACAAAAAGTACGCACTGATAAATCAATATTTCTTCTGGAATTCTATTCGACATGATTTAATAGGAAATATAAAATAATAAAAAACTGCGTGCGTACAAAGTACACATGTGAGTACAATAAATTATTTTGCATTAAAATATAAAATACTAATATTTCATAAATTCTCTTTACGTAATTTTAATTTTAAAAATAGAATTTCTAGAAGGTGATCGCCCTTCTCACTCTCTCTCAATCGGTATCTTCCTTTTCTTCGACAAAAACGCTGCACATCTTCGTGACGCTAGTATTATTATTGCGTTTAATTCGTAAAAAAATTACCCTCATGTACCTAAAGAAGTTTCACTTCAAAAACGCAAGGAGCTTCGCACGATGACTGAGCAGCCAACTTACAGGAATGCCACAGTGTCCACGGTCAGAGAATTTTTTAATGAAATCTCGCGGTTAGCCTGTAGGACCTTGACAGCTCAGCTCGGGCTGTTTTGGCGAGCGTAGCTATGCCCGAACTGTGAACGGAATATTTATACTTAATCGTATTCAGAAAGGTTTTTGTCAAACTTTGCTACGCCTCGCTTCTATTGTTTTTAGTATTATTAAAGAGAAAACTTTTATTACTAATCTAAACTTTTATAAAAATCTATACATCGCATAAACATATTCAAACATTATAATGTCATCTGAAATCATTTAAATTTAAAAAGTAGTTTGGGGGGCCTCATAGCCTAGCGGTCTTATTAAGTGGCAGCTAGGTGAGGGGTACCGGGTTCGATTCCCGGTACGAGGGCAAGTTTTAATTTAATTTAAAATTTGTTCTCGGCCTTTGGGAGGGTTGTGCGGTACCGGGAGAGTGCTTAAACCGTACATGGAGGACACGGACGAAAAAAAAAAAGACAAGCACGAATTATAAAAAAATCCTATTCTTGACGCTGGCTAATGCGCAAATCGTGCCAGAGCCATTAAAAAAAAATAGTTTGTTTAATATTTAAAACTTATAAGCATGTAAATTCATTTAGCCTAAAGTGAAGTTCGTTGGTGGTTGTTGGATATGCTTAAATCGCGTTTGATCGCGTCACGGTATTCCCATTCGATTTTAGAAATAGGTCACCGATATTCCGATAATATTCCACGGTCCGTAATTTTAAGAAGACTTTTAGTGACGCGATCATACAGACTGCGCCAGTTAAGTTCGATGGCGGTTTTTGTTTGGAGATGTTTAAATAAAACTCTTTGTTTGAAGCAGGGTAACAACTGACTTTAATTGTTTAAAATATGACCTTAAAACTAATACAAAATTAGGGGTATAGGGGTCGCGGGGAGGCGGTTGCATCGCTAACAAAAACAATCATGGCTTCTTCTTTCTATCCGGTACACTCTTGACAGAGGGGTCGTGATCGCTATGAAGTAGAGGTAATAGAAGGAGTTTGTCCCCTATCAGAAGGAGGCATGGTGAAATAGGAGCACGCACTTACATTCTCGTGGGTAAGTTATCTACCATGCTGTTAAATTATATTATATTTTACTTACGGTTAATAAGTGTAAGTGAAATTACTATTATTAAATGTCAAAATCGTAAATAACAATACCTAAAACATTGTAATACAACGTAAAACAATCATATCTTTATCATGATAGATATGTTATAATCTATAATATTATCATAATAATTACTCATAAATAATGTATTTTTGTAATTTGCTTTTCCCCGTGACCTCGTTCGCGTGAACTTTCATGAGAACTATATTCACAAATATTTATGCACATTAAAAAATAACTAGCGTTTTTACAGACTATAGGTGAATTGTTGTAATTATACTTAATATAATCTTATCTGTACATCTATATATAGATATATAAATATTATGTTGGTTGCTTCAAAAACTCAAAAAGTTCTGCACCAATCGAGCTGAAATTTTAGCATGATATATAATCCGCATCAAGGATTGCTTTTTTTTCCACAAGTACCTATTGCAAAATTAAACTTATATGGAATGTATTCTTTGTTTTGTTTCTCATTTCTCAACCATTCAATCACAATGTGCCACAGCGAAGCGTGGCAGGGTACAGCTAGTAATATATAATTATTAAAATTAAATACTGAAATGAAAAATTAAATAGTTTGGTTAATAGTTGGTTCGTTGTAATGCAATGCTTAAAGTTGTTACTCGTTATAAGGCGTCAACTTAAATTTTTAATGAGCGCCTGTGCTCTTGAACTCCCAGAACTCTAAAGAGAACGATATCAAAGATCCTCTTGTTTTTGATTGTAGATTATTGAGAAAAAACATGTTTAAGCTCTATTGATATAAAATGGAACAGAACAGAATAAAATGAGACTGAATAAGACAGAAGGAGACAGAAAATAACAAATCTTGATAGAATTCGGTTAAATAAAAATTACTTAAATTTCCTAATACTTTTATTAAGTACTCTAATTTTTTATAAGGCAGATACATTGTATATGAATTGCATATTATAATTTTTAGATAATCAACCTTTGTGCTTCTAACCGGAAATATTTTCTTCGTTAGAAGTTTATGACTATATTATATCTTTGCAACGACCTCTTAAAATAGGAAAGGATAGAAAAATGGCACATTTTCACAGTCGAAATTTAGCGCTTTTTGGCTTCCGTGTATCAAAATTGTTTCGGACTTGACTTCATATCACCATAATATGACACTATTCACGATAAAATAAAAAGAATAAAATATTTGTTTTATGTATTAATTTTTATTATTCATTAACAGACATAAATGGTACATACTAATAATTTTTTTAACCTACAAAGTAATAATAAAAAGAATTAAAAATAAATAAAATGAAAATCAAAACAAATTTAAAAGTTTGGTCCCTGTGGCAGTGTACCTTTAACGCTGGCAGCATTTCCTCGCTGTATTGATCGCATTAATAATATAAGTATAAGTATCGACTTATACTTATATTATATTATTAATCTTCACACTTTTGCTTAGCTTGCTTATAGGTAATATTTTTATACTAAGATAAGAAAGTGGCTATATTTCATGTCACAAATAATTTTTGATTTTTCATAATATTGATGATGTTTATTTTCAGGTCTATTAAATTTTCAGACAAATATTAATTTTATTTTGTGTTCGTTTAATTTCCAAATAAATCATTCTTGCCAAGGTTTTTAGCGTCGCATTTAGGATAGTTAATTTTAAGTTAACGTTTTGAGATTTTAATAAGTACACCAAACATTAAATCTGAATCTAAAAACGGAATTTCAAATGCTCCAATAAACCGACTTAATTCACTAATGGTGATACAATTTTACGTGAATCACTACAACATAAGATGCAGTTCTCCAATGGCCTGAACACTGTTTGCGAAATATCAAATTCTATTTTATTTACCTATATATATAGCTATAGATAAAAATTAAATGCAAAATATATTGCTAAGCGTAAAAGTCCAAGAAGGCGACGAAATCGTGTTTTAAAAAAAAAAAATATCGAGAATTTTATCTAAATAATAAATTGTAAATTATTCAAAAACATATTATATCTTTATTAATTAGATAGGTATTTATGTTAAATATAGATCATTAGTATGAAAAGACCTCTCACTTTAGATTATATTAAATATTTAGTACGTATACAAAATAATTGCAAGTACACTAAGCAGATTTAAGGTAGACATTTTGACATTATTAGCACTGTTAGCACTGTTCATGTATCCGAATCGCTTAGCTTGGAAAATAAGGTCTACTAAAGAGTCCAATACTTCTTCGCTGTTGGGAATGATTTGATCAGCTGGGAGGAGGAAGCCATATTGTCCTTTGTCACGGAACTCATAGCAATATACAAGAGGAATGTTCAGAGCTTCTTTGACCCAGTCGATGCTTCCACCCGTTGCAAGATCTAAAACAAATTCTATTTAATGCTTTGCTTGCAGTAAATCAGGGAAAATTACTATTGCAGTTTATTCTATTTCGTTAGTAGATGGTTAATAATTGTTTACGCCATCCAGGTACCTATAATCCTCTCTGGTCACATTTTCTGTCCAACCGACCTTACCTTATACCACCTGCTTGGAAGAGGAAGAGACCATTCTACACATTTTTTTCTATTTATTTAAGAGTATTTATTAATTATTAAAGTATATAATAAATGTGCTTATAATAGATGACAAAGTATATCATGGTTGTGATGGTATGGTACCTAAATCCATTATTACGATAAGTAAATGAGTATAATATAGTACCACATATATACATCATTTCAAGTTAATTAGCAAGCTTTAATTTTGATTTAAATATTGTCGAGCACCGGCTTCTTAAAAAAATTTTGACGTGACAACGTCTAATAAAATGATGAACGCCGGCTGCATGCACGAAAAAGTATGACACATTGTCCCGTTACGCTCACTGTACGCTTGCGCCGCATCTACTCTCTTTCACTCATTGGCCTATGCGTCCGCGGATTCACTTCTTCGTATCCATACAAAATAGTGATAATTTAATAAAAAATCATTTCATTGCCTTAAACTATCGTCTGTAAACGGACTTTACAGACAATATTTTTTATTTGAATGCCTTTTCTTTATTTTATTTATATTAACTACTTGAGTAGGTGACATGACTGTGATTGGGTCACGTGTAGTTAAATAACTTTTACTTACATATGGCCTCAGCGATGTTTCCTGTTACGTACTGAGTTCCATATCTGACTGACAAGGCGCCCATAGCTCTTCTTCCTATGTTCATCTGAAAGAAAAGAGAATATAAAAGACATTAAGCATTGACACATATTTAGATAAAATTTTGCTAATCTAATATTGGCGAGTTAAACTAAGATATCTATCAAAGACTAACTCAAAATATATTTATTTGTTTATGTCTTTCTGTACTCATAAGCGTCTAAAATATGGCTATTCATTGACATCAACTGATCCACTTCAGCCAGCACAGCCAGTTCTGAAATCAAGGTCGTGGAAAGGACAATAAGAACTGAAAAGTCACTTTTCGATACTATTTAATTCGCCATATTATATTCTATTTTTAGGATAACTTAATATATACGTACGGCATCATTATAATTTGCATAACCCTGTGTAGAATTTCCGAATGGCAACAGTAACAGCTGACTGAAAGAATGCATTGATAGATACAAATCAATCTGCCCACTAAGAGATCGTATATATTCTGATAAAGTTCTTGTTTCCACCTCAGAAAATGGACCATTGCCGGCATATATGTCGGTAGATGGATCCATACTGGATCCGTGAACTGCAACAACAGATGATCACGATTTAATTTAACAATTTTAATGATTTCTTAATAGTAAGGCTAGAAAAGTATTGAACTATATCATCAAAAGTCAATATAATTATAAAATCCATAAATTACTTAAGTACTAATATAGGGTAAGTAATACATATAAGTTTTAATGAAATAAAATATGGTGGAAGAAGTTTGAGAAGTTAGTAAAAAAATTTTTTGTATCTATTTTTGTTAAACATTTCTATAAGATGTGAATGAATAAATGCTTTATTAATCTTAATACATATGAGTTTATTAATATTTATAATCTTACGGAACCAATTGCTGTTCCAGTTTCTGTTTAAATCCACACCAAATTCTGAACGAATTGGTCTTCTGTTTTTACGCCACATTCTGAACTAAAAAAGGACTTCGGTTTATATAAAGTATTTAAGTGAAATATTGACATTGTTTAAAATATTTTTTACCTCATCGTGGCTCCAGACATATCCGTCTGGATTTGTTACGGGGAAAATGTACCAATCAAATTCTCTAGCAATCGCTTTAATATCTTCATTATTACTTCTTAGTAATCGATCAATTATGTAGTTCGTTGTTGCTATTGTGATCCATTCTCTTGCATGTATACCGCTTTCAATGAAAATCGCTCTCTTTCCACTTCCGTGAGATATTTTGACTCCTCTTATTTGTCTGCCTTCGTAGGTTTCACCTCCAACTATGATTGTAGCTACATCAGAATACCTTGCAACTAAATCGTCTAACCAATTATTGATTTGATCCAGTGTATAGTAACTATCCCATCTCATTGACCTGAGATTTCTGCTAGTATACGTTCCTAGATTCTCCTTATTAATAGCTCTGTAATAATGTTCTTCATTATTTAATATCAAAGTATCTTGCTTGTTATGGTTACTTACGAAGCCCCTCACCCTCTTAGTAGTCATAGAACAGACATACTTCTGCAGCTTGTTTTTGCTTGACTATTCTAGTTGATGTTTAGTTTGCGGCCTTCCCGCAAATTATTGTTTTGCCAGAAAACAAACTGGAAATCTCTGGATTAAACAAGTTGTACCACACCATTTTAATCTTTATCATCAGTAATTATTAAAAATATTACTTACTCTTGTACGTTGGACATCGATACAGTAAATTTTATTCCATTATCATTAAGAATAACCTCCAGATCATTCTTATGTTCTGGACTAGACATAACATTCACAAAGTCTAAAATGGGAGCCGGATTTGTCCAGAAATCATATCTTCGATCATTTTCTTGTATATTACGAAGTACTTGAATATCGTTTGCATTTTCAGGTAATATTTTATACAATGTATAGTTATCAAACTTGAATTTTGCACTTATTAAAGTAAATGTCAGAAAAAACACAATATTCCTGATCATATTGATATTAATCCAGTCACGGACAAACTGAATGTTATTGATAACAACCTTAGTGTAACTGTTTATCGGTATTAATAATCTAATTGTAAATTGAGTAAGTTTAAGATAAAACTAATGAAATTAATACCGGTTCTTATCTATATAATTGACGGCGTAGTAATCTAGATATGAGTTACCTTAGGATAAAATGAAGACATATTTAGTTTTACTATACGTATTTATTTAGTATTTTAATAACAATTTTCGTTTTGTATTAGTCTGGTATGTACTTCACTATTACAGTAAACATCCTTATAACACGGTACTCCTATAACGCATTTTCATATTTCGCGATTTCAGTCCCTCGTATAACGGGTATTCCCCATATAACGCGGGGACTGCACACGTTAAATTTCTGAATGTCACTGAAATTTATTATGATTTGTACGCACATATTACGTTCAAACGTGAATCATTCTACATAACGCGTTATATGGGGCGCATATCTTACAAGCGCGAGAATACTTCAACAATGTGTTTTCTATAACGTGGAACCAATCAACCGTGTTGTATGAGTGATGACTTTACATTCAATTTTATAATTTATAGTAGAGAACTTATTTACTTCTGAAACAAACAACTAACTTTTTTTTAATTTTGTGTCTGTTGTCTTGATTATTTATCAATAGACAAGTACGTGAACCTTCTTTGCATTTGTCATATCGATTCTAAAATCTACTTGGTCCTAAGACCAAGACATCAATTTGCATACGATGTTTCCTTCATTGTTGAATCGTTAGTTAGTTTAAGTGTTAACTTCAGACGTATTAATAAAAATCTACTTTGCCCAGGTTTCAATGACATCAACGTTGAGAATCGTTCATTTAACCACTACGCTAAACTAAGTTCATTTATTTTTTCCTCCTGTTTAAAATTATTTATATATTTACTTATATATATCTTATTTAGCGAATTCATTATAAAAATATAGATCGTTACAGAGACCGTGTTAAGCACTCGCAACCTCTTTGTTGAAGTAAAGTAAAGTAAAAGATCCTTTATTCATCTAGGTAACATAATTTACACTTATGACTCGTCAGTAAAGAAATAAATATTAATGCTTCTAATTACATTTAATGCCATGTTCTCAAATAACGGTTTAGAACGGAGAGTAGAACTGGGATCTTAAGGGCATTATGTCCCAAATTCGTTCTGCCCCTAGGTACAGCAAATAACCTTCGTTTCAAACTTATCCGTTTGGTATCAAGCTAAAACTTTAACAACGTAGGGAAGCTGTAACTCCCGTTGGGTTTTTAGCTTGTCGTTGTATATAACCGTGTTAATTTATTCTTAATGCGCTTCAACATGAGACAGTACTTCTTCTCATGCGGTAAGGTACGATATGTTTTAGTCTATAAACTGAAATCTATAAATGAAACAACTTATTCACTTGTTATCTTTATTCTACAAAACTTTAGCTAACTTCGCCTCTCGAATAACAGACATAACAGAATCATATGTCTCTTCACAAGTTGGCTGCACCTGTCCAACTGGTAGAAGATAACCCCAAGCACCATTGTCACGTAGTGCATATGTCGCTACAATTGGTGGGTTAAAGCGAAATTTAACCCAATCACCAATTACACCAGTGGCGCCATCTGTTGAAAGACACGTATTACAAAAAAATATTAACGTAAGTGAATTTTCAATATGGTATGACGGGGCACAACAATTAATAACGCTGGATATAAACATACCTAAACATAACAATCAAATAAACAGTATTATTTAGTAGTCGTATTACGTAGTAATACGCAATAAAAAACAATTAACAAATTTAAAAAGTTTGATCTCTGTGGCAGTGTACGTTTTAACGCTGGCAGCATTTCCTCGCTGCATTTCGATACTTATTTGTTGAGCGAGGAAAGCACCAGCTTTGGAGTCAACTACTACCAGGCGCCAACTTAAATGTTTAATCGAAGTTGGAGGAAAGACTCTTATATTTGAGCCGTTTATTATTTTCCGCCTGCTCTGCGGCAGTTCCAGCTTTTTTGTTTGTCCGAGGGAGGAAAGACGGGGCAAACGTGTCCACACAAGTAGAATCCTATACCAAAGCCCGTCACATCTTCCAACGATCAACGACATCACTAACTAATTAATTAGTTGTGGTCAATCAATGTTGAATCTTTCTTTCGTTCTAAAACCTAGGTTTTAGCGTAGTGAAGGGGCGATAAATTAAATAAAAAGGAAAATAATTAAAAACATTACCAAATACATCTCTAGATGTGCCAACTCTGTATTGTGTGTCGTACCGAACAGCGAGAGCTCCCATCGCTCGTCTACCAATCTTTATCTAAAAAACATAAAGTTCAACAACCTATCCTATAATGAATGCTTCTGAAATGATCTTCTTCTGAATGAAAAAATTTTCATAGTGATGTAAATAGTATATTATAATCTTTGGTAATCTTACGGAATTTTTTAAAATGATTTCGTAATTTTCGTTGAATGGTGATGTCCAGAAATGTGTCTGTCATTGGGCGGTTACAGGACTTGTAATTTATATGATATTCATTTTCAAAATATGCTAATCCTGAAGTTTTTGTTGCGTTGAAAATGCACCAATGTTTAAATTTGCATAAAATGCGTATGCGTGACTGTAAACTTTTAATTAATTATTCACATATTTATATTATCAGAAAAACTAAATATTTCGTACCATTATTTCGTGATCTGAGACAGGATAAGCTGGAATTACAAATCTTTGTCCAAAACCTCTAAATGATAACAAAGCTATGAGATTTCGAGATATTCCTTCAATGTATCTAGACATCGCTCTAGTTTCAGGCTCGGAAAATGGTCCGAGACCCACATAATTTTGGTCTGCTGGTCTGAAACTGCCGCCAGTTACTGAAACGAAAATATTTAAGATCAGAAGAACAGCGAGACTTCATTGTCGATTGTGGAGTTTTATTTGTAACGCACACACATAAAACTCCGCTAACACAATGTCATAGTTGCTCATTGATATACAAAAACCCAAGATGCACAATCAACGTCTAATCGAAAACGTCCTCAAAAAATCAGCGCAACATTCTAAATTGTGCGCTCATTTCAAATAGTCTCGCGTCTATAAGTGGAGTCGATGTTATTTATTTGTGTTTTTTTTATAAATAAATTTATGTACTCTTGAACTTTTTTGTGTGTAGTTTTTGACAAATATATTTACGCTATATAAAGTGTGGGTCAGGAGGTAGCCAATTTAACTTTTTTTTTTAATTTAAAGAAAAAACTTTTTAACCGGATTAATGTTATGTATTATTATAAATTTACAACTATTTAACATCCAACACCTTTTGTCTTCAGTACCGTGACCACTCAGCTGTAAAGCACCCGAAAAGTCGGATAAATTTAAAATTATGGTAAATAGTTGTAAATAAAAAAGTCATGTTCGACTCCACTCAATACCTTGTCCTACCGACCACGGTCGGTCGTAAAATTTTATTGCTTTAAGTACGTATACACTGCGTTGTAATAACAACTTTAAGCAATTCGCGTAAGGTTATTTTGCAATAATATATGCTTGTAACATATACTGTTATGGACAGAAATAGTGTTTCGGGACACTTTCGAGCGTTACTTTTATTCGAGACTGTGCATCTTGGGTTTTTTGTATATCAATGTAGTTGCTCTATATATATTATATGATGTCACAAAAAACTTTAAAAGTTAGAGATACAGCTAAGACTATTAATAAGTAGTATTTTTTTAAATCTACTATGTAATTTTGACCAGTGTTGGCCTAGTCTTCAGCGTCCAAAGCTCGTCCCTGACGTTGTAGTTTCGATCCCCGGCTGAGCACCGATGGACTTTCTTGCTATGTGCGCATTAACATTCTCTCGAACGATGAAGGAAAACATCGTGAGGAAACCGGCTTTTAAAGGACCCAAAAAGTCGACGGCGTGTGTCAGGCACAGAAGGCTGATTTATTTTATGTATTTAATTTAAACGTTTTTAATATAAAGAAAACAAACCTAATGTAACATTTGAGTTACTAAATAGTATTTTGATTATTATATTTTTTGACTTTAAAAAAATCGCAATTTATTACAATATCAGTGACTGTTTCATTCAGAAACAAACTATGCGATTTAATAATTAAATCATGCCATCGCGTCCAAGCACCCGAATGGAAAAGGAATCAGTTGAAGTAGCCTTCATGCCAATGTCCTCTCCCATCAAAATGAAATCTGCTGATATAATCAGCATCCCAATATCCTCTATCTTTAGAGATTTTTTAAAAGTAGAGAATATAACCTATTTGAACTTTATTAAGTTAAATATTCACCTCCCCACTGCGAGTTCCAGTTCTTTGTAAGATCAACACCAACTGCGGAGCCTGTAGGTCGTCGATTCTTCGCCCAAAGCCGGACCTGCAATATTAATGAATGTTTTACTTTGATCTCTATTGATTCTGACTTACTTTAATATAGCAGCTGGGGTACTGAGTAACTTCAATTCGTTTATAATATTCAGTTTACTTGAATTATTTCTTTGCCAAAATAACGTCAACAGTATGACGACGTTGGAGGAAGCGAAACTATTTAAAAGCCTGCCTCCGTCGATTACAAGTGCCAACAAAGTTGGCACCCTGAACTCCCGTTTGGCGTTGACTGTCAATAAATTATAGATTTTTTTGTTAAATTAAATTACTATACTTCATTCATTGTTGTTGTTTCTGTGTCTTTTTTTTTGTGTGGTGTGTAACTGTTAATAGTGAATGACAACAAATCAATCATATTTTATTATATTTGTGTTTATAAGTTATATCAAAAATTAAGATTCTATAATCATGTTGAGGAATGTTCTTTAAAAATTATCTTAGCTTTAGGTTTCAAGTACACCGAAGGATATATTAATTATACATACACGTACCATATATTACACTTTATAATTCACTCAACCCACTATCAGAAGCAGTGAAAGGTTGAGAAAAACAATTATAATAAACAATGACGAACGACCGAACGAACGAAAGACACGAACGAACGAACGAACGACCGAAAGAACGAACGAAAGAACGAACGATGAACGATTATTATGATTTATAATAATATTTATTATTACTATGTAGGCTAAGAAAATTGTAAATACTGTATTTTAATAAACAACTTTTTAATATTACTCACAGCATCATTGGTGTATTCGTGTCCATCAGGGTTCACCATTGGGAAAATATGCCATTCGAAGTCCTGCGAAGCTGCTAACGCTTCGGGGTCTTCACCCTTAACGAGCTGGTCAACCAGGTATGTAACGACGGTTGGAGAGAGCCAATCCGCGCCGATCTGCCCTCCTTCTATCATAAATACCTTTCTACCGGATCTCCTGGATATTTTGACACCAGTGATGTTTCTACCTGAAATTTTAGTGTCAAAAAGGATCAAATATTTTTCCGTGAATCAAACCACTTTTTTTTCATTGTACTTATACTAATAGTCTTTAACAAAGGCTTGTATGATCTTTAATTTGCTGCTTTGCTTTATTCCATGGGATTCCGATGAATCTGGTGCCGCAGGCTGCACCACATATTCTCAAGTTATCAACGACTAAGCTACTTAGTAAAATAATCAGTTAAATATGTATAAATTATTGATTGTTTATGTTAGCAACGTTTTTTTTAACGATTTTGATATTTTTTAATTTGTGGAAATAACAGTTAACAGAAGTTGTCAGTAGTACAATCATGAACTTTATATTACCTTCATATGAAGTTCCCGCATGAATTATTGACACTATATTACTATGTGTTTCAGCTAAATAGTAGAACCACTTATAAATATCTTCCAATGTTTGATAATTTGTCCAGTACATCTCATTTCTTACATCGCGTTTCTTTCTCCATATGATTTGGTCATCTAAGAGCTCTAAAATAAAAACAGGGATAAACCAGAATAACGTTATTGTTAAGTTTATTATCTATATAATTTACATAACTTGACTCGATAGCCCTTCAGGCACGCAATTTATCAGATCTGTGGCCAAGAAGCTGAGCAGCAGGGGAGTATCTAATTCCTTTCAAAGGGACTTTGTTTCGTGGGTTTGGCGTTTCCCACCGAGCCCGGGCGACAATTGCTCCAGAAATATCCTCATGATATTTATGGGCGAGTCATGCGGTCTCCGACCCAACAGTCAAACTAATTGACATGCTAAGAAAAGCAATCGAAACAAGTTATATTATATTTGTAAATTATTTATTTGTCTTAACTTTATATGTTACGAATGATGTGGTGTCATTGCGACGAAACTGCAGATTTAGGAACCAGAAATTGACTGATCATATTTGGCACAGAAGGCTCACCACATAGTTACTAAAATAATAATGATAAAGAAAACAGATTCAATATATAAGGCCAAAAAGCTGGGTATTTTGTGGTTTAAATTGATCCATTATGGCGATGGTCATCCGACCCCAGTTCCTCAAGCGATTAAAACTTTTAAATTACATAAATTGTAAGGTCACAAGTAATAAAACTTTAAAATTGTCCAACTAACTTTAGCCAGATGTAATCACTTTAATCTTTAGTTCAATTTTTGCAGTTGGAAAAGTTACTTTTCTTTGAAATCGTGATGACACCTTGGAAATTTTTAATGAAACTCTGAGTGATTTATCTTTAATCATTATGTAATGAAATATTATTTTCGTTACTTTTACTAATTTCAAGAGCATTGACGTATTTATTGTCTATAAATAGTTTATAAATTAATGGTTTAATTTTAATAAATCAAACAGATTTACAGCAAGAGCAACTTATGCTTATTCTCACGATATATGTTTAAAGATACGTTGGACGTCACTTAAGCATGTTGCTCCTGTCAAGCTGAGATTGTAGTACGCCCTTGGTCTTACGCCAGTAAGCCAGGTAAGTACGTGTAGATTACTTTGTAAACGAAAAGGCCAAAGTGTAAGGCTGTTTTTTTTAATGCGGATTGGAGTTCGTTTTTATTTAAAAATAATTGTAAGGCCGTTGTACAACACACATTAAAAACCCTGCGTGCAAATATGATGTTAGTAGTCTTTGTCCGATTTAAATTCAAACAACTGAAAAGTGTAATTATTATGCAAGGTGCAAAGGTAAATTATAAAAATAATTTATAATACTTTCCTTTCAGTAGGAGTACAGTTTTCATAGACAAACAACTGAAAACAACAAACGCTGAAAGAAGACAAACTGAGAAAAAGTTATAAGAAGTTCCGGAGATTAGTGCGTTCAATTAAACAAACTCTTCTCTATTATATTGGAAATGATTTAGCATCTAATTTTACTTGATAATCATATTTTTAGTTTGTGATCTACATAGTACATACCTACTTAAAAAAATATTGTTCAAAGGTTAAAAGTTGTAAATGGTAATCGGCAGAGTACCTTTTATGCAGAATTTCCTCCCTGTCTTGCAATACATGTGCTAAAAATTATTACATAAAACTTACTGTTGTATGTCCTGTAGCATAACTTCATATGTGACACTTCTCTTCTTCAGGGAGTGCTCGAACTCTATACGTTTTGCCGGCGAAGCGACGACACTAACATATTCGTCCTTCCGAACTGGCGGTATCCAAAAATCCAATCCATCCGATTCTTCATACAGATCTCTCAAAAAGTCCACATGATCCTCTGCACTTGGGTGTAGTTTGTATAAGGCATAATTATCATATCTTACTTTTTCTGCTAAAACAAAAGGTAGAACACCAATTAAAACTAATTTTAGTAACATTTTGCTAAACGTACTACAGAGTTAATTGATTCTACTCTAGTATCAAATGCTTCAATATTAATTTTATAATATCAATAAATTTTGGACTTTCAAATTGGTACGTTAAGTTTATTATTGCTTGTGTATTATTTTGTTGATAATTTGATATCTAATCACATTCCTACTTCGATTATTTCGATATAATTGCTATTTGAAATGATAATATTGTTGATTTTAGGTTACGGTTGTTAACCGAAAAAACATAGCTATATCTTTTTTATAGAACAAGGGGAAAACGGGCTCGAAACTTACCAGATGGACACTCACATTGCCAGAACGCCCGAAAGTTCCCTTGGACCTAAAGTCGAATGGGTTCGGAAAATACTTCAGTAGGTAGCTGGTTCCACATAGTGGTGGTGCGCGGCAAAATGCCTTAAAAAACGCTCAGTTGTGGAACAACCGACGTTGAAATGATACGGGTGAAATTTCGTTTTCTGATTTCGTATATGAAACTCATCTACATGGTTTATTCCGAACAACAATAGTATTATATACTGCTCAAAACAATTAGCGGAACAAGATTTTTCTCCTTTCTATTGCTTAAACTAAAATTAGATTTAAATTAACTTGTACTATTTTTACATTTTTTTTTGACCCGATTTTTTTAATGCAAGATAATCAGGCCGCATACTGCAGCCATCACATCAGATTACTTACGACAGCAGGAAATCCTGTAATGGAGTGGCTTAGAGCCTACTAAATCCAATTGAACACATTTGGGACTTCTTACAGGGATGGAAGCGTCCGATTGCACCTCAAAACTGCAGAGCTCACCTGCATAGAGGTTGATTGAAGAATGGGAGCGAATTCCACAAGAAGATATTCGGAGGATCATACGAAGCATGCCGCGTCGTTGTCAAGCCGTGATCAGGGCTCATGGAGGCCACACACGTTACTGAAAGTCACTAAAGACGAATATTCAAACGATATAAGAATATTTCTTTGATGGACCTTTTTTATCACCAATTAGTTTTTCGTCTACAATGCACATTTTAATTTTTTTTTAATAAAAAAAATACAAATTGATTTTTTTTATTAATTGTAGTAATTAACAAATTAACAAGGTAAAAAATAGCGTACAAGTTAATTTAAATCAAATTTTAGTTTAAACAATAGAAAGGAGAAAAATCTTGTTCCGCTAATTGTTTTGAGCAGTATATATATTCGCAAGGTTGCCTTAACAGTTATTTAAACAAAACTTGCCAATATCAATTAGCTTCGGCAAACTTTAAAACAATATTTCGCCAAGTTCTTTAAATCATGAAATTGCTAAATAGTCTTAGATATTATCACAGCCGAGGAATCGAACCTACGTCCTCGGGGATTAGAGTGACACGCTGAAGCCACTAGGCCTACACTGTTCTAAATTAAAATTATGCATATTGTTTTGCTTGTGATGATAAAAACTATGGAATAGTCGTTTTTGTATTTTTAAGAAACGAGAACCAAATACCATTTAACATTAAACCAAACGACTGCAAGAAATTGCAAACAAATTCTTCAACGCCACCATTAATTTGCGGCAAAAATAAAACCTGACGTCAAAACTTCAACAGTTAAAAATGAGGCGCTACCGAACCGTTGCTAATTACTGCAAGCAATCAATCTTTTATTCGCTAATTGTCGATGTGGCTACATTTGACAGTCCTTAATTACGATGAATAAGTCCATTACCGCGTTATTAAGTTAATTAAGAAATATTTCGTCGTTCATTCCCATTTGTTATATCACGCTATATATAATAGAGTGACAATAATAGTTTTATTACACAAAAAAACATGGTTGCTATTCGTACAGCTAGTAGCTGCTAGCTCACTCTAGGGACATCCAATTTAATATGAAAAGAATATATAAATGTTACATAAACTTTCAGTACGTACACATACAGAATGTATGTTAGTATTTGTTTGTATGAGAAGTACATCAGTGTGTATGTGCACGCGCATTGTTTTGCGCTGTTATTAAACTGGTAAAAATAAGTGTTATTAAACTTAAACAAATTTTAATTAATCTTCTGCATTGCTTTTAAACTTAGTAATATAGAGTTTGAAACGAATAACAAAAACTACTTTAATTAACGTTGTCTCACATTATTTCAAATAATTACTCAGCCGGCACCGCTAATAATAATAACATATATATAGAGTAATGTTACTCTAAGTAATTAATTAATGTATTATTTATTTATTTATAGCATACATAAGCCTTTGTTATACCCCCATAACCTTCACAAATAGGTCGCTCTGGAGAAGAGTTGCTGCGAGAGCAAAATCAAAATAAAATTAATTTATTCAGTTGACTCACATGATCACTTTGAATTGTCAAACGATGCCTGTTCGGAATCGCGACCAGCACACAAGGAAAAAGGCAAGAACCTCGGGCTAGATTTTTTTGATCTTCTTAAGTTATTTACAATGCTTATATTAGTTACAATTAAATTAAATAGCCGGAGCAAATTATTTATATTATTCAATCCAAGCTTCCTTATCTTCTAGGTAATCGGATTTTTTATAATAAGCTTTCCTAGAGAGCTTCTGTTTTATAATTTTCTTAAATTTATTATTTGACAATTTTAACTCATCACTTGGTAGTTTATTAAAGAAGCCTATAGTTTGACCTATGAATGATTTATTATCTTTATGGAGCCTAGGGAACAACGATTTTGTTCTTATTTCAAGTGTTATATATAATATGATTGTCACAATTTTTTTCAAAGAAGTGTATGTTTTTATGTGCATATCGACGTAGGAAAGCATATTTGCTGTAAGTAGACAAAATACCTAAAGTGATTTTTTCCTGCCATTAGAATCAGAAAAAAAGCCGCATCGAATGACCTGGGTCCTGTGTCTCTACGATGAAAAAAAATTACATACGCCGTTGAAAACGCCCGTACTTATATTATTTTTAGCAAGATTAAATGCTGTAGTAGACCAAAATCTAGTCATTTCAGACATTTTGCACTTACAGCAAAAGAAAATCTGCATTTTTTTACAAATACTTACTTCTTCCCATTTAAAAACTTAACGCTACTTACAGCATTTCAGCGGCGTGTGATTTTTACATTCGTTTACTTACAGAAGTTTAGGGAACCTAATTTGTTTTTTTACCATTTACGACATTTTATTTCAACCAAACATTACATTACCAAAGACCACGCATTTCTAGATCTAATCATAATTATAAACTAACTTACATCTTGAATTGCAATTAAAAGTACCCAAATACAAAATTTCCTGCATACAGCATATTACCGCCTGTAAATTGATAATATTTCCGGGTACATTTTCTTCCTTAGTTACAGCGTTTTAAAGGTTGGATTTAAAAACTGTTTGCTGTAACTAGCAAACACGTACTATAGTAATTTGGATAAAAAGTTTACATTGCAAATGGTGACTGGCAGTTAAATAAATATATGTTTCAAAAATGGTAGAATATCATGGAAGGAGACACTATTAATTTTTTTCCGAAATTAATAAAGTTTTTTGGCTTGGTGAAAATGCAAATACTTACAGCAAATGTGCTTTCCTGTGAGTCACCGTATAATTGTAAACACCGTTAGATTGTAATCTATCTCGCGACATTGTAAACTGTCGAAAGATTGTGAACCTCAACGAACTGCTTACAATTTAACGTATTATTCGGTAGATTGTAATCTATCGAAGTGAAACCGTCAAATTGTGAAACGGATCGCACCTTGCGCGCTGATTGGTTGAACAGAATATGCCCCGCGCCACCATATTTGTTTGTTAATTCGTTTGTTGTCGAATGTAAATTAATTGTTTTGATGAATGTAAATTGATGTCGTGTTGAAAGTAACTCAAAGTTAAATATGTATTTCCTTAAACATATTTTTTTGTGACTCTCTGAGACCCATTTTGTAAGCAAGGGGCAAGGTACGAGTTGAATACACAGCACAGGGTATGTTTCCGGCATCGTATTTTTTTTTTTTTTTTTTAATTTGTATTCACCTCGCTTCAAGTCTTTCCGGCTCTCTTTGCCTCATCTGCAACTGTACGGCGCCAGGTTTGCCTGACGGCCACACTTCCGCTTTACTTGAGGTTTTCAATCAAGCGCCTATTTGGGATCCCTTCGGAGTGTATGGCCTATCCAAACACCGTACGAGCCGTATGAATTCAAAATTTCATCAAAATCACCTTAATGGCTAAGTCTTCCACAGGCCGTTTCACAAGGCATTTTCTTTTGCGAACTAGCGACCAGTGGAGTTGAATCCCGGTGGGGGTCTTCCCAAAAGAGATACGACCTCCAACTATTCAAAATAGAGGCCGGCAACGCACCCACTCTAAATGGGTGTCTATGGGCTGCGATGACTACCCTTTTTGGGCGTCCGGCAGGCTCGTTTGCCCCCCCTATCATATATATAAAAAAGTATGAATGAAATAAAAATCCTTACCTTTAGTAATAAACTTTTATTTTCTGTATTTACAAAAATTAACACAAATTACAAAGCTTAACGTCCGTTTTACAGCGATTACGACTATTTAGGGGATAGATTCGCTAATGGCATTCCAATTCGGTATCTAAATGCAATTGCACGGCTAATTAGCGTACAATGAAACTTGCTGCAATTCACTGGTTACTAATTCACATTGTGTAGCTAGTATTTAAGATTCTTAAGTCAATTTTTATCTTCCTCAGTCGCAGTCTTTATGTCTGAAGGTCGTGTTAGTGGCCGCACAACTTCCTCCACTTTCCCTTGTCTTCAGTAAGCCTCTGCACCTGGGTGATGGTAAGATCCGTAAGGGTTTTTACTTGATTGGTCCAGCGAGTTGGGGATCGGCGTCGAGATCTGGTGCCCACTCTGCCAGTCACGATCAGTTTTTCTAGGCTTTCTGGATCTCTGCGTGTTACATGGCCGACAAGCTTAAGTTGCGTTGGTAACAAAGTGTAGAAAGACGATTTTTTACTTGTAACCGTCTTAGTATGGACACACGTTTGTTTCCTTAGCTGTCCATGGAATCCTTAGCTGTCCATCGCCTCCAACACCATATTTCCAGAGCATCGATTTTAAGATCTCCGTATTGTCCAGGATTCACCGCTATAAAGGAAAATCGGACTAGTATCTTAACCAATTTCTTCTTTGTTATTAAGGAAATGTTTATATAGAACATACACAATTTTTGTTAAATTTACTTAAATCTAATCGTAAGGATAAAACAAAATAATATACAGATAAGTCAGCTCTTCGGTCTCCTGTGATGTCGACTAACCTTTTTGCTATTTCCTTAAAAAGCCTTGTAGTGCTAGCACCCTACGAACCAAAAATTATAGGATAATTAGTATCTGATCTCGCTGTGTCTCGTCGAACAAGCAATTAACAATTTGGTAAAAAAAGTGCTCCTGTGTTTGTCCTTTTTAACATATTACGTTTTGAGTATTTTATGGCTCCGGAGTTAAAGCAATAATTTTAATAATAGAAAATCTAAATACGCAAAAAAGTAAATAAGGATGGTAAGTACAATAGTTAAAATAATATCTGAACAGCCCTGCGATTCTGTAACTCACTTTTCGAACTCACACAGCGGTTTTCGCATCGGCGGTCGCTCTCAAATCAGTCGTGAAGCAGTCATTTTATGATTTGGCGTTCTGAAAATGTGGGAGCTTGTAGTTTATTGTTTATTATTATATATTATAGTATTTAGATTTTCTATTATTAAAATTATTGCTTTAACTCCGGAGCCATAAAATACTTCAAAACGTAATATGTTAAAAAAGGACAAACACAGAACCACTTTTTTTACCAAATTGTTAAATTGCTTGTTCGACGAGACTTACAGCGAGATCAGATAGGTACTAATTATCCTATAATTTTTGGTTCGTAGGGTGCGTAGCACTATCGCAAGGCATTTTACAGGAAATAGCAAAAGGTTATCGACATCACAGAAACCGAAGAGCTGACTTATCTGTATATTATTTTGTTTTATCCTTACGATAGAAAGATAAAAACGGAACCATACAGTTTAATAAATTAATAAACCAGCCAAACCCTTAAAGATAACTGCGTAGTTAATATCCATACATCGTAAATTTAAGACAAAGCTAATAAACCCCAATAGGTCGGTCACAGACGAGCGACTTTTACCAAAATAGCTCGTGGCGTCGCTAATTGTGATAAATTGTCGCGCCGTTGTCGTGACGTCATCGTTTGTCTTTAGTAAGGCTATTTACTTTTCACTTGCCACTGGTTGGAGGTATTTTATATAATGGCGGTGAATAAAATAAAGATTTCCGAGAAGAACCCATTGCATGATAAGACTTTGTAAGTATTACAGATATTATCATTATTAGCATGTTTGGAAGAGCGTTCCAATTCTTAAAAGGCCTGCAACGCACTCGCGAACCCTCTGGCATCGAGTGTCCATGGGCTATCACTTAACACCAGGTGAGCCTCAGTTTACCTAGTTCTACAAAAAAAAATCAAGTTATTTCATGCAATACGAAACATCTACGAAATTTTGTATGTAATTTTTTTAGTAGTTAATATATAATATTGTAGTTGTTACTCACTCTGCCACCCAAAAAGTATCATCGCCTTCCGAAATAAGAAAGTTCCAATGCGAACTACAGCATATAATTATTACTATTAATTTACTATGCTACTACTATATAGTTATGTTGTAATTTCATATGTAAATCAAAACTTCAACAAATTATCTCAGAAAAATTTTGCATTGTAACTGGCAGAATCTTCTAACAAAATCGTATTTGTACCTACATAATCGTGCAAATAAATAAAACAAAAGTTTATTCAAGACTTTAATATAATTAAAATAAATGTACAAACGAACTAGGATTCTGTCCTGGCTGGCCTGACTTCCCATGGCCAGACATTTTAAAGTATTTTGGAAATACATATAGCTAATGGTGAATGAATTTTTGAAATCGTCCAGTTTTTGAGTTTATTCCTTGAAAACATACACAATATCTTTCCTCTTAATATTAGTTTAAGCTGAATTCTTGATACCCTTTTAATATCCTTTAATTATGTCGTGAACAAAGATTAAATTTAAGCCCAAATAATGAGTTGTATGTAAAATATGAATATTGTAAACCAATTATTTTATTATTGTACCGAATGTCGACGCTTTTTTATAATAAATAATGTAATATAAATGTAAATTACCTTGATTAAAAAAATTAATATTACATAATTACCTAGAAATTAAAAGTTAATCGTTTTAAATAAATATAATTTTTTTTTTAGAAAAAAGTTTAATTTAAAGTTTAAAATCAACATGTATTAATTATTTGGCACAAACATAGCGAGAACTAAAAAAATAAATTTAAAATCTAATAAAATATTGAAGAAACTGAAAAATTCAATAAATTATATCCGTATAATTGCAAGGCGTGTGCGCACATTTCCTACACGATGTTAGCCTCGTAGTTTGTCAATCAATAGTTACATTTAGGCTTAATTCAGTGCGTAAACCGCGCAATTACAGCTAACCACGGAGTTAAGCCGGCATTAAACTAATTCTAAACACGAAACACTCTAATGGTGCGGTTTGTAGATTTAATATCGAGTCAATTTGGATTTAACATGGTTGACATTCCGAAGTGAATGGTTCAGTAGGTAGTTCAGCTCTCCTAACGATACAGAAAACTTTTCTATCATAAAACTTTTTAGTCACCTACCCTGAAGTAATAGATCACTGCTGTGTAATGATTTCAAGGGGCATGTGATGACATTTTTACTTTATAGTTTGGGAGAGTATTTAGTCATGTTTTGAGAACAATTATAACGGCTCTTATTACTATGACATGATTATAACTATGACATTTGCATGCCTATATTGACAATCTAAATGCACCACTTTCTTTGCAAATAAAAGATTTTTTATTATTAATGTTCTTATTAATCTTTTTTATTATAATTAGATTTGTTATAAATGTTCTGTGCGTTTTTTATTAATCCGAAACGGTTTGATTTTGATTTTTGTTGGATTTAGGAATGGTTTAGATTTTTTATCTGTATTTTAAACATGTGTAAAGAAAGAAAGAAAAATCTTTATTATACACAACTTACAGGATGTTTAGGTAAAGTAACGTGCACTAGCTCCCACACTAGGATTCCCTATGTTGTGGGCTGCCAATCTCTTCCTTTTGACATGTAATCTGTATTTGACACTTGCATTTTCGGTTATGGGAACTTTAAACTTGTATACACTGGTATTGTCTTTGATTAACATAACTTTTATTCATTTAATAAAACACTATTTTGGTCAAGGTGACCACGCACGCTGTAAAGCACGCGAAACGTCGGATAAATTTAAAATTATGTTAAATAGTTGTAAATTTATAATAATACATAACTTCAATCCGGTCAAAATAGTGTTTTATTAAATTGTATACACTGGTATATTTTTTTAAATCTTTTTACATACATACTCAAATGTAGATCAACCTCTTACTTCTGCGTCTAGACTGATTTTATCGAAATTAAAAATCTTTTTCTTTTACTGTCAACTGATAAGAATCATCTCTTTATAGTCCATGAATCAAGGGTGTATTAACAATTTTTAAACTTAAGCTACAAATGAAACTTTGCCCTTTGGATTAAGCATCTAGTTAGATTTATGCATATAATACAATGTATACTTACGAACGTTTGCGTCGGGTTTATTAATTTATTAAGTGATTTGTATTTAAAAAGACAACTAAGGAATGACAAGCACAACTTGAAAATACAACTAGACATTTTGTCCTTTCAACGTTTCAAGACACAGGACAAACTTTACATTTTTTTTACTAAGACCAATGTTGTAACATAACACAGTTAAATTGTGTAAGCCGGTGCATTTGTAACTTAGCAACATCAAAACAATGAGATAATCTCTTAGCCGATTCCAAAAACGTGTTATCGACGAAATCTTATTTAAATGATGTTTTTAAGCTATTGCATAGCTTTTATCGCGGTCTTTGAGCGCGGCGACCGAATCAAGAAATTCCGTAACGAAAATAAAAACCTAACACACGATGACGTAATATAGGGGCTGCCAAAACGCGTCAGAGCGGGACAGAACGCATACTGCGTATTCACATATCTCTGACGAGATCGGTGACGTAGGGTAAGCGCGGTGGGTACGCGTTAAAAGTAATTAAGGTTGTGAATAAAAGTACTTGTAAGTATATAGATACTTTTAAAAATAATACATATAATAGTATTAATCGGTTATATTGGGAATAAATAGGGCGCAACTGCGTTTCTCTGTGAATACAAAAGAATCAACATTTAAAGCCATATAGGCTAGGTTTTATAAAGTAAAAAAATATAATGAAAAAATTAAAATATCTTACATATATTATGTCAAGTGACATAAATTAAACATCGTCGATCAGACGGCAAAGACAACATTACAAAAGAGTTTATATAAAATGCAATATATACAAGAGTTTGTATAGGAAAATATATTATGTTTTCCTTACATACATATAAAAATAACTTAATATATGCAATGGGCTATGGGCATGTGTATTGTGTATATTTGATTTCAACAACGCTTTAGATTCGGACAGGATTCAGTTTAATTACGCTTTTCACAAGTGTGTTATTGTACAAGGCAAAGCAAAAAACATTGTTGGAAGACCAGGGTTGAGAATGGCACAGTATCGGCAGAAAAAGTTGTACAAACTTTCCTCCCTCCTTACTGTTTGTGTAAAAAAATATTAGATCTTGAGTTCAAGTCCGTAGTTTACACAGCTTTTGATCAGAGGTTACTTAATATAAATGCATTGCACCTCTTAAACGCCTCCATTTTAGTTTTAAAGTAATATATACCAAAGAATATTTGATTTCGTAGAACAGAATAATCATATATTTATCAATACAGTTAAATATCTTTCGTATATTTATAAAAATGTACGGTTACGAATCTTTATATAATCAAATCATCCACGATCGCGTGAAAATCCAAATAATATTAATGTTCAGGTAAAATTTAATTCATACACGATTTGTATGACAAATTGCATCAAAATTACTTTCGTATTGACTTCCTACTTTCATACTTTCTTCTTATCATAACACTTTATTGTATAAAAAAATCTGTGGCGCTAAAATGTTTGGACAATCAGATTTTAGTATCTGTTTTGTAATGATTTTGATTTTGTAAAAGCCTTCTTTAGAATGCGACTCAGAGATTCTGTAACATGGCTTTGTAGGAACTATTTGAGGGTATTGCTTACCCAGTCTCTGAATAGCAGAGATTCTGGTGTGGGTCGAGTCCCACATAATCCTGCAACTATTGGAGGCAAATGTGCCAATCCACCTCGGACATTAAAAAAAAAAGATCAGCCTTCATGGCCGACACACTGCGTTGACTATTTGGATCTGGATGGTATCACGATGTTTTCCTTTACAAAGTTGCTGGTGCACAGCTGTTCATTATTTTAAACTATTTATGCTTGTTCCTTCTGTTCTGTGGTAGTTGTGGGTCTCGTATCTCTTATCTCTATAGTTAATGCTAATTGACGGGACGACAACCAGAACTATGAGCACTTCCTATATTAGCAATTGTATTTTTACTACATCACGTTGCGAATACTTAACATACGAAAGATTGCTAAGGGGTGTTTCGCAATACATCGCTGTTAATATAATATTCTAGGTGAAATTGTTCATCACGTACCTCCCAAATATACACGGGTATGTTGGACTCGACCTACCTTACTCATCTTACTGCTGTTATGTACATACGAGTATACGTATATACATATCTTTTTGTTTCTGTGAAACTCTTTTAGAAGACATTTAATATCCAAACTTTATATTTAATTTCACGTTTTTCTGTTTCTACTATATTAATGTAGTTTCTTAATAAATTCATTACATAGCAGACAAACTGTAAGTCCAGTCTGGTCCATTTATTGTACCCCATCTAAATGGAAATAAATATATCCTTGACTATCTGCTAGACTGGTTGAGCTATATAAAACCTTAGGTGTATAGGCAGGCTCTGTATTTCTGGTTCAGAAGTAGTGGCATAACGTTCGAACGTTATGTCACTTACAAATTTAACATATTCCTTTAGGTAATTCTATCAAATAAAATCTAAAGATTTGAGACCCGATACTTTAATCGTTTCCCTTATAGTAGTTGACTTATAGTATTAAATAGCTAAAGTAATTGTATTCTAGGCAAATTATAAAATGTTGCGTCGTGAGATATTTATGATAAGTACCATAAGGGTATTTTAAAGGTTCAACCTTGAGCTTTATTGCCTCTTGAGTTGCGCACACGTTTCCAAATTGGAGTACATTCGAGTGGAGGGATAATTATGAAAATTGCGTACATTTTTCGTTATTTGACTTAAACTGATCATCAACGGAACATTAATTTAATTTCTTGGAGAATACTTTTAGTACATTACTGGGTAGGTTCGCTTTAAAGAAAATATCTTTTTAAACAAAAAATATTTAATAATTAATGTTATAGGGCGCTACGGACTGGTTGTTTTATTTAAGTTATACTGCTTTAGGCGCGTTATGAAAAATTTATGAGAGTGAAATTTTACGATGCGCGCGCACCGTGACACAAAATTAACAGAATGAAGTTGCCCACGGAAGATGCTACGGCATTGGACATAATTTAAAAACAACATTCGAATAATAATAGAATGTATGTTACGCTTAATGTAAGAGAATAATAATAAATATTTATTGATTTAATTTTTCAAATGCAAACTGAACTTTATTGACTATAATGACTCCTTTTCCAGTCTTTGATTATTTAATGGTAATTAATTATTTGCGTGCAATCAAAACCTATTTTTAATAATGCCAAAGAAGTATAACTTCTTACGCGCGTAAATAAGTACACGCACCCTTTTTTTATTTATTGTATACATAGTCACAAGAAAAAAGAAGTTTACAATAGTATTTACTTATAATTATACTAAGACCAATGACATAGGTACATTAATAAAATGATAACCATTATATAACAAACTAACATTATTATTAAATTAACATAGTAAGCTTGCTGAACGTAGCTATACGTTTGTTCAATCGTAAATAAAAATTTAGATTTAAAGCGTTTAAAATCGCGTTAAACGCGTTTTACAAAAGTGTTAGTACAAACTACATTAATCACTCGAGTCCGTCCGTGCAATATCGCGGTTGACTTCATCTTCAAATAATTCCCTTTGTTCTTTACTATTTACAGTTGAGGTTAACACGTGTGGTACAAGAGATAACCTCCTATATTATGGTACTACATATATTTTATTATTTATAATTCGTGTAAGCAATACCGAAACAAATAAATGCGTTCTTCCGTTGGGCATCTTGTTAACCTGTTGTATTAAACATTAAACATGCTTTTTCCCTAAGACTTCAGTCTTCATACTACTGAAGTATTTCCAAACTAATTCGACTTAGGGTTTCAAGAAGAGAGCGTGACAATTCTTATAAGGCCGGGAACGTACTCGCGAGCCCTCTGGCATTGAGAGTGTCCATGGGTATATCAGATGAGCCTCCTGCCCGTTTGCCCCCTGTTCTATAAAAAAAAGTCTACTTTAATATTCCATGACGTCTCAAGTTAAAATCGATTAAGTATAGTCGTTAAACAATTATTGAAATCGACACTTTGTGAGTCCTTGCTATAACCGAGTCTGAGGATTTACTACCAACTTAACAAAATTCTAGTTAATAATACCAAAAAAATCAATGCAGCTTGAAAGTATTTATTGTATATATAATAAAAATAAGTGCTAGTGTAATGTAAAAAAATTCGTTTAAATTATTATACAAAACTTTTAGTTTGTACATATACAAATTAGGTTTAAGGACTTAATTTCTCAAAAAGACAAAAAATATCACTTACATGAGAATAATACTTTAGATTAACATAACATTGTAGTCGTTTTTAAAATAATCACAATAAAAAGATAGCCGTACATACAATAATCTTAAAAAAAAAAATCGGTTGTCTGTAAAGTCGGTTTACTGACGATAGTTGAACTGACAACGTCATACAAAAATATTAGGATGGCATTTTTCAAAAAAATATTAAATTTTATGGAAGGTATTTTGTATGGATATAGAGAAGGAGGTAAATGGAAATCACAATTGAATTGATCAAGTTACATTTATTTGTACGCATAAATACAATTATGTCAATTTTAAATGTAACCCTCAGAGGAGGTAAGCTCAGAGAGAGGTAACTAAGGAGGTAACGCCTAGAGCGAGGTAAATGAGTATGTTTTTGTGTAGTATGAATTATAAAGTTGTCACGTCAAAAAGTAACCAAAGAAATATGGATTAAAAGTAATTATAAGAAATGAATTTAAAAGTAATTTTGTTTAACATATTCACTTAGCTTCGATTTGAATGAATTGAAAAAAGTAATATTTTTTATTTTTGTGTATAGTTTACTATACAGCTGTGCGATATGCAACAAATAGTTTATTTATTCAAGCAGACAATCGTAAATCCAAATAATTCTTATTGTGTTAGTTACAATATTGTACTAAATATTATATGTAAGTAACTTTAAAGTATATCCGATTGGATAAATAAAATCGAAAATGGCCCATGCAGTCCATTGCCATGGCCCACGTAAGGGCAATCCAGGGCAAATTACCGCCAGCATAATGTTGCATATAGTTCATACTGGTGGTTAAACAGGTATGGACAAGCGTGCCCGCCAATTGGCCATACCTCACTTAAAATCAGGTGGACCATGAATGAAATGAAAATGAAATAATCATGGTCAAACGTCTGTACAGTACAAAAATTTCGAGCTGTCTTTTTTCTCGCTTAATCTCATACATTGGACTAGCGATTGTAGCCGTACATCACGATGTGTCGTTAAGGGCAGGAGGTGGTCCGATAAATCAGGGAACGTCGTCTGCGTCGGCTGCTTGCATCTAATGCGTGTAATGAATGAGATCACAACCAATTGTTTGCTTTAGTACAAAGTAAATGTTAGAACAATGTTTGTTTATACAACGATTATTTGTAGGGAATATAAAGGCGAATTGAAAGACTTTATGATGTGTTCGTGGTGCGAGGCAGAGTTCGTTTTTATTTAGTTTTTATTATGATTTTGCGTGGTATATACGTAGGCTAATGCTGTTAATGAAGAGTTGAAGGGTACCTATGGACCAGATTTCGCAGTTTATCTGCTGTAAACTTTACATTATACATATTTTGCATTTTTTCTGATAATTTATATTTTATTCACAAAAAACGCAATCCTGTCCTAACAGGTGACCCTTAATCGACAAGAATGCAAATATAGAAAAAAAAATTACACAAGAAACAAAAAACACACATAGAAAAAACAAAATGAGACAATAAAAATACTAAAAATTTACCAACTACTATAGGCAGTAACAAATAATAGAACTTTGGTCCTTTATCTCAATGGACAATAAAATAAGTCCATTAATCTATGTAATTCGTTAGCGAATCATATGTGCCCTTTACAAATTACTCCTAGCTAGCACATAAAGTAACGGCGGACGATTTCGCCTTTATATATGTCTGAATATATACGAGTATTATCGTCCACATTTGTTAATGAAGAGTTAGTTAGTTTTTCTCTGTGAATGTCCGTCTGCCTTTTAAATAAATATAATATTTTGAATATATTATTTTACTAAATTCTTATTTCAAGTTAGTAAAACATACATTCACAATCAGATTTAAGTTTATTATATCAAGAAACGAATTTAATCTTGTTCATTGAAAATTAAAATGTATTGCCAATCGCCGAGATAGTTTTGTGCCAATAAGGATTTATTAATTCGGGTTGTCGTACACATAGTTGATATACTGCTTTATTATTTAAAATATATAATATAGGTTTAAAGACTTTATTTCTCAAAAAAGACAAAAAACGTCACTTACATGAGAATAAAACTCTAGATTAACATAAAATTGTAGTCGTTCTTAAAATAATCACAATAAAAGATAGCCGTACATGCAATAAACTTAGAAATAAATGTAACTAAAGAAATATGAATTGAAAGTAATTATAAGAAATGAATTTAAAAGTAATTTTGTTTAACATATTCACTTAGCTTCGATTTGAATGAATTGATAGAAGTAATATTTTTTATATCTGAGGGTAGTTTATTATACAGCTGTGCGCCTTCGTATGTAAACATTTTTTTGCCGTAGTTCGTACGTACTTTAGGTAATGCAAGATAACTCGTTCGACGCATACTTCTATGAGTCACACGTGGCGGCTTAGAGATAGCTAGACTAGTGTGGAGAGAACTTGTTATAATTTTATAAGAATACATGTGTTATAAAAATAAAGTTGTTTTAGATTCATTATGTATGTGTCTCGATATATATTTATGGTAGGTGCAAGATAATTATACTGAAACAGTATTTTTATAATTTTATTTTGTAATACTTTAATATTCGAAAGTTATAGTGTTAATTTATTAGAAAGTAATGTTTTGTGTAAGGACAACTAGTATTATGTTTCAAAACAAAATAACAAACATTATAATTTGTTACTTTTTCCATGACGCAGTAGTAAAAGAACTAGATTTTGCGTAATAGCAAATATACCGAAACATTTTATTAATGGCGAACAGTAATTACAAAATAAATCAGTGGCTCTACAACCTCTTTAGGTCTTGGTCTTAGATTTCTGAATCTGTTTCATGATCATTTTTAAATCTAATAGGCAAGTAGGTGATCAGCCTCCAGTGCCTGACACACGCCGTCGACTTTTTGGGTCTAAGACATGTCGGTTTCCTCACGATGCACTCTTCACCGTTCGAGCAAATTAACGCACATAGATAGAAAGCCCATTGGTGCACAGCCGGGGATCGAACCTACGACCTCAGGTATGAGAGTCGCACGCTGAAGCCACTAGGCCAACACTGCGTAACTAATTTTACAACGGCTAACCAATAGTGATTTCTGATGAAGGTATAATTAATAATAGTTGAAATACCAGTATGCACGCAAGCAAGAATGCGGGCGAAATTATAAAATTGGTATAGAGACAAAGTCTATGTAACACGTGAAAATAATATTACAAATACAACTGTCAACTGATTTTTTGTCGTTAAGGACGGACGTCAAAAAACCACGACGTCTCTTCAATTAAGTGATTCACCGTCTAATGCCATCCACCCTTCACTTGTCCGCAGCGATGCAATCCATCAAACTGCTGCATTAATTCAGACAATTGCATCCACTGGCGTTGTTTTAGGCACGTATCTGGCAAACAGCCAAAGCTGGGATACTTCGTATTGTTGCGTTTAATTGATTTATTGAAGTGTATCCGAATTTATACATGTTTGTGGAGATCAGTTTTATTAGTTTTCGTTAGATTGAGTTTTCAATTTCGAGTCTTGGTCAGGTTCTATGTTTGAATTGCCTAGATCGCCTTAATTTAACTGATTTAATGCATTTAAAAATTATGACATCAACATACACTTATCGTGATACTTTTATATATAAAATCGACCAGATTTTAAGAAAAACCTCGTTATTTTTTGTTTTTTTCCATTACCGGAACGTTTATACTGTTGAAAACATTCTCTTAAATTTTCGACATGACACGACAGAGCGTGACATCTGCAGGGCGCTCCCGCTCAAAGGTTTTTGTCGTCTTTTGTCGCGCCTTTTATTTGGCCCCTATAACATGCTCGTGTACCGAAGCAGGTTTAAGCAGTGAAGGTATAGAATTGTGGGCAAGATATGAGGAAGCAATGGGGATCTTGCATGGACCTGGCATCGCCGTAAGTAGACGATTTATCTAAAAATTTCTCATTCGATACTTTAAGTTCAACCCGCCGCATTTTGTCAAATTAAAAAAACCTTTATAGGCCGATAGCGGCTCTCCTACAAATTCATAATGGTTTGGTTGGTGGACTTAAGTTCCGCACTTAGACTCATAATTTTTTATTTCACATCTATATTACCGTCATAATAGTTCATAAGTTTTTATTTCACATCTATATTACGGCCGCAGGGGTATACACCATCAAGGACCGATTCCAATAATTTATCGTAATATGAAATAATTAATAAATCTACATATTAAAACTCATCTTATATTCTTAATTAGTGCTTTTATATTTTGTAACAAAAATAACCGATTAGCTTATTTTAACCATGCAAAAAAAATCGCGAAAATCAGTCATTTCTCGGAGGGACACACTGAGATGATCCCTGATGATGATGCAAACAGCCGTTACATATACACACACACATATCCAGCCTTAAACATCTGGCATTGAATTTTGTACGTACGTTGCAGTAAAATAAAATTATAGGCATTTTAATCTTCGACAAAGTTTGTTTGTGTGACCCAATTTTAAAGTGCCTATATTTCTTAATAATTTAATTAATGCTAAAAGTTATTTTTGTATGTAACCTATAAAGAGTTACCAATAATATCTCCATTATCTAGGCAAGTATCTATAGTATTTATTATAAATAACCACTAGCTATAAGGAATTTCGAATTTTAATTGTTTTTTGTCTTTGGTCGTGGCAAATATTGAGTTAGGAAACCTATTTACGTAGCTTTATAACTTGATTATTATAACTTTTTATGATTATAAAAAAATGGCGAATCGACAATAAAGAAAAGTATCTAAATCCAACTTCCTGGATCCAATTAAAATCTTTTTTAATGAATCTCGAGTTTTAATTGACAAAATCTCGTACCAAATAATACTTTATTTAACAAATTGATATTAAATAATTAAAAACACATTTTAATAATATTAATTTCTATTTATCAGACAATATAGTCCATAATGCAATAATGACTTCCTAGAAGTTCCGTTACTACTTAGTACACAAAATGACAAGCGACTCATTCCTGAGGTCGCAGTTTTGTCATTGCCATTTAACACATCTTAGGGAAATCGGCATTCCTTTGAGCCAAAAAGTCAACGGCGTGTAAAGCGTAGGCCTACTTGCCTTTGTCGTCTACCACCGACGACCAGAAACTACAGAAATCTGAGCCCCAGACCTAGAAGGTTGTAGTGCTATTGTTTTTTGGTTTTTATTTATTTATGTCGTAATCCTAGAGCTTACAACAAATATATACTAAAACAAACAAGTACACAAAATACACAAAAAGATTCAAACATTAACAAAAGAGAAAGAACATTTAACTAGGTAATACCTAATTTGACTGTGATGTGTGATGGTGTAAGAGTGAGGGTATCTACGTGAAGTGAATGTGAGATATGCTCATGATGCAGGTGATTTTTTTACTTAAAATGTTTCCAAATCTTACACATTGTAATGCATTATAATGAATAAACACATTTTTTTATTTTATTTTATTACAATGATGGAAAAACATCGCGAGGATTATCTTCGACCCAAAGCCTCCATCGCTGATACTGATATACTAGAATACTTACATTTGTCTCATTATATCATTATTAATTTTATAACTAACGATATTCACTTTATTTATTTTCATGTTATTAGTGTATAAAATGAGTTCTGTATCCGTTTCATGATCATATTTTTCTTAGTAGGCGAGTAAGTGAGCCTTATATAACTGTAGCGCCACTAGGTTATTATTAATCATTGTAAAAGTATAGCTAAGTGTTGGCCAGCATTTTTTAAAATAAATATGTATGCAATTTTTAAGCCCGAGGGAGTGGGTTCGAGTAATGACTCGTAAGCTGTAGAAAGTAATCCTGAGCATACCGGCATGTAAAATCGTTGATGTCAGGCGAAAAGGACTGTTCAAAGAAATCTGAGCCCGTTAAGATTGCAGCGGCCACTTGTATCCACTATTTTTAATGAATTAAATACCTTAAGAGACACACAGATGTCAAACATATTAATTTGGATTATCAATTGTAATCTATACATTATTCAACTAATGCATTATTAGGGCTCGTAGCACCGACCTATATAGAAAAATATGCTGACAAAGGAACTGGGCTAAAATATAAATTTAACAGCATCCCATTAACAATTGAAGGGGAGAACGACTGAAGGATCACTTGGCTGTTGGCAAGAAAATCGCTGTATCTTTAAATTTCTGCTTAAACTCGAGTGTGCTTATGTTAAAGTTAACGAAGGTTTAATGGGGTTAAGGTGCGGTTAAATTTGTCGATAATAGAATATTGGATTAAGCAATTATTAAGCTCTCGCTTTGTTGTGTAACGAAATCTTAATTCATAGATATAAATATATGAGAATTGATATATATTTATAATATTATCGAATGGCCGCTACAATCTTAACGGGCTTAGATTTTTTTTAATAGAACAGGGGGCAAACGGGCAGGAGGCTCACCTGATGTTAAGTGATACCGCCGCCCATGGACACTCAATGCCAGAGGGCTCGCGAGTGCGTTGCCGGCCTTTTAAGAATTGGTATGCTCTTTTCTTGAAGGACCCTAAGTCGAATTGGTTCGGAATTACTTCAGTGGACAGCTGGTTCCACATAGTGGTGGTGCGTGGCAAACTGCCATGAAAAACGCTCAGTTGTGGAACGGCGGACGTCGAGGTGATACGGGTGGAATTTCGTATTCTGCCTCGACATCCGATGATGAAACTCAGCTGCAGGTATTAATCCGAACAACTCCTCTGAACACTCTCCATGGTAAATGCGGTAGAAGATGCAGAATAACCCCACATCTCTATGCAACGCCAAAGGATCAAGCCGCTCGGAGAGGGATTGGTCGTCGACGAATCGAAGATTTCTGTATTCCATTCATAATTTTAGTTTCTTAGGTGAACAGTCCTTTTCGCCTGACATCAAAGATTGAGTCTTAAGCGGGACATAGACGGACCGCATGTTGCAGTCAAGACCGACTGCAATATGCGGTTTGCTGAGGAACTGCTCGAGCGGTCCGTGTATTGCGAATATGAATTTAGTATGGAAACTGCAGATCGCCGTGCGGCGACCGCATATTGCAGTCGGTCTTGACTGCAACCTGCGGTCCGTCTATGGCCCGCTTTACATGCCCGTACGCTCTGGATTACTTTCTACAGCTTATGAGCAATTACTCGAACGTACTCCCTCGGGGTTAAAAATTGCCTCCATATTTATTTCTAAAAAAGCTTTCCAACGCTTAGCTACACTTTTACAATGTTTAATAATAATCTAGTGGCGCTACAATAAAATAAGGCTCACATCCTTGCCTGTTAAGAAAAATATGATCATGAAATGTATACAGAACTCATTTTATACACTAAGAAAAATACGTGAAAATAAATAAGGTGAAAATTTCGACACTGCACACGTGAAAAACGTGCTCATTTTCACATAACTCACCGCGCATTTTCACACAGCAATAGTTTTAATCCATTAAATAACCCAAAATAATAGCCTCAAATTAATTCTCACGTGAAACACACAACGGTGCTCCAGTGACAAAAATAAAAGTTGACTTTTAATTATTACATTTTGCCAGATTATATTTCAGTAGGGAATAGAAACTTTTGCCTAGCTTTTAATCGCGTTTAGCAACAAGTTTTGTATAGAAATTCGCGACTCCGCCCAACTTTGCATATGATATTTAGATAATGGTGAACCAAAATTACGCGTCGGATTGATAACCTCCTCCTTCAGTTTTTTGTAATCGGTTAAGAGAATTATAATTAGATTTTAAAACAGAATATCTTCTAATATCTATTTGTATATAGCAAGAACAGTTTCTTCTATTTGCTAATCTGAGGGATCTCTAGTTTAAATGACAAACTATTTTTGTGTTAGTCCATTAAACGAAAAAGTATGTACATTATAATTTAATCACACTACGAGTAAAAAACCGACATAAATTTATCACGACATAATAAAGTTGCGTACAGGTACAAACCTAAAATTAAAGTAGCAATCAACATTTAATCTCCATTATCTCTGTTTAAATTAAAATCATATATTAATATTGTAGACCACTGTTCTCATAACATGTGACAGGTTATAAAAAAATCAGAAATCACTGCAATAAATTTTTCCAGTTATCAGGTGATAACGAAATTAATAATGTGTATAATCGCTCAGGAGTTACGACAAATTGTTCAATAACGTGATATTTAGCTATCAATGAAAACATTGATAAAATGTGCTGGATGAATGGCAAATCGGGCAAATGTTGTCACAGGGAAGATGGTTCGATTTTTAAATGATAATGTGTCTTTAATACAGAAATCTGAAATTATTTGTAGCACACTGAAATGTATGACATATTGGTATTAAAAATAGTTAAATTGTTACGAATATTTTCATAATTTGCATCTAGATTATGCAGTTCAATGCATCATATGAATCTTACGTTCCACTTTCATGACAAATAACGACATTATTATAATAATAGCAGATTAATTTCTGTGGCTGCTATGCTGACCTCAGCCTTCTATGTTTTACGATTAAAAAGTTGTTATAGGCAGCGGCACGTAAGTCTAGCGCTGGCCGATACGTGGAGGGGATTGCTGCGCATGTACAGTCGCGCGGGAGACGGAATGCGACTGGAGAGCCAATCGACGCTACGCGCGCCCGCTTGCCCCCCTCAGGTACCTTATTTTTTACTTCTGCGCAATAACGGTCAGCGCTAGAGTTTCGTGCCGCTACTTGTATACTGAGTGTTTAAATAAAAAAGTAAATATTTAATTCGTATACCAGCATGTAGGTAGTTTTAGATACTGTAAATAGTATTTACCTTATTTATTTAATTATAATAATTAATTAATTGTATTAAAATGTGATGAAAAGCATGATGTAATGCAGCTCCTTAGACACATTTTGATTTAAAATCTTGACGATTTAAAAGAAAGACGCAGTGCTTATTGCCAGTTCATCTCATCTGTTTTACGCCCATGATTTGAGAACTAGCAGTAAATGCAAACATAGAAACATTATTATTTACTGGCATATACTCTCTTTTCCTATATGAATTATATTTTGATTTTTACGCACTAGCTTATTTTTCATACCGAATAAATTACACATGTGGCGATAGTAATTCTAAAAAATAAATAATATTTATTAAATAAACAATTTAATCAATATGAAAATCAAAATAACATGATTAATATATATCATATCTCCACGATCCGTTTTCGGTAAGACTGGATCCTTTAATTTGTCGGTTTTATGGGTTAAAAGGGATATGAGACCATCCATGGTTTCCTTACAAGTCGGCAATATTTGTTTGGGGGGCAGAGCAAAGCCATGCTGCCCTTGGTCACGCAATTCAAACGTCACCACATATCTAAAAAATATTTCCACTTAAAATGATATATCATAAATAAAAATAATTTAGTTTATAGTCCGGTCAAATAAGACATAAAAATAATGGTCAAATAACTAAAATTCCTGGAGAGCCAAATTGGCCAAAAAGAGTTTTAAAAATCCCCATCCATCCTATGTGTGCTACTAAAGTTATTCGGGGTCGAAGGTTAAATTTTTTATTAACCTTTTAATAACAAACTTACGGAACATTGAATGATTTTTTCACCCAGCATCCACTGACTCCCGACGTCATGTAGCCTGTAAGAAACAAAGTTGCACTTTTTAAATAGAAAATAAAATTTGGAGTTGATATTAAAATCATAACCTATTTGTAGATAATCCTATCCTTTACAAACAAATGTAAATAAAACTTAATGAAACAAGTTCTTAACATTTATACTTCCTACATACGCGAAAAATAAAACAATAAAAACAAGCATATCAAGAATGTTCTAAGATATAAATGTATTTAAATCGTACAAAATAGCACAAGAAAAGAGTGTCTTCCATTTATTAAAGACTGTAGGTAGTGTTATTGGAAACTTATGTTAAATATCCTTATTAGTAATTTAGGTTAGACTTAAATTAGGCTAGATCGTAGTTCTCCATGATGTCTTAGTAAAGACACATGTATTTAAAAAATATATAAATCGTAGTAATCTGAAACTAAAATACAAAAGTTACGGCAATATAATACGACCAAGTTAACATGCAACCGTAGGGCACAGCTTACTATTAATATCTAGTCGGATTACCTACTTTATGGACAATGCCATAGATTCAATTTATATGCTTCTCCTTTGTAATACACAATTTGTTTACCTACTGTATCGTATGCAGTGCCAACTTCATACTGCGTTCCGTATCTACCTGCTATTTGGGACGCAGCCTTGAGACCCATTTCATGCTAAAATTTCATATAAAAATCTTAATACATAAACAGTGCTTACGTGGAATACGTTTTTCACGCTTATAAAGACTAGCCAATTTTATTATTTGGTTTCGTTAATTAATTTTAGACGAGAGACGTAAAAGTGAGTAAAACTTTAAAAATAATAATTAAACAGATTTTGAGAAGTTCCTCAACTTGAGTTTATTACATTTTAAAGTAATTATCTTCTTTCTGTTAGTTATTTATGCTAAAACAAAAGAAAGGGACCGTTCAAGTATTACGTAAGAACTATAGGGGTCTTTGATTTTCTTATTTCGTGATCACGTCAACAGTAATTCTTTACTTTTTTACACATATTACCCACACATTGTCTATGCTTTTCGAGGATTCCTACCAAAAAATTAATACGTTCATGTACTATTATTTTCGAGAGCTTTGCTCACTTTTGCTGACAAGAGGGGGGGGGGGATAAATTGCAGTAAATCTGCTTACGTAATACTTGAACGGCCCCTAAGAAGAACACGGCTGCTGGCAACTGCTGAGCACAGATGATCACATAGTGTCTGTGAGCAACAACCTATGATTAACTTATTCTAATATTAAAAATGTATTTTAACTTACAACATCATCATAATTTTCTGAATGACCCTTCAAATGTGTATACGGTAATATCATGTATTGACCATAAGCATGGAAAGCGAGGTAGAACTTTAAATCTCGACTGTTTGCAAGAACAAAATCAGCCATTGCCTTCGATTCTGGTTCCGAGAACGCATGTGGACCACAGTATGTCTCGCTTGATTTCTTCCCGCTCACACCAACGGCTATAAAGGTAGGTTATTAAAGCAGTGTTGGTTAGGCCCTAGAGGTTTCATCGTGCGACTCCCATTCCTGGGTTCTTACGTTCAATACCCCGCTGTACACCAATTGACTTTCTGTGCGATGAAGAACACTCGCTTGTGCGGTGAAGAAAAATCGTGAGGAAACCAGCATGCCATCGACCCAAAAAGTCTACGGCACAGGACCTACGAGTCGTTGGTCACCTACTTGGCCATTAGAAAAGATCATGGAACAGATAAATAATTCTGAGGCCCAGATCTAGGTCAAATCGAGTTCTAGCCGTTTTAGTATAAGTAGGTATATATTTTTTGCCATATACACAAGTCTAAACAAGTTACGGTTCTAAAATAATATTAATTTAGCTATGTAACTTTGAATAGTTATAGAATAGAAAAATCTCATTAATTCCAAAAGCCATCCAAAATCCGTTCAAATCGACGTGAATTTTTCGGTAAGTTGTCTATATCGTAAATATTCGTTATGTTTTGAACCGTCTTATATGCGTAAACACATATTTGACCCAATGAAACAGTGCTACGTAATAGCCTTAGTTAATTTTTTTTTATAGGATCAATGGATTTTTGGGATTACAAAATATATTTACACATGAATGTACTTATTACAATAAGTTATATACCCAGCATATAAGTTGTGTTGAAATAAATCTTTGATGGATATAAACGTAAATATATATTTTTTGCAGCACTATATATACTATTATAAATCGAAAACTTTTACTTCTGAAGTTGTTAAATAGAATAAAATGCTTTGTTTAAATAAAAAAAAGAAAAAAAAAAAAACACCCCACACAAAGCAAACAAACACGTGTTTCCATGAGTCATAAATTTATAATATGGTTTACTCGTGATAAATTTTAATAGTACAGACAATAGAATACTCACATTGTCGGCAGAAATCTACTTACTTCTGTTCAAAAGCCAATCCAAATTTCTAATTCAAATAAAAGGTTCATATTCTTTCGAGATGCAGAGGTCAAATTTAATCCTATAATAGAGTGAAAATATTTTACTTTACATGCTCATGTATTATTACTCTTTACAGAGGGTCAATAGTATCACTTGATTTTTGTGGATTACAAAACAAATCAATTTATCAGTACTTTGAATACTACTACTACTTTTAGTTTTTACTACTTTTATTACTATTATAATAGTAAATATTTTAAGATAATAATATAATAGTAATATTAATTATAATTAATATAATAGTAAATATGTTAAAATAAATACTACCGCATTATGCGTATAGTCATATCCATCCGGGATTCATAACTGGTACGAAATGCCACTGGTAGGTCTCAGCTATTACTCGCAGGGTGCTATTGGATTGAGCGGCTGTCAGGATTTGATAGAGAAAATATGTGACAAACGCCTGCGATATCCACTCACGCGCATGTATACCGCCCTCCACAATTACTTTCGGTCTTGGCGTGGTCCTTTAATATAATGTTGGGTCTTTGAGATTTGATCTTAAAAGGTAATCATAGAAAATCAAAAACGAAAGAATAGCGCGTTTCGTTTCATTATGATTGGTCAACAGTATCTCTAATCCTATCAGATCCGTTTGACCAATCACAATCAAATCGTTCGTTTTTCGTTTTATTTTGAAATCAATATTTGTGAAAATAAATTTTACGTCACATACATATTTACATATTATTATGTACTTTAGCAAGGATAAAAGTGGATAATTGTTTTTATTTTCGCCTAGCTCAAAACTAAAGAGTTTTTGTTGTGTGGGGTTTTGGAATTCAGCCGAGACTAGAAAAGCCAACGTAATGAAATTATATTAAAATTCCACACCTGCCAGTCTTATGTTCAATTTTCACAGCAAGTATATCTCTCTTTTCCACAGATTTTCCAATTGTTTTCACTTGCATCACTTCTGGATATTGGGTCTCCAGATCCCAGAGCCAGGCGTAAATGTCCTGCAGGCGAAAAAAACTCCTCCAATCGAACGACTCCATATTACGTCGAATGTAGGATTTTACAGTTTGCATATCAAGAGCTCTGTAAGTACAAACTTAGATGACTTTTATATACTGTGCTAGCTTAATGTGCGTTGACAGTAGGTGCCCTCAATTTATGAAGCGACATGCTGCTGAACTGCCGTGCGCATTACCATTCGCATTCTGACGTCTTACAATAGAAAAAGAGAAAAAATAAACTGCTCTTTTCCTAAGATTCTTAACTAGTACAAAATAGTTGTCAGCGTGGCCGTCCCATGCAATCCTGGTGCCAGTTGCAGATGAGGCAAATAGAGCCGGTAAGACTTAGAGCGAGGTGAAATATAAGGCTCAAGACCGAACGCTACGGAAATTCACTGTGGACGCCCTCTGCCCCATCTAGGGGTTATAGGACATTCAGTAAAAAAATATCACTAAGTAAACGTTACTAAAACCTAAATAATTTTTAAACCGCAAAATTCCCACGTTACTTATTGCGTCTATTGGAAATGGCTTGTACTGGAACTGAACTTATCTTGGCTTGCTTTGGTCAATGGTGCCTGTTTATTACCTTACTGTCAGATCCTATGTTCATTTTCTATACAATGGCACAATAAGAGATAAACTACCATTAAAGTACTTGTGACGATTTGATTAGTTTAATCTTATATTACATTCAATCATACGATGCCAAAAGTATTTACACCACGAAACATTAAAAGCTCTGGATAATATTCCGTATCGCACCACCAGCGCTTTTGAGGCTGATTTTTTTAATGACTTCGTCATGATTTCTCAGCACCATAACTAGTGTTGTTATGATGGCACATGACCATTTTGCCAAAATAAAAATCTCATCAAAAAGTACCTAAAACCTAATCAGAGCACCCCCACTATCCACGTGGTCTTGTCTGCCTTACCCCTACAGTGTATATAAAAAATCGGAGGCGCGGAGGAAGAGCCCTCACCCGCTGTAACAAAGCACAGGCATTATTCAAGCCGTAGCGGCAACAGTTTTTTTTGGTAGTATAAGACTCTATGATGCTTTTTTTAGCCAAAAAAGTCATGCGCCAATATAGCAATCGATGTTTACAGATCATAACGCGACTGTAAAAAAAAATCAGCCTCAAAATCGCTGGTGGCGCGATACGGAATATTTTCCAAAGCTTTTTATATCGTATATAATATTTAAAAAAATTGTCTAAGCTGCTGTAACGAGTTGTAAATTGTTAAATCTATATGAGACTGATTTAGATTTTTAAACAACTTCAAATTACATACTTCTGTACATCTTCTATGAGAGTGGAATAATACACGCCAGCTTTATCCGCGGTCCTTACAAAATCCTCTCTGTTAGTAGGCGCAATTATGAATTCAATGGGCCTGTGTACTAGACCCGGTAATCTCCAGTAATTAACATTATAAAGCGCACTTAAATTATTGAAGAATCTTAAATGGGCCTCATTAACTGGTATACCGCGTATGAGGGAGTAATTTTTGTATCTTTTTGGAATACATTGCACATTGTAAATTAGAAAAGTGAAGAGTAAAAATTTTAACATTGTTATTGTTTCGTGACCTCACTGATTTCATTTGGTGACAGTTGCCTATTTGCACATAGAATATGTTTGCAATGATTCTGTGTCAAATCAGCGCATAGATAATGCATTCTATAGAAAAATAATTATAGAAACTTTTTGGTTTGTAGCGTTAAGCTCAACATAATAAAGTTTTCTAATTTTCTTTCTATTTTAATAGTAATATTATAACAGTCTATTATAGAATACACTTTATAAAACGTGGGTTAAAGTAAATTTGAAAGTTATTTGTATCGGATAGTTTAATGACTACGCGACTAAAACGATTACTGTCCCAGTATTATGAATAGGAATTATATATACTTTTTTCGAACATTGCTTGTCTTTATGGACACAGGAGAGCGAGCTACTCCTTTTAAAACATGTACATAGATCTATAATATAATACATTAATGTATTCAGAAAATATAATTCATAAAGTAACAAATACAAAATATAATTAGACAAAAGTGTATACGCGTTGCATCGCTAAATAGGACGGGTTCAACTCGTCTGTGGCGAGCCGTCAATATTTCTGTTAAGCCCACCAGCGTTTCCTCGCAGGTTGGCAAAATTTGATTCGCAGGCAGCGCGTGCCCATATGTCCCGTTGTCACGTAGGAGTATGGTTAACACATATCTGAAATAATTGTGAAAGCTTTTCTATCAAACCTCATAGTAAGCTCAAGAGAGCTTACTTTACGTAGGAGACTTTGGGAGCGGTCAAGTATTACGTAACGAATTTTGGGGGGGTCCTTTTGTAAAACGTTAAGATGCGGGGCGGGGATTGAATTACGCGTTATTGGTAATATTATTTTCGACTTTCCAGTACTTTACACCACATAATTGTAACTTTTTGGTATAAAGCGTCACTAGGTGGTCACGAAACGTTTTACTATACTTGGGTACATAAAAAACGTTACGGCGCGTTACATGGGGGAGGGGGTCAATAATCTCCAAAAATTGCGTGACGCAATACTCGAACGCTCCCTTTATAAAAACCATAAGTCTAAAATTAAACTTTATTTCAAGGTGAGGCTATAAGTAATACTTACTCGAACTGGTAGTAAATGTAAATTTACAATTAATTTAACTTGACAATTCATAAGTGTACTTGTTTACCTACATGAATAAAGATATTTTGAGTTTCAGTTTGAGTTTACTATTTTTACTCACCCTTTTAGCTTAGCTTATGCACGAAGCATAGGGAAAACCTTTAAGATTTATTTTCCTTTGAAAACCCCAAATCATTATCAATGCAAGAGTCTATTATAGTATTGTCAATACTTAGTATTGTCTTTGATTTACATAACCTTTACACATTTAAAGAAAAAACTGTTTGACCGGATTGAAGTTATGTATTATTATAAATTTACAACTATTTAACATAATTTTAAATTTATCACTTTCGGTGCTTTAAGGGGTGTATAAGAAAAAGATGTTGGATGTAAAAAGATATAGAAGCATGATTATAAGTGGATACAAATGTTTTTTCTTTAAATTGTCAATACTTACTTGACTTTATGATTTTTCTTCACCCATGAAGCACTATCACCCGAGATTCTATAACCTGAAATTTATAAAATACCAGTTTTAATAACAGTACTATTAAATAAAAAGGCAAAACTATAAACTATTTGGACGTTTTTGAAAATCTTTACCGTTTATTTATCTGTGGAAGGAAGGAAGGTGATGCTCTTTCTGCTACTTAAAGGTAGGCTTCTCGACCAGTCTAACTACTGACTCACCCGAAGGCCCCAGTGGCATGACGTAATCATGGTATGACGGTCATCGTAGTAATTAGAAGAGTGGAATTTTCACTAAAGCCAATAGTAAATTTTCAAGGAACTCACCAAAGCTATCATAAATGGTTCCAATACCGTATTTGACCCCGTTCACTTTATACATTTTCAATATTGCTTGTTTCCCATAATTTTCCTGAAACGTGATATGAAATTCAAAATTCGCATGAATATTCCTTCCTACCCAGCGCCAAGTGATTTTGATTTCCTTCGGAGAAAAAATTATTTGCCTTACTGATTTCCAATTTAGACTCTTGCTATTTTTAACCTTATTGATTAGTTAAATTTAAAATCAGGGCACGTCTTAATATAACTTTCTCTTCGTTGAAAAATATAATACCTCAAGCCTGTCTGAGCCGAATTAGTTTAAATTTCTCATGGAGTTTGACTTGTTAAGGTGGATTAAACGTGCTAGGCAATTTTTATTGGAATAGGTTTTTAGTTATAAAATAATAATCATTGTTAATTACTTTAAGAGATTTACTTGGTTAACACTTTAACTAATTAAAAAACAATAATTCATATCAGTTTATATACTTATGAATGTCAAAAAATTAGAAGAAATACCTTTACTGCAAAGTATAGAGCACGGAATGAAAATAAACATTTTAGTATTTAATCAATAAGCATTTATCATAATAATATCTATCATATTTAGATAGATGTAAGTGATCAAACTACGTATATAGAAGAATCGAAGATCTTGATTTTGATGGGCTAGACCCCTTTGGCGTTGCGTAGTATAGACGTACACTACCATGGGGACTGTTCAGAAGAACTTTTCGAATTAATACCTGCGGCTAAGTTTCATAATCAAGAAATAATCCCACCCCTGAATCCAAGCGTGACGTCGAGTTTGAGATTTTTAAGACACCTTTTACCGCCCACCACCACTATATGGTTTACGGACGATGACAACATCATAACAATACATTGATAAAATGTAAGTCTTCGAGTGAAAGAGAGATAGATGCGGCAAGAGAATGGTGAGCGTAACGGGACAATGAGCGTAACGAGACAATGAGCGTAACGAGACAGTGAGCGTAACAGGACAATAAGCAGCGGCGTGCAGCCGGCGTTCATCAATTTATTAGACGTTGTCACGTCAAAAATATCAAATATGTACGTACGAGTAGTACGTGTAATGTGTCTAAATCCTACATATAAATAGATATGATAAATAATTTGATTTTAAATTAATTTATTGATTTTGTAAAGTAGCTTTTCATTAAAATTAGTTTTAATAACTCAAAACTAGCACACGCTCAGTTCTCGAGGTATGAATTGTTCTAAGCATTGCATGAGACATTGCTAACACACATAAATTACATCAATAAATTGCAACTTGAGGAATCTCCCACATGACTGCGGCGAATAAATCTTTTGTATTGTTTGCATGTATCAACACCACATCTCTGGAATTAGTATGTTTGCTATGCTTAAACTTATCACGTATAGTTCAAGAGCCTATGACAATAATTCTACTGAATAATTTCAAAAATCTTTTCTTAGTAAATAAAGAACCTAGCCAGTTTGCAGAAAACTATTGGAACTAATTTCTTCAAAAGGCAATATTCTTTTAGATGTCATTTTTGAATGTCAGTGTCGTCATTATATTTGTACGATTGCCAATATGCGTGTGTATTTCAAAACTTGGGGTAAGATTCAGAAACGAAATGAAGCGTGAACTGTTATTCCCTTATGTCAAAATCCAACTTATCTCGTTTCCGAATGTCAATCATCCTTAGTATTCCTATAATGAAGAGTTAGCAATATTAAAGTGTAATTGTAAATGTAATATAAAAAATATTTTTAATTAATAAAATTGATTCATGATGCCATATGGCGCATATTTTCGTGATTGCAAGTTTGTAAATAAAACCTTGGCGATTCAAATGTTGCGAAGTGTTTATTGGCAGTATTTTCGTCCGTTCTACGCCTTTGATATGAACACTGCCAGTAAATTTTTCGAAGCATTTTACATTTAAAATGTTTGAATTTTTGTTTTGACGTTCATAAGTGCATATTAAATACCTATATGAATCAATGATATTTTCAGCATACACCTACTTACTGACTGTAGTTTTCACGTTTTTAAGATAATTTTACTAAATTCAATAATGAAATCATTTTAGAAACCATTTTTCAGTCAATTATATTTTCTTATAACAAATAAAACAGTCTTGACCCGTGTTTATTTACGAATGTATTACTGGAGTTTATTGCCAGATCTTCTCTTCCGTTCTACGCCCTTGATTTGAGAATTGGCAGTAAATGTAAAATTAGAAGCATTTAATGTTTGTTTCTTCTTTGACGTGCATAAGTGTACATTGTGTTACCCATATGAATAAATGATTTTTGACTTTTGACTTTTTTGAGTTTTATTATTAGATATATAAATATCATCAATAATATATTTTAACAACATTTATAAGCCGCATAGACAAACTAGACTATTAATAAATGATTATTGTATGGTAATTTAAACTAGTACAATAAAATATCAAACGCTCACCAATTCACCAAAGTTCTCAACATGCTTCACCCTGTCCGAGTACGGTATCAAAATCTTTTGCCCGTAAGCGTGGAGTGAGATGTAGAAATTTAGGTCCTTCCGGTGAATTCTCACAAAGTCGGCAATGGCCCTCGACTCCGGCTCCGAAAAGTCCTTGGAACCACAAAAGTAATCTTTCGATGGTTCTTTGCTGGCACCTTGAGCTGGAATGTATGATCGCTTTATGCCAATACGTTAATACAAATTCATTTCATTGGGTTTCAAACCCAGATGGACCAAATTGAACTTTAGGTTAGTTTATTACTAAATCCAGGCAAAGTATACGACATTTACTTTCGAGTGTGGATTGTAATTTGTAATTCGTTGTAATATAAAAATATATTATTTTATATACTCTTAATCTATTTCTCAATAATACAATTTGGTCTAAGATTGCGAAGCCTATATAATCCACATTCATTTAACATATGTAAGTACAGAACTAGAGAATCACTGCTTTAGTAAATCAGTGACAAGAGTTTGTTTATTATGAATAAGAATAACGCAGAATCAGAATCCTAATGATTGTAATAAAATAAAATAAAATAAAATATGTTTATTATGGAACATAAGATACATGTATCACTTATTCCACGTCATTAAATTTGAAGGCATCCTACTCATGGCAAAGAAGACAGAGGGTGTAGGCCGAGAGAAAAAGCCGGCGTAAAAACTCTCGGTACTCTTTTAAAACAGCAAATCATCAAACAACACTTATTTAAAACAAATATCGCAAATTAATTAGAAGTAGCCTGTCTAGCACTAGTCCCAGGCCCTTTTATCAACTAGATAATGTTGACTTTATAGTAAGCCTTTTTACACAGCTTTTCTTTAATACATTTCTTAAATTTATTGAAAGGCAGTGATAAAAGAGGCTCTGGGATTTTATTAAAGAAGAGAATCCCTTTCCCCAAAAAAGAATTACTAACTTTAGATAGTCTAGTACGGGGAAATAATTGCAGCCTGCGTTTGTTCCGTGTATTAACATTGTGCGTATGTTCTATTCTAGTAAACTTATCACTATTTTTGTATAAACATAATATTTTCATAAATATATTGCGAGGGAAAGGTAAGTATATTAATTTCCTTGAATTTATCTCTAAGAGATTCCCTACATTTTAAATTATAGATTGACGAATAGCCCTCTTCTGAGGATGAAAATAGTTTCGACATAGAGCATGACCCCATAATAATAAGCCATAAGTCATTAAGCTATGAAAGTAACTAAAATAAACAAGTCTAGCTGTATCGACATCAGTTAGTGAGCGAATTTTTTTAACCGCGTAGGTGCAGAACTAAGTCTCTTCGCCAATCCGTAATAGAGGGGACCACTGAAGTTTTGAATATGGTGATTCCGAGAAATACAGTTGTATATAGATAATCCTCACCGTTTATAATTGGTCTAGTATCCCTACATTTTTTGCACAAAATTTAATGCATTTTGTCTTTTTTGCATTAAGTAGAAGGTTATTCATACTAAACCAATGGACAATCGAAGACAGAGCATTGTTCAATCGTCAAAATTTGTTAGTGTTGATTTTAAAAATCAAGGACGTGTCATCAGCAAACAAAACTATCTGATGTTTTCTCTCTACCATGAAAGGTAGATCATTTATATAAACAAGAAAGAGGAAAGGAAAATTGAGCCTGTGGTACCCATATCTATGGACCTAGAGGACCTCTTACCATTCACTTCAACCTTCTGAGTTTTCCGTGTAAATAGGAAGTCAGAAGATTAGTGCGGTATTTTGAGATAGTGGGAGTTTCCCGATTAAGGTTGTGTTGGACACAATCAAATGCTTTGGATAAGTCGAGAAAACACCTAAAGTTCATGGACTCCTCCCAAGCCTTAACTATATAATATCTATATAACTAAACGAGGTGTGGCGACCCTTGGTAAAACCGAACTGATTATTATGTAATAATTTGTTTACGTTAAAATACTTAAGTTGATTTAATATAATTTTTTCAAATATTTTACTACAAGTAGGTAGTACGGAAATTGGTTAAAGTTATGGGGTCGACATACTACCTGCTTTAAATAATGGAAAACTTACTATGTTTCATTAGATCGGGAAACTCGCCACTTTTAATACAATTGTTGAAAATATAGTAGATGGGGAGCAATTACATCAATTATGCTACTAAATTTTTACAGAAATACCCCAAAGATCGGTAGTGTTCTTAATATCTATGGTTCTAAATATCCTCACTATATCGTCGGCACCAATGGGTCGGAATGTAAAACTGACCTTGCACTCGTTTACATTATCTTTGAGCAGCGATTAGGAGGGGGGAGATGATTGAAGAGACTTAGTAGTCGAAATTGGAGTGTCAGAAAAGTACTTATCAAAAACAATGCTATCTCTTCGTTAGATTTGATTATAGTGTTATCACAATAGTTCGATGTCTTGATTGCATCCTGACTCTTCCAGTTTCACTATCAATTATCTTCCAAGTCATTTTAGTTTTATTGGTACTATTTTTAATCTTGTTTTGAAAGAGGGTAAAAACTTTCTTAAAAATTTGAATAATTTCGAACATAAAGAATAAATTCTTCATATGATTGTAACTAGAAAGGTATAAAGACTATAAATTTGCAATATAAAAACTGAAAACTTTCTTTGGGGTAAGATGGAATTATTAATACTTTAATAAGTTAGATCAAGGGTAGGAATTAAACACTTGATGAATAATAATTCACTTCACTGATTTTAGATAAACAGTATCACTTCAAAGACGAAGAATGCCCGTGCGTATGTGCCACAGCTAGATTTATAATCTATTCCCTACTCCGATTCGACCATCCCACTTCGGGCGTATGTTCGACGTAAATTCGTAAACAACAGAATTATTGAAATGAGCAACTATGACACGCGTATGCCAAGATTCTTAAGAAATGTTTATATACGTATTTCATTAATTTAATTAAATATAGAATATAAGTTAAAAATTGAGAGTCAGGCTCCTAGCTACTAAGCTATTTTATAGTTATTTTATATTTATATTAAATAAGTGAAATTTTGTATCATCTAAATATACAGACCAAAGAGATCGGACCTCCTTATACTACAGCTAAACTCAAGTTCTGAAGGCTCTGTAAATATATGACAGCCAAGTGACAATTTATTATTTCTAAAATGACAAAATATTCCCAGCAGTTTCTATTAGAATATTCAATTGTCGTTTTTAGTATTTTTCTTTACTTATTATTAATGTTTCACATCGTTTAAACCTTCTCTGAACTTATATAAGAAATATTTTAAGATCATAATTAGCCAAATCAGTCCAGCCAGTTTCGAGTTTTAGCGAGACTAACTAACAGCAATTCATATAGATTCAAAACTTACTGCAAAAACTATAATCGAAGTTCCTGTTCAGGTCGACACCGATCGTATTGTTATTTTCAATACGCCGATTGTTCCGCCATAATCGATCCTGTAAAAATATTTGCCTTTAAATATAATACTAACCTACTTATATAAAAAAGCAGTCTTAGTACACAAAGTTTTCTAGAGCGAGAAGACCGGCAGTAACTCTAGACAGAAGATGAGTAGATGCTTCCAATGGGAAGTCACTCCACATGACAGCACCACAGAAAAAATACGCTCATATCCTTGGGGCTGATTGCAAATAACCGCAGAAAAAAAAAGTACACAAAACCTTAAATACTCTTTCATTTTTTCTGTCAAATTGGATTTACGCTGGGAAAAGACAGATCAGTCAGACACTATTACTGACATAACTCCCAAAAACGTAACTCTGTCTTCTAGCACTCTTTGAACTAAAAATCTCTCTCATCTTTTCAGTCAAATTGTGTTCCACTGTGATGATAAATGAGTACTCCAGTCAGTTTTTATTAATAAGGATAAGTCTAATTTATTAACGTTACAAATCTTAAATAGTGTGAGAATATTTTTCTATAATATATTATTTTGAAATAAAATTTAAGTGATAATATGGTTAAGATTGACAGTACAAATATAGAGGCTGAATATGTAACATATAAATATAATATGGTATTCTCAAAATTTAAACAGCATTAGCTATTTTAAGAAATTAAAGAGAACCTAGAGAAAAACACATCTAAAGAGTTTGAAAAACCTACAAGACCACAACTATATTAAATATTAGGAGAGATCATTATATTTAATATAGCATAGCATCAAAGACTTAAAGCCTTTAATGTATTATATTATTTGTTTTTCTATAAATGTAAAGAAGAGTAAATAAATAAATATATTTGTGTTTTATTTACACATTCGTGGGTGCCTTAACTTTGACCGAACGCCACGTCTTCTTCACACTAAATAAAATGCACGATTCATGCGACGTCGAGTACAGATACTAAGAGACCCCCTACACTTAGCATCTTCCGAGCGTCTTCGTCGTGTCAGCGTCCGCACAGCGTCGACGCGACGTCGACGGCGCGGCGACGTGACGCTAGTAAGCGCTGGCTGCGTGCCGAACGCCCCGGGCTTACGCGGCGCCAGTGCAACGTTTTTACGAACAAGTACTATCGAGTACATACGCTAGCGCTGACGCTAGTGTGGGGGGTCTCTTATAATAAATTTATGACAGACTCATAGATAAATTATGAAGTGATATGTACTCACGTTTTTCATACTATAAACATACCCATCAGGGTTAGCGACGGGTATCAGAAACCAGTTAAACTTATTCGCCACGCGTCTCAATTTGCTATTCTTCGACTTATCAGCTTTCACCAACTCATTTGCTAGATAGGTCACAAACTCTGCCGTGATCCATTCATTTCCATGCATCGCTGCGTCTATTATAACTTTCCTCTTAGAACCTGGTCTGTATATATTCATAGCTAGGATTTCCCTGCCTTCAATAGTTTTTCCAATGTCCTTGAGTTTTATTAGTTTAGGATATTTTGCAGCAATATCAGACATCCATTGGTATACGTCTTCAAGTGAATGGTAATTGTTCCAAGAATAAGACGCTGTTTTGAGGCGTAAATATCTGTGGATTACTTGTTGGTCGAACTCACTGGAAAATTAATAAATTTTAATAAGACTATTAAAAATTACATATAAGTATTCCCGTTTAACCATAATAAGTTTAGCAATTCACCGTTTAAATCACGGTTTAGGAAAATTAGCAATTAAAAATCAAAAAAGTTATAGAACAGACAATTAAAGACAATGGAATTAAAATATATTTCTTATATTGTGCTTCATTAACATTTCAGCCGGCAACGCACTTGCGAGCCTTCTGGCAATGTGTGTCCATGGGCAGCGGTATCACTTAACATCAGGTGAGCCTATTACATAGAAAAATAAACATTATACCTGCAAATGGAAAGGCTGTTTTTCAAAATTTTATGAAGCATGGTGATCTGGGTATCCAAACAACTAATTCGTATTATTTTCCTAAATCTGAAACTACGCTAACGTAGCATTTACGGAATATAAATCGCATCTTACAAGTTCTGACTTCAAATACTTACCGTTGTATATTGTCAGACAAAATTCTTGAATTCATGCCAAAATGCACTAATCTCTCCTTAAAAATTTCTAAATCCATAGGATTTACTAGAACTTGGATATCGCTGAACATTTTGAAAGGACGTCTCCAGAATATAGCATCTATGTATTTTTGTGCCTCCAAATTTTGCAGAAACTTAATTTGATATCGCTCAGTCGCGACAAGGTTGAACAAAGTATAATTTTCATACCTTTTGCTCTTGGAATATACACAATGAATTAAGAATAAAAATAAAGCCAAAAAAAGAATTTTCATTTTTAATAAAATGCTTAATTTTGACAACAAATTGATATTGACGCTATATAAAAAGAAGAAGGGATAAAAAGTTTGATTGCAAAGGATACCACAAGTAATTTAAGTGTATAAAATTAATTGTCTTTTGCTGTTAATTCCAGAAATCATGAGAAATAAATAAAATAAAACATTGACGTCGTCATTAAACGTTTTTTTTTTTAATTAATCTAAATTACATTTACTGATAAATTTCACCAAACCCGTAAAACGAACAAGAAGAACTATTAATAAGCAAGAAATAATATGGAGCTGCAACCATTACTCTAAGCTTTACATGACTTGATTACGTTCATCTTGAACTATTTAATAATAATAATTAAAAAAAAACAAAAAACTGATCTTACTATTATACTGGCTAACCCAAACCACTATTTGTTTTGGTAATAGAAACTAAAAAATGGGGTTTGGTGACAAAAATTATACATGTACCTAAGTACATATGTTTAATATAAACAATAAAAATTAAAACTTTGGGGCCTAATGACTTAGGTGTATAAATAATAGTTAACGTACTATTCTCAGATCTACCCAATATACACAAAACAATTATTAAACCCGCTCAAGCCGTTTCAGAGAAGTTTGGTTTTATTACACGAGAGTATTAAAAATTTAATGTTTAACAATAGAAAATTACTTTAAACGCAGTTCCTCTTGTAATACCATCAAATATAGTATGCTATAGCATAAGAATTGTTATTAGCGAATCATAAGATTGCGGTCACCAAATCCCTTGCATTGAGATGAATTTATATGGGGCACATAAATTAGGACCGTTGTCAAGAGAATGTATGAGCTACATCGAAATCTGTTTCGCTCTATGTGATTCGTAGTGGTGTACCATAGTATAGTATGTCGTAGTTGTATTTATAATTATTTCTCTGTGAAACACCCGAAGGAGACGAGAAATTGTTTCTGTGTATATACGAGTGAATATTTTATTCAAATATATTTTTTTAATAAGTATCCTTCTGTGTCTCGTTTCTCTAATACACGTTCTCGACATGCCAGTTTTATAACATTTTCCTTCATACAAAAGAACCCTATTATACACTGATGTACTACATCTGAGTACAATCATATAAAAATGACAAATATAAAATTACCTACAAGTAATGATCAAAAAATTATTTTATTTTACTACAACACAAAATGTATGAAGATTCAACCGAAATATTCGTAAAACCGTTATTATTAAAACCATCGAATTCGTCGGAAACAATTTTTATATTGCATGATGCATCAGCGGCAACGACACCAATATGTTTCCTTGTATGTTGCTCGTATGATAAAAGAAAAAAAAGCGAAGAAATTGAATTTCAATCCAAATATGGGCGTAGGTGAGACACAGACTACTTGCCTGTTAAATAAAGGATTTTCAATAGTAAGTATATTTATATGATAAAGCAAAAGATAATAAAGGATCTTCGAAAAAGGATAAACTGTTAACGTTACAGAAGTTTTAATTTGTTCAAATTGCCTGTTAAACAGCCGAACTTCGAGATCCCATTAGGTGGCTGTCACTTAACAATGGGACAGAAGATTACGAACTTAAATAAAAAATCTCTGCCTCATCTGATAGGAAAAGTTTTCATCGCAGTTCCCCGAATAAGGCATTAAGTATATCTTATTGATACGGAAAAAACTAACTAGTCTATGATTTATCAAGTAACAGTATTTCTTATTTTACCGTTTTATTTATTTCGTAATCCTACAGCTAACATTAATTATATATATAACTAGCTGACCGGGCAAACCTCGTTTTGCCATATATATCATTTATAATAAAAAAATAGGGGTTGATCGTAGTGGGGTAAAAGTTAGGGATTTGTATGTATTTTTTAATGCTGTATCATAAAAAAAAACAGAAAAAAATATCTAAAAATAAAAAAAATATTTAGGGGTGGACTACCCTTAACATTTAGGGGGATGAAAAATAGATGTTGTCCGATTCTCAGACATACCCAATATGCACACAAAATTTCATGAGAATCGGTCGAGCCGTTTTGGAGGAGTATGGCAACGAAAACTGTGACACGAGAATTTTATATATCAGATAAAAAATAATTATACTAAAAATATAGCGAAAGATGAATAATATTCACAATATGGTTCAAACGTTTACAAAAGGAAAAAAGCAATGAAAATTATTCAATATATTTAACTAAGTAATACCTAATTCGGCTGTGTTGTGTTAAAGTGATTTTTGTTAAGAGCTCCAAAGACATGCGCCTTCTTAATATTACTTGGGGTACTACATACAAGTAAATAAAAGTAAGAGCTGTTTTGTTGAAATACCCCTTGTATTTCGACAAATTTACAAAAATATTCTTTTTCTGTGACTACTGATTTAACAGAATACTAAGTTTTTAATTTAATTTATACGTATTTAACCTTTATAACACTCAATGTAGGTAGAAACAAAACATAATGCCCATGCTATTTGAATAAGTGTAATTGAATAAAGAAGTAAAAGCTAACAGAATATATAAAAACCAATTTAAAGTACTGAAATTAAGCTATTAGCTAATAAGCTAAACGATTAAAAAACTTAAAATTATATAAATTACAATACTCACCCGAACAATTAAAAATACACTGTTCCAACTAAGAATCGCTGAATCACATTTGTTATTTATTTTATTAAAATTTTAATAAATTTTTAATAGAATAACTACAAATCTATTAATTAGAAATATTAATTTAATGCAGATATCAGCCCAGGATCAACAGCGATTTTTTACATTGATATCCACAGTGTTATCCCTTTTAAAAATCAAATTTGCAACGCTGTCAATTCTCTACATTTTAGAATAAATTTATTAAAACCTCACCAATATAATAAAAATCCTTGTTTTAGTGCAGAAAACTACTGCAATTAATTTCTTCAAATCTTTGTCATGTCATATTCGTCATCTGTCAAAGTGTGGTGTGGTGTGGTCTATCAAATTCGTCCCAAAACTCACACTGTCGAAAGTGTGCGGTCTACTTTTTTCGACATAGTGAGTTATAAGTGATTGTGACGTCATTTTTGTTTTGGGTAACTCTGCTTAGATTAAATTCAATCTATCAAAATTATCAAATCTATCCTCACCGTGTGAAGACTTAGAACGTGACATTGGCGGAATTGTGATTTACACAGATGTCGCCATTATAAATAAAGTGAAGTGAAGTGAGTTATAAGTGAGTGTGTAAGAGTTCAAATACCGAAACCTATTAAAAGAAAAGTTTGCAAAGAATATGGTTCAAATTGATTAATTATTATAAAAAAACCGCACAATCAGCCATATAAATGCAAATGACACTAATTCTCATAACTATTGTGAAAACTTATGGTCTAAATACTATAAAAGGCACCTTGCCTTTATAAATTGAATCACCTTCCCCTTGAAAGCATTAAACGACAGTGATCTATAATCTCTAGGAAGGTGATTAAATAGTTTGATAGCCATGGCGTAACAATGTTTTTAATACATCGTGGTGGTACCCACGGCCGTGTTAAAATGAAGTATTTTTCTTTAGGAAAAAGGACTTCAGAATAATTTTTGATGTACAAGTTTAGTAACAAATTCATTTTTAAATAAGTAATATGTTTTTAGAATTTTGTTTTTATGTAAATAAAACAACCACCGTAATTGTTACATATTTTAGAACATTGGATTGAAACTTAAACTCTAGAAAAAGTTATTATATGTGATTTCGTGTGCTTATTGTTGTCTGTTGATATATCTGTACTTAATTTTGCACCTTATAGAAAAAACTCCTCGAAAATATTTGTTGAAATCAATTGATAAAAAGTTACTCGCTAAGCGGGCTGTGATTTTTTGTTAAGTAAAAAAAGATTGCAGCGAGTTTAAATTTAACTTTCTATTCTAAAATCCTAGACCGCTGACACAGTAACAAAGTCCAGCTCATTAAAAGTTGGCAGCGATGAAAACAGCGGAAGAAACTGCTGTCTTCGGAACTAAGTTTTTGTGAATAATGCGAGAACTTGCTCCTTTGAACATCGCTCGAATTTACTCTATGTACCCATTTGCATATTACTTTTATCTTCACTGAAATAATTAACGGAACAACTTTCAATTTATATATAAAGTTTACTTATGAATTTCCCTATAACATATTCTTTGTACTATATGTCGAAGCGTTTCTTAATCTATAAGAAAGAGCACACCAATGTTGAAAAGGCTGTTAATGCAGTCGTAAGCCTTCGTTTAAATTAACACGATATTCAATTAAATAAATAAATGCGTACCATATAGCTCAACAACAGGATACTCATATTTATGTTTTATTGATCGAGGAGCAAAAAATGTTGTTTAACCGGGAATGATACTCAAGATCCTTTTTTTTTAAGTTAAGAGTTCTTTAGGAATATATATATATAAATATATATGTCACCACGTTAGTTTTCAAATAAATTTTTCACAACTATTTTTACACCACTACGTAAATCTAAAAGATTTAACGACGTATAACGTGCGAGATTGCGCAAACTTGAATAAAACCTATTTTTAGGAATTTTTGAATTCAGAGCACGATACTGATAGTTTCGTGTACTTATTTTCCCTACCCTCTCTCGACTCTTTTTCCAAGATCCATATTATATGCTACAGCTTAATCTTGTAAGGTAAATTATATGATGTATATAAAGATAGCAAGTTATAAAATGATAAATAAGTTTAATGTGTTAAGCCAAATGCTATTGGATTTTTTATGTTATTGAATTAAAAATCTTATACGATATATTTTAATATCATCTAGGGCGTGTCCCTTTGACTGGACATAAATATAGCCTTTGCGACTCAGGGATGTAGTATTCTAATCTTACATTAAGTACCATTAAAGGTGTTATAACACTTTTAAATGACGTAATTGGGAACTCACTTTCGCCTTCTAAAGGCGGCTAAAACTGCCTTAAAAATGCCGCGCACCACCACAATGTGGAACCAGCTGCCCACCAATGTATTTCCGAACCATGAAAAGAAGCGCACCAATTCTTAAAAGACCGGCAACGCACTTGCGAGCCCTCTGACATGGCCCGTTTACACAAAAAAAAAGTTAATATGCTAATAATTCCCTCATAAACTTTAACAAAAGCAAACGTTAACTTTGTACAATACATCGTTATGATAAATGTCATCCATTCTTTGAAAACGTAATGAGGGTACAACTATTTCAAGTTATTACACAATTTTCATTATATTCAATGGAATAGAAAAGGGCCGGAGTTACGGCCTCCCACGTAAATGGTTTATGTATCATATTTTACCCAAATGTACTCAAGAATTTTATGCTTTATTATGATCGATTGATCTTTATATAACGCATTTGGTATCATAGACGATAAATAATATGGCTGTGTAGTACAGTCATGGGCAGACTACAGTTGGTTTTGAGTTTTGAAATGACTTTCTGTTCGGGCTGTCCTGGTAAGACTTCTAAAGAATTGGGCAACCTGACTTTCTTTCTGGTTTTTTAAATTAAATTTTTAATAGATAGATTTTGTTAAAGTCGCATTATATATATTTAGCCATTACTGTTGTCGTTGTCGTAACAACTGTATTAACGGTCCGAATAATGTTTTCTTGAATAAGAGTATCAGATGGCTACCTTTAGATACAATTTTTGCAGTTGTGCTTATTTCTTTGATGCTATAAATATTATTTAGTTAATTGTCGCCTGGTAGATAGTACCGGTGACCCTCGCCCAACGAATAAGTGTCGCTTTACCGAGGAAATGCTGCCAGCGTTAAAGGTAAAAACCTACCTACACTAAACCTACACTGCCACAGGGATCAAACTTTTTAAGTTTGTTTTGACTTTCTTTTCGTTAATTTTTAATTATCGTTAATATTACTATTTAGTTTATCATCTTGTTAAATCTAATTCTTTTAAAATTAGCAAATCCGTCAAACATGTAAATAAAAAGGCGTCAAATATCTATCATAATACAATTTCCATATAAGGATAATTGGAGGTCGTAACTGCCAGGGAAGACAGTTGATTCCACAGTTCGCTTGTTCACAAAATAAACTGACATATACAGAAATCTAAGGCCTTGAAAGGTTGTAGCGCTACTCTTTTTTTTATATGACTAACTTCACTTCATTTAATTTCTACCACTGTTGACTAATATTATGTAAATTACCTCTCGTACGTCTAGAGTACTTATAAAAAGTTGCCATCAACATTACGCTTTCATAATCAACTTTCTATTCCCAACTTCAGAGCATTAATTCCTCGCGGAGTTTTAATGTCGGCGAAATTCAATCAGAAATTTTTGATGCAGTTTTGAACTAGAGTACTTTAAGTTTTGAAGTGTTCAACGTGCTTCGATATTAAACGATACAAGTTTTGAGTGTCTTCTAGCGGTTCAAAGTGGTGGTTAAAGAAATATTGGTTTATGAACAGGTGTTTGAGAGAATACAAGTATAAACTTCAATAAACAAAAGAAGAACCCCTTCTGACGTTTGCTATAAACATTTTAATTTGATTTGAGGTCAGAATGAAGCACCCAGTACTTTATAAAAGTTGCAGTGTGGCTTTTTAATGTTTATAAAATATCTCAGTTTTCTAATAATTTATACAAAAATAAAAGATAATTTGAAATTCATTAAAATTGTATGCTTACAATCTAAATGCTATAAATTATGTATTTCATACTAAAAGAAAAATTACACTTATCACCTTGAAACCTGCCGACCTTTGACTCTGCTTTGAATTACTAATATAATAAGGCTATATATGTAATACATATGTGTATTAAAGTAATAAGTAAATAAATTTTTTGCGTAACAATTTTAATGTTTTTATTTAATTTACATTGCGCCAATATTATTAATAGATACGATTACATATCGTTCAAATTACGGAGTAACTAGACGCCCAGCAAAGGAGAAGTTTATCCTTTTTTATATACTAATATTATAAAGAGGAAAACTTTGTATGTAATGAAAAAACTCAAAAACTACTGTACCTATTTGACTGCTATGTATTAAATAAGGGGACCATAGATTATTTTTATCATTACCGAAATAAATATAGCTATTGTCTACACATTACTCTAGTATAAGATAGCATTAAAAGGCTTTTGAAATCTGTTCAGTAGGTTTTGTGGTTCCTTACAAACATACAAATCTCTTTACAATATTAGTATAGACATCCCCCATTCTTTGAAACTATTGTTGCCATTATGGCGTTAATGTCAACAAAGGCCGTACGTGCGTTATGAGATGTGACGAATTAACGTAATATGTCAGACACGCCTCGCTACTAACAGTGACGTTGGGTATTCGCGTTGGTCTGTTCCGTAATCAACTAATATTTTCAAATATAATAATTGATTCGCAGTGCGATAAACGTTTACGTAAAATAGTTGCCATAAAAGAATTGGCCCCATTGAATTTGATGAAATATCGTTTAGTATTGAAAGAGTTGTGGAGGAAGGAAGGTGTACTCTTCCTCCAACATAGAAGTGGATCGTAGACCAATCTCTCCAGTCTCCACTGACTCTACGGCCCACAGGACCTTTGATGGCGTTGGAAGAACTTTGATGGCGCAATTTAAGGTAGGACTTCCTCGTACTGATTATAACCCCGGATAGCAGGTATCATAATGAACCGCTTCCTTTGTGTTAATTAATGCTTGTAGTAAAATGGATGACCGAAATTACTACAACTACTGTTTCGTGTCGAAATTTACTTCTGTGGAGAATGCTCGTTGGAAAAAGTTAAAGTTTAGAAGTCATGACTAGAATCATCATTTATTATAAATAAGAATTGATGTTTAAATTGATGCTTAAATCTGAACAAAAGGCTTGCGAAAACACGATTAGAGATGTCAGCGAAGGTTATGATTGTAATTTCATCGGCTAAGGCCGTCCGAGTTTTATTAATAGCTGCTATTGTCTATAGCTAATAATAAAGTACACATAAAATATAAAAAAAATAATATAAGTCGAATATCGATGATACCCTTATAACTTCGTTTGCTTAGTCACAGTAATGTAATTTCGCTTAACTGATAGCTAAATGTGACATCCCCGTGGGTGTTACATAGTTTTTGCATAGTTTAATCAATTTTCATTAACATTTAACAAGTTTTTGTTTACCGTTATAAATGAATTCTCATTAATTATTCATTAACGTAGCTTTTTGTTTGCGTCATGACTGGGTAGGGCGTTCTAAATTTGAATCAATTGATTGTATGCAGTGGTTAAGCGACTTAGGGTCCGTCAAGAAAAGAGCGTACCAATTCTTGAAAGGCCAGCAACGCACTTGCGATGTGAGTGTCCATGGGCGGCGGTATCACTTAACATCAGGTGAGCCTCCTGCCCGTTTGCCTCCTATTACATTAAAAAAAACTGTAAACGCTGAAGTTTGAGGCCGGCCTATAGGCCTAATAGATTTTTACTGTGAGTCAAAAGTTCGTTTAATCTAAAGCGTATATCTTAGTTTTTTTTTTTAAGACAATTCACACCAATTGACCTAGTCCCATGCTAAGCCGGTGAAGCTTGTGTTATGGGTACAAGGCAACGGATATACATACATATTATAGATAGACAGACATATAAATACATATTTAAACACCCAAGGCCTAAGCACAACACCAAATGCTCATCACATCGATATTCGTCTCAGCCGGGGATCGAACCCGGGACCCATGGATTCGCAGTCAGGGGTACTAACCACTAGACCAATGAGTCGTCAGTAGTATAGCGTCGCTAATCTTAACATTTAAAATTCTCTAAAGAAGTTTAGACAATTGCATTACTTGAACTTCACTTGGGCCTATCCTTTCTTATAGCTCGTCACCAACATGCCTGGTCACTGAGACCCCGGTGGGACGGTAAGCTCCAAAGATAAATTCGTATGATAAACACCTAACTTCCGTTGCCTTAACAGACATTGCTAATTATAAAAGTTATCTGATTGTTAAAACGCAGCAACATACTATATGAGAAGTGCATTATAATTATTTATTCAAACCGTCAATTTTTTCCTTCAACAAGTATTTTGGTGAAACGATTAATTCAAACTGTCGACCTGTAAGCGTTACTGTCAAATGTCAATAGGAAATTTTCCTTAAATACTTTCCGATTTTCCATAATTATTGTCAACAATCGGAGCTGGCAACTCCATTAGCGAGTCATGTCACTTCGGCCTACTGACAGATGATGCCATTCTACCGGGAATCGAACCCGCGATGGGGAGCTAACGATCCGTATGATTTATTACTGTCATTACCATTTTTATTTTAAAAGGAAACATGAGGATATTGAACAATTTAAAAATAGTCTTTATGTTAGCGTACTATGGTTGATGTTCGTTTGAAGTACAATAATATTCCTGATATGAAGAAAGCTTTTGTATGTAATAATTGAGCTTTTCGATAATTTCCTTAGATTTACATGTTAATGACCTAATGTATAGAGAAAAATAAGTGTGTAGTCAAATATTGTTTATTTTATGAAATTATTTTTTTATTTTGCAGAATAATCTGAATCAGGGTAAGGTCACCCGGGGCGAAAGCAACTATGGGGCTAAAGTGACTAATTGATTTTATTCACAATTTAATGATTTTTGTAAAACGTGCCATCTGTTGAAGAGTAGAGCAATTATTACTTTTTTTTATAAAGTCTAGATGGAGCTTTTAAGTCGCTAACTGTTGTACTGACAGAGCATTTTTTGACTACCGCCATTTTGGAGCAAAGTTTTGCGGCGCCGTCTGTTTAGTTTTGTGCCATAAAAAATATTTCACGTTATTTCCAGCCAAATTGAAGGTTCATCCTAATATAAAGATAAAACGTAAGTGCTTTTTGTATATTTGGTTAAAGGCTAAGTCTTTTAATTAACATTTTATTGACATAGTTACATTAACCTCAAATTTTTGTGCAGATGGGTAATTGCAACTATTTTTGCAGTTGCAATAGCCCCATTGTATTTGTATGAAAAAATCAAATCACTAGTGAAGTTCCGTGTCGATATTTCAACAAGTGAAGTTCACTATCTATTTGCATAAAATATTTACCTTGGTATCTGTGACGTATTTTTTTAAACTTATATATTGTTTTTGTTAATAATTTAATTGAATTTATTTACATAGAAAACTTAATAATACGTGTTATTGAAAGGCAGATTAGGCGTGCACAAAATACATTCAAACTATAAAACTATGAAAGCCTTTACATAAAGTTACGATTTTGTTAATCTGCAGAGACAGAACGATACTTACGCATCTGCCCAGTGAATCTCTCAATTCAGAAATTGGCAGTAAGAATTACTGGACTGATCAATATTATCCTAGGTTTAATGATTACTCACATAATGTGGCATTATTAAATGCCAATATTATTAAGTCAGCTAGACATTAAGCAAAAATGTTGATGTTAATTCCCAAAAAATAACTTTAGCAAGACTGCGTTTTTGTACTTACTTTCATGTTATCTATTATACTTACTGTCCTTAGATGTTTATTTGATTATAAGAAATGTTAAAACCTTTTACTATGAAGATTTATTTTTTAATGAATCGCATTTTAATTCTTTACCTTAAATCAGACTAATAATTTTTCGGTCCTTTCATCGAATTTTTTTTCACGAAGATTTATCGATAAATTTAGTAGTACGTATCTGTCCAACACTAGCAAGTATGGGAGGCAGTCGCATTCGCCCCATAAAAAGTTTAAATTAATTTTTCTGGAAACTGAGCCTTATTCCCAGCACCTAGATACCAATTTCAGATACCTGTAGTGTGAAACTATGTATACCCTTATTCCAAACGTATAGATTACGATTACAACAAGGTCATTTAACTGATAGTTGCATTAGCCTCAAGGTGGGGTAAATGTAACTTTTAGTGCTCTTATTCAACAAGAATGTAAATTATTCAATAACTTAAGCCTATTTTTCACGTACTTTATGTCGGAACTATTCAATGAAAGGCATGGAATAAAGTAAGTTCATTTAAACAACCATCATAATTAGGTAGCTAATGGTAGAGGACGACAAAGTACCAATTTATAAATTTTTAGTTGCTTTCGCCCCGGGTGACCTTATTACATTTCAATACCACTGTGGTTTGTATAAGGTGACTGGTCGTACCTACTTGTATGCGGTGATGTTAGTTGTTTCGACTATGTATTTGCGTGTTGTTCCCATGAGAATGTAAGTGCGTGCTCCTATTTCACTATGCCTCCTGCTGATAGAGGACAAATCTTTTTGTTTTTGATTTATTTTTATTTATTACTTAAGATGTCATGTGGAATATAGTGTAATGTATGCAGCTCCTTACAAACGCTGGTAAAACAAAAAACTTGGCAATTAAAATGAGTGGCGGAGAGTTTATTGCCAGGTCTTCTCGTCCGTTCTACTGCCTTGATTTGAGAACTGGCAGTAAAAGTAAAATTAGAAGTATTTAATTTATATTTCTTTTTTGAATAAATGATTTTTGACTTGATTTGACTTGTAACAATAGCAGTCTTGTCGACAAATGCATTTAAAAATAAAAAAAAAAAAAAAAAAAAAAAAAAAAAAAAAAAAAAAAAAAAAAAAAAAAAAAAAAAAAAAAAAAAAAGAGAGAAAAAAAAAAAAAAAAAAAAAAAAAAAAAAAAAAAGGGGGGAAGGGGGGGGAGAGGGGGGGGGGGAGAGAAAAAAAAAAAAAAAAAAAAAAAAAAAAAAAAAAAAAAAAAAAAAAAAAAAAAAAAAAAAAAAAAAAAAAAAAAGGGGCCCCCCGGGGGGGGGGGGCCCCGGGGGGGGGGGCCCCCCCCGGGGGGGGGCCCCCCCCCCGGGGGGGGACCCCCCCCGGGGACATTTTTTTTCGGGGGGGCCGCCCGCCCCATCGAATTATAAGACGTTGTCACGTCAATAATTCTTCTTCTTTATGTTGCTCAATCTTAGGCTATCTAATAACTGACCGGGTTTATAATAGTCCATTTATTAGCCGCAGTAGCAAATACCTCAACATTCGTACGTACATAGGCAAACTTGTGTTACAGCTCGGGTCTGTACGTCATGCTCTACTCCTCCTTTTGTCATCTCGACAAAATGTTTTCGTCAATTTTCTTTATAATTTCCCATATTTCATATAATTATTCACATCGTCCGTGAATCAATTAACCGCTTACACATTATTTTTTCAAAAATTTGCATTGCAAAATAGAGACCTAACAATTACGCCAACGCACGGATAGCTAGAAAAACACATTTCTCATTCTCTTATCATTTTACAAAACTTGTACAGGGAAATATGTTATTTCTAAACTTTATAAAGAACTAACAAGTAGCGCACCTCATACGTAACACGAACTTTAAACAAAGCTTGACTTCTTGAATATTTGCATAGATAACGCAAACAGTGGGGGCTTTTGTCTCCCACCACCGATTGTAAGAGAAAATTTCGAACTATCTAACCGAACTTTTGTAGTGCGATAAGTGTTCTGTGGAAATTTAAAAATGGAATGAACAAATATGTCACATGATGCTTCTTCTTGTTACACACACCTTAGGGTTATTTAGAAAATATGTTTTCTATTGTGTTAAATAAATAAGGTAGGTCTTGGTCTCCCAAAAACAAATGTTAGAGAAAATTTCGAACTATGTAACCGAACTTTTGTATAGGTCGGTTATCGAAAGCTGGCGTGTTCACAGTACTCACACTAATGCAATTTCACTATACAGTATGTTTAAAAATATTTTTTTTGCCAAGCCATATATTTTAGTCTACTCTGGTTTTAGTAAGGTTGGGTGGGTTGTAAATAAATAAAAATGTGTCAAATACATATAAATATTATGTGCATACGAGGGTGGATCCAAAAGTTCTAAGCCCGACCAAGAACGTAAAAGAGTGTTTGTGTAAATAATTTTTCATTTTTCGACATAAGCTCCATCTAGCTCAACACACTTCACTTTTACTTCACTAACAATTCTTCCTCTTAGAAACCCCAGTTGCATCTGATGTCAAATTAAAAATAACATTTTTTCATTAAACTGTTTTTATTAAGATGCTTAAAATAATTAAAAACATTGTGCACCATTTCACGAGATTGCCCTGGTAATGTTTGAAAAAAGATCAACATGTATAGTAAAGATCAACATAAACAGTAGCAAAAGCAAAACAATAACTGTCACTTTTATACTCATAAGCTTGACCGAGCGCGAGAGAGACGGACAGTCTTTATATGATGCATATTCAGTTTGACATTGACAGTCGCGCTTATTCACAGACACTACACAAGCACAAAGTGTCAATGTGTTGAAGCCGCCAGCTTTAGATAACATACCAATAGTGCAATAAGTGTTCTGTGGAAATTTAAAAATGGAATGAACAAATTAGTTTATACTCAATTTAATCATAGGTTTGTAATTGTCGCACATGATACTTGTTCTTGTTCTACACATAGCTGAGGACTATTTAGAAATTATTTTGGCCCTTAGACTATAGAAAAAGTGTATTCTAATGTGTTGAATAAATTAGTCTTTAGGTTTTGGTCTACCAAAAACGAATATTGGGTAAAATTTCGAAGTATGTAACCGAACTTGTGTGGTGCGATAAGTGGCCTGTGGAAATTTAAAAATATAGACACTAATATAGACACACATTTTGCTTTCGGATACGTTTAATAACTATACATGATACTTGCCAGTTTCCACATTGCAAATTTATTTTTATTCTGTTAAATAAATTAGTCGTTAGAGGTTTTAGTCTTCCAAAAACGAAAGGTATCTATATTTAACTGTAAAAACGCCCGTTTACCAATTAAAAAGCAAACAAAAGGGGATAATTTAAAAAATCGTGCCACTTTCGTGAGTTATGAGCCCCAATGGTACGTGATTTTGCATTTTTCGGTAAAAATTTCATATTTTATGTGCTCTTATTAATTCGGGTTGATGTTTCATGAAAATTACATTTTGGAAAAGGATTAAATTGTAGGATTCAAATTCAGTTGTTATAATCTCATATAATAGTCATAATTAGAAGATTTTCAAATTAAAAAAACATAAGCAATGTAATCAAGCAAAAACAACGAACATAATTTAAAAAAAATTCAGAAGTCACACGGCTTTTGACGCATCAATAAATTGGATGTGTACATTGGAATATTAAATAAAGTTACAAATTTAAACCATAAACTACAGAGTTGACAAGCGAGGCCAAGTATTTATAAACATAAATTTTATTCACTATTTTGTCAAAGTAAGTTTTTTATATGGAATCACATTCACATAAACTCAAGCTCAAACATTTTTTGAACGAGGCTTAGATACAACAAAAAACTTTTTTCACCGACAAACCAGTTGACTTTATTTCTTGGCCCTGGCCTTTGACCTTAGTCTCTTTTTTTTCTTTATAAGCATACTTGCTTATAAACCGACTAGGCATCAGCTTCTATGCCTGGCATACGTCTCAGGCGTGGAGGAAACCTTATAGTATGTATGCAAAGAGAACGATTGTGGGTTTAGAGTATGCTGTAGTGCTTACATTTATTTGTTATGTTACCACTATTACGTCATTATAGTTCCACAGTTATCATCTTGATATATCCAGAAATTAAAAGGATATAATTGTGAAATGATACGTAGCTAATAATAACAGACCTTCCTATGTCTTTCCGCACAGACAACCAAGATTTAATACGATTAGAGTATGACAAAGAACGGTTCGGTAGCCTGTCCTAAGTAGGTAGTAAGTCCTGAGCTGGTAATAATGTGTAAGAAGAAAGGCACACAATTGTCAGTAGCAAGGATATGGAGAACTTATATTAGTTTGGCAACAATAAGAGAGGTTACACTGATAACCTACAGATTCCTTGCCTTACAATAGTCACACAACGCACAAAAACTCTCAATACAAAATTATAAAATCTAGGACGTAACTACTAACAAAATTATAAAATTTAGGACGTAACTACTAACAAAATTATAAAATATAGGACGTAACTACTAACAAAATTATAAAGTCTAGGACGTAACTACTAACAAAATTATAAAATCTAGGACGTAACTACTAACAACATTTTAAAATCTACGACGTAACTACTAACAAAATTATAAAATCTAGGACGTAACTATTAACAAAATTATAAAATCTAGGACGTAACTACTAACAAATGTAATTGGCAAAAAGCTTATCATTATATACAAAGCAGTCAGTCATTTAATAAAAATGTGACGATAGGCCGACTTAAAATATTTTATAAAAGAATATGAAACTAAAATGATGTATTTCGAACAATCAGTCTTAACATAATATGTTTTATTTTCATTTAAAATATATCAGTGCCGCTACAACCTCTTTAAGTCTTGGCCTCAGATTTCTGAATCTATTTCATGATCATTTTTTTAAATCTTATAGGCAAGTAGATCAGTCTCCAGTGCCTGACACACGCTGTCGACTTTATGGGTCTAAGACATGTCGGTTTCCTCTAATGTTAAATGCGCACATAGATAGAAAGTCCATTGGCGCACAGCCGGGGATCGAACCTACGACCTCAGGCATGAGAGTCGCAAGCTTAAGGCCAACACTGCTTTTATTTTCATATACATTAAATTTTCTTTAGAAGTAATTAAGGCTTTCATTATATTGTTTAATAAGAATTTGTAATTGTCTCTTCCTATAAATTATAACTTAATAAATTGACACAAAGTTCGAAAACTCCGTCGTCAAATTAAAATATACAAAGTCTGCTGAAACGTCTACACCTTTTGTTTCTTATTAATTGACTTCCATAATAATTATTTTGAGACGAAATTCTCTTGCGTCTTAATATTATTTGATGGTATTATATGGATCCAAGGATGGCAGGAAATTTCTATATTATAAATATAATTTTATTAGTATTTTGTTACAGCTTGGCACGGCTGAATCTTAATTTTTTAGAATATAACGACATTCAAGGGATGAACAAATTTTTACGTTACAAAGAGTTGCCGTTAAATTGAAAAAAAAATCTTATTCAGATCAATCCCACATTTTTTTTATTCTCTCTCTCAATCGGTCTCAATCGCTCTCTCCCTTTTCTTCGACAAAAACGTTGCACATTTTCGTGACGCTAATATTATTATTATTGGGTTTCACCCGTAAAAATTTTACTCTCATTCGCCTAAAGAAGTTTAAAAGTTCCATAACGTTGTATATAGTTTTTACATATTTATCACTTGATTTCGCTGGATGTATCCGCATTTATAGGATATATAATATATATATGCGTAGAGATGCGGTGCTGCATCTCATATATTTTGTACGTCAATTTGTTTGTTTGTATCATGTGTTGTACTAATTTTGTGGTCTAAAAAAAAATATATATATAAAACTCGCCTTGGTAGTACGTATTGTGACTTGCCACTGACAAACATTATGTATTTTATCTTTCAAGGACAATAAAAAAAAATATTGTAATCATATTTAGTGCATTTATTAGTGAGTTTTCTTATAAGATAAAAAAGGAATTTATCTTATCTACAGACTTGTGGATAAAAATTTACTGATAATTTAATTTAATTATCCTCAAGTCTAGCTGATACAATTAATTAATTATATAAAATTTTGAATAGTAATTGAGTCACCGGAACTGTCCAAAACGCGCCACAAAAGATAAACTTAAAAAAAATTACTCCTAGAGGCTCTAATAAAAAAGGAAACAAAATTAAAGAGACTTAGAAAAGACTCTTTTTTTAATAATTATTTTTCGATTTAAACAGTTTAATAATGAATATGGGACAATTAGTTTATTAGCTTCCATTTTAAAATAGACATCGAAATGGCCGCACATTAGTGTATAATAATAACTTGAAAGCTTTTTCAATGTAGTAAAACATAACAACTGTCATAATTCATATGATACATTTTACAGGACACGATTTTAAATAAATTTGATTCTAATCCACGTGACTAGTTCGAAAGTAACTATTATAGACATCGTTTCTCTTAGCCTGTAAAATATTTGTTATAAGAAACATACGGGGAAACAAGTAAAAAAAATTTTTTTTTTCTTCGAAAATTCCTTTTCATAAGTTGGTACGTTATCAGGCTGGTGTGTCTTACAACCAGAAAGAGTTTCTTTACGTTGGCAATCGAAAACCAGAGAGGATACTGAGTTGGACCATGGAGGCGGATCAAAAATATTTTTCATAATTGATGCAAAGTTTTAGTTAATTTACAACTCTGAATTACACTCGTGTAAGCAATTATTAAACGAATTAACACCTGAATATAAAATGGGATACGATACAAACTATCCGATATCGTATCGTACGAAACAAATGTCTTATGTAACTTTGTCCCGAATGTCATCATAGAGCGACAGCTGATGAAATGGCGCGTCGCGTCCCCATCAATTACCATTGGCTGTTCGTTGTGGCTTACGGAAGAAGGGTTTCCGGTTCGAGGTGAGAAGGCGATAATGTCCTACAGATGTTTGCTTACAAGTGAATTTTAGTGTATTTTTTTTTGCCGTAAAATTTTCGAAGAATAATAATTATGTGTTAGAATCTCTGAACTTGTGTGTCTGTGTAACTTGAACCGATTATATGTGCTTGTACAAAAAATAAATGAATATAATTAATGAAAAAAAGTTTGCCTTTTTTAACCGACTTCAAAAAGTGTGTTCAATTATTATTACCGGTGACCCCAAAGCTGGTGCTTTTCTAGCTCAACGAATATGTATCGCAATACAACAAAGAAATACTGCCAATGAAAGGTACACTGCCACAGAGACATATTTAAAATTGGTTTTAATTTTTTTAAATTATTATTACTATGTAGGTTAAGACTATGATTAATATCGCATGTTTTAAATGCTATAAATTTGTGTGTTGGAATTAAATAATACAGATTTGTAGGTGTTAAAATACTTTAAATAAAAGATTTAAGATTTGTTCTATTGTCCGTGGACCGTTTTGGATGGTTTTAATACCTTTTAGTACATTTATTTCGTTATAAAACAAATATACTACAGTATTTTAATTAGTGTACAAGAAATTTGTAGCGATGACAATTCTAATAACACTATACTTATAAAGTTTGGGTGTTTAATATTGATTTTTTATTAAAGACGAATGTCAATGTCAGATTTTTTCAAATAATATAATTGTTTAGTACTTTAGTTTAGTTTAACTCAATTTTTTTTGCAATAAATTTATCCTTCTGTGCCTGAAAAACGTAATTCAGGTCCAACATTTCACGATGATTTCCATCGTACTGCAATTATATCACCAAATACGTAATTGGCGAACATATTTTCTCCTATACCCCGAAACTAGTTAATGTGAAGCAGTCTGACCGCAACAAGTTCCAACATTAGAACTAAAGGCAAGTGAACTATTACGAAGATATCCGAACCGAATCACAAGTTTCCCAATTTAATTGTCATGTGGTTGGGTCTTTGTTACTAACATTTTAATAGACTTTCTCTCTGGAAAGTTTTGACAGTCAGTTTTTAACTATGGAGCTACCATAAACCATAAACGTGACCTGTTTGATTATTTTGGTATCTAGAATCTAGATAGATAGATAATAACACTGCGGAAGTATGATAGATAGCGGTGTTAGTTACTTATGTGCACGTGGAAACCAAGCGCGCTGCCGGCCTTTTGAGAATTGGAACGCTCTTTTCTTGAAGGACCCTAAGTCGAATTGGTTCGGAAATACTTCACTGGGCAGCTGCTTCCACATAATGGTGGTGTGCAGCAAAAACTGCCTTAAGAAACGCTCAGTTGTGGAACGACGGACGTCAAGGTCATCAGGTCATCTAAAGTTCTGATATCTAGAATCTAAATAGAGAGTCACTGCGATAGAATTATAGATAGTATGAGTTACTTATGAGAACGTGGAGTTCTTTATAGACACGAAAAATCCAGTGGCAATACAAACTTTTAGGTCTGGTCAGATTTCTGTTTTGTGATCATTTGTTTTTTCTAATAGGCAAGAAGGTGATCACCTTTGGTGGGTGGGGGAATCTGGTAGCGTTGTGTAGACTGAACGAGTACAGTATGTAATACATCATATTTTAAACGAAAATAAGATATTTTTTTACTAATTAATTATTGAATTAATTGACTCTCTCTAGTGGCTGGCGATGCAAATGAGAATATAACGAAAGTATTGGAAAATAGTTCTTGCTTTACTTTAGAATAATAATGTCAAATTCGGCCTAGCCTAAATATTGGCGTTACTAATTATACATAGTTATCAGTATGTTAAAAATATTATATGAGTCCACCGGAATTTCATCAAACCATCAAAAAAACTATTAATATAGTTATTTTAGTTCCAATCTCGTTAGATTAGGCATCCAGATCTATAAACATTTTATAACTTCAACACTGTTTATGTTTCCTTGTATATAAAAAAAACAAAACTAACACATGCAAGCGAATAAATTCTAGGCAAACCGCTAATGACTCCTTGGGTTTATTTAAGATAATTAACAGAATATTTTTCAAAGCATTAAGGAAGTCACAAACATAATTACTGAACGTTTAGTACTCCCTTTACGATCGAGAATTTGGGACAAAAAAAGTTTTGGTTGTTGGTTTAAGTCATGAAGAATAACCGTCTTTATAGCCATATTTATTTAAACTGCGATTCATTACAAATAAAAACAAATAACAATAATTAGGGATGCAACGGGCTGCCTTATCGCTAACAAGCAATTTCTTACAGGCAACAAAATAGTAGTAACAAAAATAAAATAACATGTAACACTAAAAAGTTATACAATTACCAAATTAACTTACACTTAAAAAAATAAAACATAAACTTAATGCTATTAATTCCAAAACCAATGGTGTCCGGCTGGGATACAAACTAGGGTACTTTAAGTGTAGTAAACACGCGCTGTGCTAGAGAAAGCGGTTCAATTTTAGAATGCAACAAGTCGTCGAAGAAACCAATACATATTATTTCTAATACTTAATACTGTGCTTAGTAGCGATTAATTATATAATTTGACAGAGAATAAATATATTATTTTCATTACACAAGTTTTGTGGGACCACTGCGTAGGTTTGAAATATAAAATTAAAACAAATACTAATAACATCGACTTCAATCATATTACTACAATATTTTTATAAAAACCATCTTATCTTATTATATATTTATTTAGCATGTCAAGTACTTTATATTTTTTGAACAAAAGCTTCTTAAAATGACGAATTCGAGACTCTACTCCCAGGAGGATCATCAAACGAATGATATCATGATTAATGTTAAAAAAATACCTTCCTTTGCGTTTATCATGCATTCCTAGTTTCGGTAAAATTTAGTATAACGCTTCCGCTTAATACCTGTACCAAACCTTCGGAGATCGAATCCACCAAAGTTGACAGAGTGACGTATGAATGTCAAACTAAGGGGAGGATTCACTGTCAGCGGGTGATAAATTGTCTTCCAAACGATTCTAACTCTCCCATAACGAGACATGAGCTATTTCTTAGAATCAAAGATATTTAAAGCAAGTAATGTCGACATTTAATATTATATTAAGTAATCTAAAAAATTATAATATATATTTTTTATAGAACAGGGGGCAAATGGGCAGGAGGCTCACCTGATGTTAAGTGATAGACATTCATAATGCCAAAGGGCTTGCGTGGTAGGCCTTTTACGAATTTGTAGGCTCTTTCCTTGAAGGACCCTAAGTCAAATTGGTTTGGAAATACTTCAATAGGCAGCTGGTTCAACATAGTGATGGTACGCTGCAAAAACTGCTTTAAAAAACGCTCCATTGTGGAACATGAAGTGATACGCACATCGAAGTGATACGGGGGAATTTCGTATTCTGTCTCGACGTCCGATGATGAAACTGTAGGTATTAATCCGAACAACTCCTCTGAACACTCTCCGTGGTAAATACGATAGAAGATGCAGAGCAACCCAAAATCTCTATGCAACGCCAAGGGATAAGCTTGTAAAGTGACTGGTCATCGACGATTCGAACCACTCTACGGTGATTACTTATTTACAGTGCTTCAGAACAGAACTTCAGAAACAGTGCTATCCTGGCTATGTGACTGTACAACATGAGTTCCACCGTTCGAATTCCAGTAGAGAACCAAGATGCTCGTTCATACGGTAGAAGGAAAATATCGTAAGGAAAAAGGCAAATTTAAAACCAGATATAATAATATATGATGACTCGTATAGTATATATAAAATCGACTATCTATGTTAACGGAAAGACAAACTTTGTAGGTAACATAAATCGCTAATTAAATAGATTTGAAAAAAGAACAGTAATTAATATAATTCGATTTCCGTTTTCCGCTTCATCCATTTTATCGAAAAGTTCAAAACTGATTTTTAAATGCATTAATAAGACTACGCCACTTGTTTATAGTTGTTATAATAGCTTTAGACATAAACTTTAGTAACACCGAAAATAATTTTAATAACCAATAAACTTGACCTAGACCGTCACACGTTTAGCTAGTTGGCGTAGGTCGAGTTATATTAGTTGACCAGTTCCAGACAGTTTAAACTTCCTAATAAATATTACCGGTGACAGGTCATAAAATATTGGTTATTTTTAAGAAAATATTTACTTTGAGCTAATTATAGAGATTTTATTGATTGTGGCAGGTATTTCCTTTTTAACGCAAACGAAAAAGGAGTGTAATATTTTCAGAGTGTTTCTATACAACTTTTTAGGTTGTATATATATTTCAGATTATTTGGTAAATAGTTGTCTTTAAGAAAATTCTGGGTTTGTTCTCGGCAAAATCATATATTTCTATTGGTATTAAGAAAGAAAATAAACTACGATAACACAAATTATGAAGATTTTGATCAGAGAATTTGTACTGTGATGTGTGTGGCGGTCTTTCCTATAGTTGATTACGTTTCAGAATGAAATGACAAAAATATTCTTCTTATTGTGCCACTCCTTTACTGAAGGTTGGCCGTCAGCCTCTTGAAGCACGTCTCGTCCTGTGCCAGATGCAGCAACTCTTCCACAGTTACAATACCTCTCCTAACGTTGCGAAGTCATGATTACTTCCTTCTACCAATAAGCCGCTTACCCTGGATTTTACCCATTATATGTAATTGAAGGAGGTGGTAGCGGTCATGGCGCAACACGTGAAAAAAAAAAACAAGTCTGATTCACATACCACAGTAGTTCTAATCATTATTTTAAAGTCAAATTTACTCCAGATACTAGTTTAATACATTAAATTATTATTGCTAGCATAAACTGACTTTCTAATCAAAATCCTGAGAGCCAGAGTCCAAGACTGAATAGTTTCCATTACAATTCTTCTGAATCAAATCTAGTTCTGAGGTCAGGTCACTTTGGGTCATTGCAGTATGTACTAAAGTTAAGAACAGCATGGAACCGATAAAACAATAATGACCAAAAAATTCCGTAATTTCCATTAAAGTAACGCTCATCTAGAAGCAAGAGTTCCACATCTTCGTTGATGCCGCACTCCACTATTTGGATCATTACTTGTAAAAACAACAAAGTAGTAGAACTACTTGCCCCATTCCATCTTCCCTAGACAGTTTAATATTAGGTCCTTACATATGAAATTGGCGTTTTGTATGGGAGGAACAAAAAGTCGAATATTTTTAAATATAATATATTTAATTAATCAAAGTATGAACCATTGTTTTCTATGCACTTTTGCCATCTCATAGGTAGTTCATTGAGCCCTTTACTAAAAAAACAGTCGGACGGGAATCAATAAAATCTGTGAAGGCGATTTGGACTGCCCCATAAGAGTTAATTTTTTTCCCTTGCAAGAAGTTGTCCAAATTTCGAAAAAAATGGTAATCTGTTGGAGCAAGGTCCGGGGAGTACGGATGATGTCTTAGACATTCCAATTGAAGCTCTTCTAATTTGGTAGCCGTCTGTTGTGCAGTGTGTGGTCTAGCGTTGTTGTGAAGTAGCAGTGGCGTGGAGCGATTGACCAGCCATGGTTGTTTAGCCGCTAGCTTTTCCATCATGGTTTGCAATTGCTGACAATAGACATCAGACGTCATAGTCTGATGTCTATTCTCAGCATAGTCATAGGCCAGATTTGAGAAAACTGCAATGAACCGGCACTAGTCCATCAAACGCTTACAAGTAACTTTTTTGGGGTTAATTTTCGCTTGGGGGAGGATTTGGCTGCACTGAGCGCTTCCGATTATCGTAAAGAATCCATTTTTCATCACAGGTAATGATTCGGTTTAAACTACCTTCATTATTGTGCCGGTTCAGTAATGTAACGCAGCAGTCGACGCGCGTTTGCCGGTTTGCTTCAGTCAATTCGTGAGGTACCCATCTTTCAAGCTTTTTAATCTTCCCAATTTGCTTCAAGTGAATTAAAACAGTTTTATCACTAACACTGCAGCCTGCAGCTAACTCGGACGTGGTTTGCCATGGATCCGCTTCCACAATAGCCTTCAATACTTTATTATCAACTTGGGTCTCAGGCCGTCCACGGGGCTTGTTCTGCAGGTCGCAATTTCCAGAACGAAAACGTTGGAACCAAAAACGAAACTGTGTTTTCTTTTGCAACATGACCGCTTTACACATCATTCACCCTTCGAGTCGTTTTCGCAGCACTAGTGCCACGGTGGAACTCGTACTCGTAAATAATGCGATACTTTGAGTTTTCCATTTTGTAAAATGAGTGACGCAAACAGAAAAAAACAAATGAATGACGGTCATCGAAGCACAAATACATGAGTAAATAGCTGTACAAATTTGAATTTGGAATTCCTTACCAAAGAGGAGAACATCGTGATTAAAGTGGCCAGTACGAAATACGCCAATTTCATATGTAAGGACCTAATATGAATTCATTTAAGTGGCGGTTAAATAGCAAGGCCACATCTTAGTTAACATCAGGTGGGATTATCGTCTAGCCAGTTCTGTTTAAAAAAAATGATATGAAGTACTTAAACATAAATATAAAAACAGAAGTAAAATAAATCTAAAAAGTTTACTTCCTGTGGCAGTTTACCTTTAATACTCACAAAGTTTCCTCACTGTATTGCGATACTTTGAGTGAAGAAAGCACCAGCTCTGGGGTCACCGGTCAGTATCGGTTCAGGCAGTTATCGGATCAGTTCTACCACCAATTTAACATACATCTTTAAATAGCGCCTGTGCTTCAAGTGCACAGACTCGACGAAAATACCAAAAAGAAAAACAAAATATACATGAGAGGATGTTCCCGTGAAGTAAAGAGGTCTGTTAGACAAAATATTATTATAATATATCAAAAACATGTGCCATTAAAATCAATATATCCATTAAATCCTTTCCATAATTTAATTTTACGCAAGAATAAGAGAGAAAACAATAAAAAAGATCATTACGAAATATTATCATATAAATTGAAATCGCTTTGGCTAAAGAAAACTGTGGAGACGGCTTTCATTAAAATCGCTGCCAATTAAGAGTTGGCTCGCCTCCATGTCTATTTTGTGTTTAAATGTAAACTTTTATTGCTTAAATATGAATAAAGAAATCTGTTTTAAATCGTTTGAGTGCTTTTAGTTTTATTTTAAAAGTTCGTGACTTTGATCACAATTTAACACTTACATGTGTTTATTTATTGTAAACTTAACCTACATAGTATAATAATAATCAAAATATATAATTATTTATAATTAAAAATTAATAAATAGAAAATATAACAAAGTTTGATCCCTGTAGAATTATCCCTTGGACGCTGTATATTTCCTAGCTGTACTGCGATACTTATTCGTTGAGCGAGGTATGTGCCTGCTCTGTGGTCACTGGTACCAACTTAAATCTTTAATTAGCGCCTGTGCGCTTGAACCCCACAGCCCAAGAGTCTCTACTCCAAAGGGAACAAAATCGAAGTTGGAGGAAAGACTCTTATATTTGAGCCGTTTATAATTTTCCGCCTTCTCCCTGACGCGGGGCAAATATTTTTTTATTTAATTATTTGAGATATTAATTCTATGATGATATGAGACCTATCGCCATCTGTCCTCCTGCAGCCGGTACGTGTTTACAAATACAAATTTTAAAAACCTTCTCCGTTACAACTTATAAGTTTCCGATTAACATAGGATTAGTCAGTCACTTACACTACATTTAATGATCTTAAGCAAACGATTCCCATCAGTGAGGTCATAGATTCGAATCCCGACTGGGCACCAATAGACTTGCTTATGTGCAAATTCAACACTCGCTACGGAGAAGGAAAATATTTTGAGGAAATAGTTATATCTCAAACCCAATAAAGTCGACATGTGTCAGACACAGAAGGCTTATCACCGAATAGTCTTTTAAGAAAAATAGATCTCGAGACAGATACATATATCTGAGACTAGTCTTACATATTTTTACTCTGAAATTAATAGTTGCAATGCATAAAACATTTGTGAAACATGAAAAACTAAGTAAAGACATTATATGGTAATAAAAATAGACTAATTAGGTTATTATCTACTCCAACGTTTTTTGTTCCGAATAAGTGAAATAGGTGTGGACTATGATTTGTGGCTGTGTGACATCTGATTTCAGTCAAGCGTCACCGCGTCAGGGGTGGGGTTATTTATTACCTCTCATATTATCCGGTTGGCCTTATGGTTTATTTTTATATTAACTTGTATGAGGATAACATTGAGAACCCCTTTACAAAACCGCGGCGTAATTCAGTAAAACCCGAGTTATGTAACCTAACCTTAGTTACGTTATATAATAAAAAAAACGCAAACGAAATTTAAACACTAATATTACACTTGTAGCGAATAAATTGTAAAACGGCAGTTTTGGTAGTAATACCAACAGCCGCCACCGAACCTAACTCCCGTTTGAGTAAATAAATATATTACTTAACACTTAAAAATACGAGTATCCTAGAGTATGCTCGTATATCGTACACTCAGAAATACAAAGGCATAGTTCGAAAGAAGAATTTTGGGAATTCGCAATTTTAGATTTTGATTATATATAGATTATAGACTTCGGCTTGTTTTTAAAATAAAATGCTTTCATTAAAGTCATGAATATGAAACTTTGCAGATTTGGTATTTGATAATGTCAAATGTTTTGAAATATGTTTCGATTTTAATAAATTACGATTGATTAAAAAAATATTTCAGTTGGGGACCATATAGTATTCAAAATATGACAAAAATTCTAACGTTAGCGTAAGGTTCAGAATTAGTTCGGAATCAGTACTTGTAATGACTGCAGTTTTTGGCAATATACAACCTACAAATTAGCTTCATTTTGTATAATATATCTAATCAATAACTAATTATTTATTGCCAAAACAGGTTCCATTACAAGCACGTATCCCAGGGTCCAGATGTAGTTAGAACTGTAATTCAGGAGCCTGTCACTGTTGCATGTATTGTGTAGCAATATCGAGAATTAATTATGATTATTAAATTAAATTAAAAAAATATTAATGAGACAAATTAAATTAAATTGTCATAACTTTATATAAATATACAATGCTTATTCTACTTAAATTTAGTAGATATTCTACATAAACTTGTAATTAGATAATTTACAAACTTATCGTGAAAAAAATGAAAAAAAAAGATCTATTGTCGACAGATGAAAATATACCATACGATATATTTTAAAAAGCGATGTGTTGCAAATAAAATGTCAACACAACATAAGCTCTTACACAGCAGTAGCTAAAGAGAAAAATCTTAAAACATCCTAAGGCTATGTGATTAATGACAGACATCACAAATACAACATATATTATAAATACTAGTTATATACAAGTGTCTTTAATTTGTTTCACAGATAGGAAAAGTAAGAAACACAAAGATAATAGGCACGAAAATGATTTTAAAAAGCGCTTGAATGTAGCGAAACTCGAAAACATATCAACAATGAAAAAGTAATTGGGAATTATACATTCTAAGTATGGAAGACGAAACCCGATGTTAGTAAGCGTAATAAGTAAATCAAATATGTAGCGAAGGAATATATCTAAAAAGAAAAGTTATTAATTAAACAAATGATACTGGGGTGTTATTAGTTAAATAGTACTAGCTTCCTCTTACAAAAACCGATCAAAGTTTTTTAAATGTATTTTTTATGTCCAAAGAATTCCCATGCGCACTGTCGTACAAATAAATCACTTAGTTAATTACCTAAACATCCTATTTCTTCAAATTCTTGCGTTGATTTACTTTTGTTATTGACTTTTTAAAGTAAATAAGAACTGGCGTTCTTTGGAAGTCCGAGTGAAAATATATTTTATTGTAAATCAGTGTTACGCTGCTTTAATTTATTTAAATAAAACCTTAACATAACGATCAAATATACAGTATTTATAATTTTTTTAAACTACATAGTAATAAGTAAATATAAATAAAAAGAAAATTAAAAGTTTGTGTGTTCAGTTATGTCAAATTATCTATACCATGTGACGAAAAGAGACAGATGTATACTTCAAAACAGTGCAATTAGACTAATCTAGTTTTTATTAGGAGTTAGAGGTTAATATTTATTATATTATCAGAAACAAACTCACTACAATTTTTAACTATTTAATAAACAAAAGCCAATACAAAAGTAAAAATCACAATAGCAGAAGCTGCAACATTCGCAGCGCCCGAGTAATAATAGCCCAAGTTTCGTGTAGTTTTATCCATTTCAATGAGGCACGCCATAATTTCCTCATTGTTGGGAATAATTTGATTCGGGGGGGAGAAGAAAGCCATAGTCGCCAACGTCCCGAAGTTCGAAAAGGTACACTATAGGTATTTTCGCAACTCCTTTTGCCCAGTCGAAGCTTGAACCGGTTACTGCATCTGGAATATCCATCCATTAATTTATGAATGTGTTAGAAATTTAATATTTTAATTAAAAGCTTATTGGAAGAAAATTATTTAATTTCGCTTCGTGAAGATCTCGCAACAGTGTTTACCATATTGACTTTAATTTCAACTATGTTCAATGCATACTAAGTTGTTTTTTATTAATATAAAGACTTAAAAAAACTTTTGATTAACAAAAATTTAAATTGATTAATTCGGTTACCATATTATGTTTGTGAGTTTTTACTGATATTAGGAAAAATCTTTATAGTATATAATATATATAAAAAATTATCTGAGATAACATAGAAAATATACTTACAAAGAATATCTAGGGAAGTTCCCGCTACGTACTGAGTGCCATATTTTTCCGTTAATTTGTCGAGACCACGTTGCGCTATTTCATACTAGAAAAATTTAAATGTAAAGTGTACAACTGTACAGTATAATATATTGCACATAAAATATGTTGCACTAAAATATTTTAATCAAACTAATAGTTTAACTAATTCAAACTAATCAAACACATAGTTTAGTTAAACGTATGATGCGCTAACCCGGTCCAGAGTTCAATCCCTGGCAGTGCATTCCCCGGCTGTGCGGTGAAGTAATCATAATCTAGGCCAAGTTGCACAGGCGATAAAAAATCTTCATATATATATATATTTTCGTCAAATATTTTACAAAATGTAAAGTTACCCCATGCTAATCTTTGTATGTAATTAATAACTTTTCCACAGTATCTTAACATCGCATGCAAGTCATATTATGCCACTAACATAGTAACGAATTTTTTAATTAAAAAAAAATAGTAATTTAATTCAGACTATTTGGAGGCTTTTAATATAGAGTCCTTACCGAACTTGAACAATATTAGAGTTAATAATAGAATCGTATAAAGTTATGTTAGTTGAAATATTATAAGATGAATTTATTAATTAATTTAAATATTATAAGATGAATTTATTAATTAATTTAAATATTATAAGATGAATAATTAGATTATAAGTAAAGTAAGGAATTAAAGGCTTTTTTTTAAATTCAGTTCATCAATTCATATTTTCTTAAATGGCCTGATATTGATTAGGTCTTAGGTCCTATGTTAGCATAGATTAGTAAATAAATTATTAAATTATTATGACGTTATGATAATTAATATGACATTTGCATGCCTATTTGGTTGAGAGTTTTTTTTATAATTAATTAATCTGTATCACTTTTTTGGAAATAAACGATTTATTATTAAGCTATACAACGAAATAAAGGTATAAGAGGGTGTACACATATATTATCTAACTATTATACTTACTAAATCACCATAATTCTCCACTTGCAAAACATCAGCTCCACCTACATGGCTGTATGGAATCAAGACCATTTGAGAATAAGAGTGAAACGCAATATAATAAATCATATTCCCAGTTCCCTTAATCTTTTGCACATAATTCATAATTGCTTGTGTTTCTGGTTCTGATCCAGCCGAAGGACCAGCGAATGTCTGGTCACAAGGATTCGAAGATGCACCCACGGCTTAAAAAATAATTATTTATGGTTATTACAGAAAATAAACAGTGGCGCTACAATCTTTTAAGGTTTGGGCTTAAGGTATTATTATTATTTCGTTATCATTTGTTTGTTCTAATAGGCAAGTAGGGGATCAGCTTTCGACGATGTTTACCTTCACCGTAAGAGCAAGTGGTAAAGCAGGGATCCTATGACCTCATGCGAGAAGAAGCCGCAGAAGCAACTAGACAAACTAGGTATGCTACTGTTGTACTAACAGAAGGGTTTACAATACCAAATATAATATCGTAAACTCAAGATAATCTACATATTATATAAAAATGAATTGCTGTTCGTTGGTCTCGCTAAAACTCGCGAATGGTTGGACTGATTTGGATAAGTATGGTCTATAAATATTCGCGGTAGTTCAATGAAGGTTCAAACAGTGGGTATCATAAATAGGTTAATAAAAGTAGCCTTCCGAAAATGGCGATTCATAGCTGTAGTATCAGGTCCGATCTCTTTGTTCTAATTTAAAAACGTTGAATTAAGTATAGACACAAATATATGTAGGTGACACGAAGTTCACCGGGTCATCTAGTCTACATTAAATATTTTATGTGAGAAGAGATCTAGTACTTCATTGGGTGCTCTTGGTGTTATTGCAAAACACGGTGGTGACTGGTCGTACTTGAATTCGTGTATGCGGTGATGTTAGTTATTTCGACTATATTGTGTTTGCGTGTTGTTCCCACGATAATGTAAGTGCGTGCTCCTATTTCACCATGCCTCCTGCTGATAGAGGACAAATCTTTGTTATTCATTTATTTTATTATTACTTATTACTTAAGATGTCATGTGAAACATGGTGTAATGGTAGCAGCTCCTTACGTTGTGTAAAACAAAAAACTTGGCGATTGAAAAGAGTGGAGGCGAGTTTATTGCCAGTTCTTCTCTTCCGTTCTACGTCCTTGATTTGAGAACTGGTAGTTAATGTAAAATTAGAAGCATTTAATGTTTATTTCTTTTTTGACGTTCATAAGTGTACATTGTGTTACCTAGTAATCTATATGAATAAATGATTTTTGTGTTTTGACACGCCATTTTGTCTCAAAAGCCAGACATAAGGGCGAGTAAAATTACAGTGGGTATATTTAAGTCAAATCTGAATTTATACTTGCTTCGATTTGACAAATATATTTTGGTAATGGCGCTTCTAAACGGGCCATGTTTTGCTGCAACACTGTGGCCCGGCAACATTCCAAACAATAGCAGCCACACTATGCAATATTGCAGTAACGTCCCGGCCATATAGCCAAACATGTTTTGTATAGCCATATATGGCCGATGTTGCCCCGATGGGTTGCCGGACGATCGCTAGGCTATCGAATTCAACTGCAATATTGCATAGCCAGTTCTATTGTTGTTTCAGTCACTCTCTTTGTTATGGCACAGTGTATCCTTTTCTACGCGACATGACGTTTGCTATGAGTGAAGTGTGCCTGTTGCTATATTCTGTGTTTTGCGATCAGCTGTATTGGACGTTAGATTACTACGTAAAAATGACTTCTTATGACACTCTAGTTCTTGAATAATTTATTATCAAGGCATATTTCTAGAATCAAATTGTCTACAGTTTCACGCCTATTTAAGTAAGGTCGAATCCACAATCTCTTCTTTTTCTGTTTATTTTTTAAAACAATATAAGCTGCTGCGACAAGTGTGATTTCGTCAGCCATTGGTTTGTGTAGCCCGTTTAGGAGTCTACATCATGGGCCATACTATTGCAGACATATTGCAACACATTGCCCAGCCATAGATTGTTCGGCCATCAGCTGCATTAAAATATTTTTCTAATGGCCGGGCAATTTGTTGCCAACAGTGCAGCCATCAATTGCAGCAAAACATGGCCCGTTTAGAAGCGCCATAACGTATTACTTACTGTTCCAAACATAATCAAAGTTCCTATTCAGATCAATGCCGTTACTCAAATCATCATCGGTTCCACAGGTGGTGGAGTAAAGTGTATTTCTATTTTTCCGCCACATGCGATTCTGGAATAGATTATAAATCCATGGAAACAAATATACATTCACTGATCACATACAAACTTATTCATAATCGTAGAGTCGTTATTATTTGCTTATCCTTAACAAGGCACAACATTATATACGTATAGCTATTTCAGGTTAATAGAACTTTTAAAGATTAGTTTTCACACAGAAGCAAATTGGGTTCGGTTCAAAGATTTATTTCTAGGTTAGGAGTGTACATCGTGTTACCAAATTATTTGAAAATGCTGTATAAAATAAAAAAGTTAATTTTTTAACATGGCTACACCTTATATTTCGTTATGAATATTAGTGTGATATCCGCCGCCATTAATGTAAGAAATCTGGCAACTTAATTTCTAAAACTCCCTGTAAACTGCCTGGTAACTCAAGCGAATCGAAAATCATAGCGTACACTTCATTGAAACTATCTATCATTATATTATATTACTAACGAAAAATCTAAACAATTTTTATACGAAAAAGTCCAACTTACATTTGTGAATGTATATGCATACCCATCTGGGTTGACCACAGGGAAAATATGCCATACGAAGGTTTCAGCCACGAATCTTACATCAGTGTTGTCACTTGTTAAAAACTCCTTTATAATTCCCGTTACAGTAGCTGGTGAGATCCACTCTCTTGCGTGGATACCGCCTTCAATCATTCCTATGAGAGGATTTTCTCTTTGTCCAGATTTATAATCTATTATGACTCCTTTTATTGCTCTACCTTCCGTTCCATTTCCAATAGTAACGGTGCTCACTATATTCGGATACATTGTCTCAAGTTCGTCAAGCCATGCATGAATTTTGTCTAGTGTATGGTATTCCGTCCAAGTTAAGGACCCCAGACTACTGCGTTGTGTGGTACTTGGTTTTAGTTGGTCGTTTATGAGGCTACAAAAACATTTATTGAAGTGAAACTTCTTTATCGAGGTTGGAAAAAAATTTAGTGTAACATTTTTTCGTTACGCGTCACATTTTTCGGTTACGCGCCATGTTGCTTTTTGAAGTCAAACTTCTTTATCGGCGTTGGAATGAAACTTCTTTATCGACGTATGGGAGAAATTTTGTAGCAAATCGTCACGTTTTTTCAATGATAGTAATAATTCTATTACAATTAATGAAATTCTATAATAATCTTCGTAGTAATAAGGTAAAATGAAATATTTGTATTCATGTCTATGATAATAAAAGCCTTTTGTTAAACTATCTAATTTAACGAATTTCTGTAAAGTTGCATATAGTAGATCATTTTTCGAAAAATAAGATCATAAAGAAGTTTCACTTCTTACGTGTGTACACCTAGTACACGCACAATTTATTTATTTTTTCAAATATATTTGTATAATTGACTAAAAATTATACGTAATTAAACAATAAAGCTTTTAATAAATTAAATGATCCTAATCCTTGGGATTGATATGCTCCAGTTCAAATTATTATGGCTGCCTTACAAACAATTTGTATTACTCAAAACTTGGCGATTAAAAACAGCGGCGTAGGTTCTTGCCAGTTCTTCTTGTCCGCTCTACGACCTTGACTTACGAACGTGTAGTAAATGTAAATTAAGAATCAATTTAGCATCTTTTCTTTTAACGTTCATAAGTGTACTTGGTTTATATGAATAAAGTTATTTTGAGTTTGAGTTATCGAAAATTAGTGTGTACCAAGAGTTAATTCATGAAATCGTCACATATTTTATTTGTTTAGGGTTATAAAACCGCATTACTTTTAGAATATGTCGTGAAAGGAAGGGCCGATTCGGTCGGGGCCGCGGTCCAGGGAAGGCTTGATGTGGCTTAATAAGTCAAGCTGTGTTAGGCTGTAATTTGGTCAGTTCATATAAGTACAAAGTCTGTTTAAATATGTAAGTAAAGTAACTGTTTGGCTGATTTTTATTTAAAATATAAAAATAAATCAGTGGCGCTACAACCTTTTTCGGTCTTGGCCTCAGATTTCTGAATCTGTTTCATGATCATTTTTAAATCTAAGAGGCAAGTAGGTGATCAGCCTCCAGTTGCTGACACACGACGTCGACTTTTTGGGTCTAAGACATATCGGTTTCCTCACGATGTTTTCCTTCACTGTTCGAGCAAATGTTAAATGCGCACATAGAAAGTTTGTGCACAGCCGGGGATCGAACCTAGGACCTCAGGTATGAGAGTCGCACGCTGAAGCCACTAGGCCAACACTGCTCTGATTTTTATATTAATATATTAAATAACTAAATATGAATCCCAATAAATTAAAAGGCCGGCAAGGCACTTGCGACTCTTTTGGCAATGAGTCCATTGGCGGTTTTATTACATAACATCAGGTGAGCCTCCTGCCCGTTTGCCTTATTACATAAAAAAATTACCCTCATGCGCCTAAAGACGTTTCACTTCAAAAAGTGCGGGCGTACAAAGTACACATGTCAGAAGTGAAACTTCTTTGGCAAACAAATTTTTAACTCTTGTTCATATTGATACGAATCTAAAGCTTTAGATTTCCGAGACTTGGAGGGAAAAGAGAAGATATGTTAGAAATTTAATGAATTTAATTGTCATTAAAATATTAAATTAACCTGTCGAAAATTAATAACAAAGTTTATAACATATTTTTTTATTTTTGTAATTTATTTCTTCTATAATTAAAAAACATGGTGAGATTTCAATAAATTTATTTTTTCTACGAAAAAAAGCATTTTAATTAAAATATAAAATACTAATATTTCATAAATTCTCTTAACGAAATTTTAATTTTAAAAATAGAATTTCTTTAAGGTAATTCATACTTCTCACTCTCTCTCAATCGGGCTCAGTTGCTCTCTCCCATTTCTTCGACAAAAACGCTGCCATCTATGTGACGTTTTTTTTAAATTTTACCCTCATGCGCCTAAAGAAGTTTCACTTAATATAGGAGTAGATATAAATATAGTATATTTACTTACGACTGCACGTTTGTTATAGCAACCGCTATGTCGAGTCCAACGCTTTTCATATAGTCAACAAAATCGTTTTCTTGACTTGGAGACACCATAATCCTTACATCCTTTTCAATCATCGGTACATCGGTCCATAAATCAAATCCACTTTTCTTCAAATCAGTTAAGATTTGCAGTTGCGTATCGGATTCTGGTATTACCTTATACACCTTATAGTTTTCATAACTTTTATAAGCCGAAGTTAATATTAACACATTTAAAATAAGCGAAATGGTAGCGTACATTGTAAGTGATCCGATGATGTCTGATAATATCAGTTGTAAAACAATATTAGGACAATAAATGGCTGATTATTATTTAAGATAATTTCATATCTTAAGTATGAGATATAATAATTCTCATTTATGTATACAGGGTGGCCAAAAAGTCGTGGATCAAACGCAAATAGGGGATAGATGAGGTCATCAGCTACAAAAAATTGTTCTACGGGAGGTCTCTAACCTCAACCCTGCAGAGTTATAATTTATTTTGCGTTAAGAAAATTGACTTAAAAAAAAAAAATTTTTTACTAATTCTTATTAAAATTCGAAAAATCTACACCCTGTATCTTTTTCACAATATCCACTAGATTGGTACTGATGAGTTCTTGCGTTAGATATACTATTTATAGTTGTTTATTGAGTGTATTGAAAATAACATTAAGTTATACGATATAGTTTTTTTTCAAATCAAAACTTTTTGTTTACTTCGGCCCCCACTGTGAAAAAAAATTAATTTACTGAAAAGTGACCCAGTATTACAACTTTTGGCGCAATTAATAAGGATTCTGAAAAGGTATTACACATGGCCATGAGTCGCTCTAATATCTTTATCTCTATGTTCTTTTTTAGACTTTTTGGCCACCCTGTATATAGTGTATTTAGCTATAAGTGTATAAAACTAGGTGAGATCTTTATTTTCGTAAAACTAGGATAAAGCAGCGCTGATATTTTGTGTATGCAATTTCGATATAGTTCAATATCCGTAGCGCTGATAGCAACCTTGGGAGTGAGCGATATACAATATCAACATGAAAGTCGGGGTTGCAACTGAGTGCCGAAGAAGAAAGAATGTAATACTTACAATGTTTATAAATAAGGTACCTCAGTGCGCAGGCCGAACATACAACGACCAATATTTAAGCCTTGACTTGTTTAATAGCGTAAAATCACCTGCATCATGAGTACACCCCACATACACACCTTCATGTACATACTCACTTTTACACCATCACACATCACAGCCAAATTAGGTATTACTTAATTAAATGTATTGAATAATTTTTATTGTTTTTTTCCCTTTTGAAAATGTTTGAAGGTAAATGTTATGTATTCCATCTATGGCTATATTTATAGTGTAATATTTTATACGTATACTAGCTGATCCGGCACACGTCGTAATATATTTATAATAAAAAATAGGGTGATCGGGGGTGAAAATTAGGGTTTTATGTATTGTAATTATATCAAAAAAAAAAAAAAAAAAAAAATTAGGGGTGGACTACCCTTAACATTTAGGGGGATGAAAAATAGATGTTGTCCGATTCTCAGACATACCCAATATGCACACAAAATTTCATGACAATCGGTCAAGCCGTTTCGAAGGAGTTTAACTACAAACACCGCGACACGAGAATTTTATATATTATATATAATTTTTGTTAGCTGTAGGATTACAAAATAAATTAATAACTTTAAATTATTATTTATATTATATATTAAATTATTTTTTATATATATAATATATATTAAATTATTATTATTTTATGTTAGTAGTCTAGTAGTAGTAGTAGCGAGTAGTATTTTCGGTGAGTAGAATCATGCTGTCAAACCATATATTTTTTAGAGCAAAAAAGAATTACACGTTTGAAAACGTCCTTCGAAGCTAAGTAAGTCTAGTCGAGCTGAGAAATGAAATCAAATACCTATTTTAAACCTCCTAGGTAGGAAGTTTACCCAATATTATGCTCCCTAGCCCCCCTCCCTATGCCCCCTATGGACACTCAAATTGGCACGGGAGTCATAGGCAAATTGGTTTTATCTTAAAGTGTCGAAGTAGTTATATCGTAAGTCCTCTTTACGATAACAATTGTTTATACGAGGTTATTAAACACAACAATATCGACAAAACAATTTATGTTACTTTTTATAATATTTACAATAGCAGGAATAACACAGCGGCCATCAAAACACTACTTATTTTTAAAATGTTCCCTGAACTAATGTGATAATAGCCCAACGCACGAGTGACTCTATCTATCTCAATAATAGAATCCATGAACTCTTCACAGTTTGGTCGAATGAACCTCGGTGGTAGGAGAAAACCGAACTCGCCAACATCACGCAACTCATACAAAAGAACAATTGGTACATTTGCACCGCCTTTGACCCAGTCGAATCCGGAACCTGTCACAGGATCTGTAACAAATTTTATATATGGCTAAAACCAAATACATAATGTACTGTAAAAGTAAACAATTGGAAGATAACAAAAGAAATAATATTTCGAAATTCCCTTTGAGGCCGCCACATGACAGAAGTAAAATTTTATTTAATATATTGTCAGGGTCGGATTTAGGAGAGGGAAACCGAGGCTATAGCTCTGAGGCCCCCACAGTAGGAAAAAAAAAATTCCTACTTATAAACACTAGTAAACAACTTATCTTATGATATTTTTTTTCGCTCTTTTACCTTTACCTTTGTACATGATTATTGTTCTTAAATATTATCAGAAATCATTGATCTGTATTTATATTTTAATATGTTTGTCACATAATTAAATAATCTACATTCACAATAAATTATTGATTGAAAAACTCGACTAAATTTTTTTTCATTTTATTTGGAAAATAATTTGGGTCCAGGGCGCCTCCACTCCTTTATTGCCCCGACGCGACGCCTACTGACTTCTAAATCCAGCCCTGTATATTCTGTTTATATTTTATATGGAATTAAAAAGCTTTAATCATTACTATATAAAATTAGATCTGTATTGGATTTGAGGGACATTTTTATATCAGGGAATAGTCGGATATTATTTCGAAATGGCGGAAATTTTAATTCTCAAGAACGAACTTCATATTTAAATAAATAAGGTCATAGTAAACAGTTTAGGTGTTTTGTTAAACTAGTGTTACCAATATTTTTTGTCATTTATTATTTTCTACTGTTCTTATGTTTTTGATACCTAAAACCAACAATTTATTTTATAGACATCGTAGAGAAATATTTTTTATATTTATTAGCAAAGCACAATATTTACAAGTTTATAGTACGTTAACGAATAAAGGTTCAGTTTTCTACAATAGCCATGAAAATAATAAATAGGAAATGACAATCGCTCCGACACGGCACGTCAAATGGCAATCACCGAATATTCGTTCACATTCCATTCATAATTAATCTCCCTATAAAAACAAGCATTAACTATCCATTAACGATGAATTAATCATACGCTTGTTAAACTATTACCTACGACGTAAATTAGGGAGTTAAAAGGCAAAGAAGGTTGTCAAGAGTAGTATAATCAAATATAATACACACGTTTTAAAAAATTCAAAAAAACAACGTGTGGCACTCGGGGATTGCCGGGGTAAAGCTATTGCATAGCATTTTTTATCAACTTATGCAGTTATAATTATTTATTTATGCAGTATTTTTTTTTTCTTTGATATTGTTTCAATCTACCACTCTACCAGACTCAGACTAACACGCCTATATAGTCTGTCTCCCTCTAACGCGTACCGGCTGCACCGGCCGCGCTTACGCTACGTCACCGATCTCCTCAGAGAGATAAGAATGCGCAGTATGCGTTCTGACCCACTCTAACGTGTATTTGCCGCACCTATATTACATCGTCGTGTGTTCGGTTTTTTTCGTTACGGAATTTCTTGATTCGGTCGCCGCGCTCAAAGCCCGCAATAAAATCTATGCAATAGCTTAAAACATCCAATAATCGATTCCACTTAAGCAATAACACCAAAGTTTTATATATTTGTCAGATATAATGTAATTAGAGAACACTATGTCATTTGTTTTATTAGCATGGCAACACTACGCAATATCAAATACATCTTACAGGTTGTAAATTGTCAATGTCATTTTGTCAATTTGACACTAGTGCGTTGGATTGATCGTAGACAATGACTTATTTGAAAAAAAAAACAAAAGTCGGACGTCGATAGTGATAACTGACTAATATTAATCGCTTCGAATCTGTGACATACAAATATAGTCACAGATTCGAAGCGATAATTTTGAAGAAAACTAAATTAAAGACTTTTTTGGAATAAAAATAGCCGATGTTACATTATTGCCTTCTAGTTTCTTATTGGCACTTAATTACTACACCTTAATTTTCTAATGAATACATCTTCTCGGTCGCATGACAAAATACATACTGGTGTTAAATATATATAAAATACTTACACAAAATATCCAAAGAGGTTCCAACTCGATACGTCGTATTATGCCTTGCTTGAAGCTTTTCAGCTCCCTTTGATGCAATCTCAAACTGTAATGTGTAATAAAAAAGTAATTTATTTGCTAAATTGCAATAAATACATTATTTTTTATCAAATTTAAAAGCCGTGTCTTTTGTTAATATTCTACTTGTTTTTAAAGTAAATAGTGAATCAGTACTGTATGTCCAGTGATCATCATTTCTTAATAATTACAGGAAACCTAAAATCTAAAACGATAGATATGTGTTTAAGTTTGTACTGTACCCACGATCTCAGTTTGCCTCAAACTTAAACTCAAAATAACTTTATTCATATAGGTAACCAAGTACACTTCTGAACGTCAACAGGAAGTATGTTCAATTGATCCTCAATTTACATTTACTACCAGTCCGCAAGGTAAGAGCGTAGAGCGGGCAAGAAGAACTGGCATGAAACTCTCCGCCACTCTTTTTGATCGCCAATCCCAATTATTAGGATCATTTAAATAATTCTCAAATATTTATTGATTAATTTACGTTTAACGAGAACTTTGAATTTATTCAGTGATATTTCTCTTATTTCGCTTGGAAGTTTGTTGTAAAAACGAATACAATTTCTATTTCCTATGACAACTGTACTTAGTAAAAAGTAATTAAAATGCTCATATTACATTTTCTCTGTGTTGTATTTTTATGTCATCTAAGCGCTGGGCGTGAATGATCCAGTTTCTCTAGTCTTGTCAATTGTTTCAATTGGTAAACTGATCTATGTTTAAAGACTGCTCTATAGAGCAGTGTTGGCTTTATCGTACGATCCCTGAGGTTTGTAGGTTCAAACCCTGGCTGTGCAGCAATGGACTTTTTTTCTATGTGCGCATTTAACACCCGCTTATACGGTGAAGGAAAAGATCGTGAAGAAACCGGCTTGCCTTAGACCCAAGAAAGAAGTCGGTGTGTGTCGGGCAGAGGAGGCTGATCACTTACTTGCCTGATATAGATTGAAAAATGATCATGAAACAGATATAGAAATCTGAGGCCTAGACCTAAAGAGGTTGTAGCGCTACTGATTTTTTTATACCAATCTATAATTACAGCGATATCGAAATGTGTGTCGTATAAAACTCTGCAGATTTCTTATTTAATATGTTTTTTCAAAACGTCAATTAAGGGCATGCATAGTTTAAAGATAAGACTTACCATATCACCGTAATTCGGTACACTCAGCACGCCAGCACCGCCAACATCACTGTAGGGTACCAATAACATTTGCGAGTACGAATGTAGCGAGAAATAATACACCATGTTGCCTTTGTTTTGTAATCCTTTCACATAGTTCACTATAGCCATTGTTTCTGGCTCCGAAAACGCTATTGGACCAGCGTAGGTTATGTCACATGGATCGTCTGATGCTCCAATTGCTAAAAAAATATTTATTCAATTTTATACTATGACTCAAATCCTAAATACTTTCCTATGAATGTGTCTTATTCATAATATTGTCTTTCGATTACACATTAAAAATACACTTATTTTCGAGTATTTTTTACAAAAGTCTTTTCAAATATTAATGCCTAGAAATTGTCATATTAAATCGGAAGACTGTTGAAGCATATGGATTAAGGGAGAAAGTACTTTATAAACAAAATTAGTTATTTTTATATTTATTACTTCAATTTTACTCCTTATTCCAAAGCTATAAACTGTATCATAAGAGAGCGTACATGCTCTATTTTCATCTCAGGAATCAGGGGATCCATGATCACTCAAAATCAGGGAAACTATTATATTTTAACTATTGATGTCATCACCGATAGAAACTCAAACTACCAGAAGAATCATTCTCACTACCATTCAAAGCCGAATTTACGCTATTTGTGAAGAAAACCAAAAACGCAACTATTAAGATATGTGATATCAAATCTCTGGTATTTTGGTAGTAATTTGTAAAAATGGAACGTGTTTTTGGATGGTGCTATGATAAGCATTGATATAAGTATCTTATCGCGATAACATACTTCATATATTAACTACATAGCATTTAATAGTATGTATATAAAAATGTCAACCAAACTACAACATTTACTGTCACATTGGTTGCCAATATATTCGGGATTGCCTCTGCCGCATTTATCCAGAAAAGCAGACGCAGTGAGGAAGTTCTGTTCTCTAGTCGTACAAATAAGGAACGATAGACGGAACGGCTCGTGAGAATCACGGACCATCAACCAGATAATGAAGTGCGTAGCATCTGATCGCAGATACACATCTGATATTATATCTTGAGTGTAAGAGTATCTTGAGTATAAAAGCAATAAATTAATGGTGCATGTAAGTTGTCAGCGCTTGATCTCTGGACACTCATGTCAGATATTCGTACATACGACTCCAAGGTTATAGACTAGAGAGTGCTATGTATCTGCGCACATCCTTCCACGAGGAAGGCCTGTATCAATAGAGATAACCCTCCACCGGCCGCCATGATCTTCATTGGCTTATGGACCAAGGACTTTTTATTTACTACAGATACTTACTATTCCACCTAAATCCAAAGTTTCTATTTAAATCCACGCCATTACTAAGATCATCATCGACATTTCTGTGCGTACAGTTTGTGAATAATGACTTATTGCGGTTCTTTCTCCACATTCTATTCTGCAATAAAAATACTATTTGAGCCATAATTCTACACTGCGTTGCACTTATGTACATGTGTATATGTGTATAGTCTTTTGATAAAAAAATAGACTTTTTAACATTTAGGATTTGGGCTCCATTGCCGACGCAATAATTTTTTCGGGCTTAGAAGAACTTGTCTTAACAATGTAAATTGAACCAATATCAGAAATGTGGTTACTCAAGGGTTATAGTATTAAAATCAGTGATCACAAAATTTCCATTGTTCGATTAGACATTATCGTTATGAATTAACCATTCAGTCATATGGAATATCTTACTCGTAATAGCATAGCAGTTACGTTGCAATAAATTTTGATTATATACTTACATTGGTAAAGGTATAAACATAGCCATCTGGATTTGTAACAGGGAAGATATGCCATTCGACATTTTCAGCCAATTCTCTGACCGCAGGGTCTGTACTAGTTAGAAGTTCATTTATCATCCATGTCGCAGTAGGGGGAGTAATCCACTCTCTAGCATGTAGCGCTGATTCGATCATACCAATCACGGGTGTTTCTCGATTTTTGAAGGCGATTTTCATACCCCTTATTTGTCTCCCTTCATTACTCGTTCCTGCCGTAACTATTTCTGCTACATCCGGGTATTTGGCGACTGTATCTTCCATCCATTTCTCGATCTCCTCCCAGGATTGGTAGAAGTCCCAGTTGTATTCCTGAGTATTTCTTGTTACGGGACGTTTTATTTGCTCTTCCATCAAACTGTGAAGTTTTATTAAGTTGTTACTAAGAACTTGGCAAGTAGAAATAGTAATCTGATTCGAGTGGTTTTATTTTTACAGTTTTGTACAACGAAATGTGTAAGTCTGCGTAAAATTGTTATACTCAAATTCGACGGTACAAGGTATGAGGGAATCTTTTCATTATCCAGAACTATCAGTTTCATGCCTTCGATTAATAATACGACACCGCACACATTCATTAATTGTTACCCTTATACATAAACAGTTCTTACCTTTGCACATCATTCACAATTAAATCACCTTTAACTCCCATTTCAGATAGATATTTTTCAAACATATTTTGTTTTGTTGGATCAACCATTATCTTAGCTTCGACATCTTGTTTCACATAATTAAGCCAAAACATATATTCATTTTGATCTTTTAATTCAGTCAATACTTTTACTTCACGATCATTCCTTGGTGTGACTTTATAAACTTTATAATTTTCATAACTAATACCAGCGTTTACTGTTGCAATTGCTGCCGCTAAGAATAATATTTTTAATATCATTTTGTCGACTACCTCGAACAACTACTCCTAAATAACTTAACAATTAGACTTTTTATCTTTTATTATCAATACTAATCAGTTGATTTATACAATTGGGAATATTTTACAGTGATACCTACTAGAATTGCGTAATCAATATAATGTTTTAAATTTAATTTAAATAATTTAATAAAATTTAATTTTCAATCCTCCCATTGACCACGACTGCTGGGAAGTATGATTCAAGTCAGGTAAATAATACAACAAATACTAGATAATAAGTTTTATAAAAATATAAACCCCCTTTTTATACATATACCAATACACAGACAATTATTAAACTTAAGGAGGAAACAAATGAACTTGCTCCCGAGTAATATCCTAGTCGCCTTGTTACTTTATCCATTTCAATTAAGCTGTCCACAATTTCCAAACTATTGGGAATAATTTGTGAGGCGGGTAAAAGGAAACCGAAATCACCCGTGTCTCGCAGTTCGATAAGGTAGCTAACTGAAACACCAGTCTCTTGTTTCACCCAGTCGAAGCTGCTTCCACTCATTACATCTGAAATTTAAGACAAATCTAAAATATCGACGTTAAATTTATTGAGCAAAGCAATTATTAAAGCAAATTTGTTAGAAATATGTTAAGATTTAAATTCAAAGTCAAAATCATTTATTCATTTAGGTAACACAATGTACACTTATGAACGTCAATAAAGAAATACATATTAAATGATTCTAATTTTACATTTACTGCCTCTGAAATCAAGGGCGTAGAACGCCACTCTTTTTAATCGCCAAGGTTTTTTTTACAAAATGCAACTATTACATCAATGTTGCACATGTAATAATTAAGTAATTAACTACAGTTACATTCTCGATTAACACATTGTTACAATTAAATCAAATAAGACAACAAACATTATTAAGCTAAGCACTAAGTTCTGTACGCGTTTTAATTCCAATATAATAATAATAAATATATTATATATATATATATATATTAATTTGTTTTCTGTTCGGTCGAATTCCTCTAACACTGCATAGCTCACCGCGGTACTGCGTTAGGATTTTACAAAATTAATTGTCTTGTCAGCTTTTGTGTAGTAAAAAAATGACATCAGATGAGCCTCCGCCCGTTTTCCCATTCTATAAAAAAAGAATCTCTCTCATATTAATTTTATAGGTACTAAATTAATGTGAATCTTACATAATACATCTGCTGCAATTCCAACTCTGTAGACTGTACCATAACGCTCTTTAGCCTTCGCCGCTCCTCTAGCCGCTATTTCAAACTAAAAAGTTAATAATAAAATCATGTTAACAAAGTTTTCGTCTACTAAGTCCGCGGTGTATAGTTAATTTGAATTTGAATTTTATTTAGGATAATTGTCTTCACAATAGCGAACCTCCTATGTATTTGTAATATAAAGAATAAGTATTAACGCCACCGGTACAGATAAGTGAGGTTAGAAGTGTTTTATTTAATACGTCAAATCCTAATCAAACCGAACAATTCTAGGAGCACACAATATGCGATCATTAAATCTGTAGTTGGCTGACACTAAGACATAAATACCGATGCTATCAAAAATTTAAAAAAAAATATTATCTATAATACCGAACCGAAATTGCAAAATATTTTAGTTTTTCCTTGACTTATACATGTATACAATCCCTAACTGAAAATTCAGGCTTCTAATTTTATTCACAACGAAGTTAGGAAAATGGTCTAAACTTCGAGAAAAGCAAGAAGCGGCACGCTTTTTTCCTTCACTTCGCGGGCAGTGGTGCCCCAGATTTCGTAGTAAAAGTACGGTCCGTTATGTACCGTATCTTGTAGGTAGTGCTTGAATTATGACTTTATTAATTGCGGCTATACAATATATTTTATAAGATAAAACCAAACCCCCTGTAATGATAAAGGTATATGTTAGTCAGTCATAAAGGACTGACATTTAGAATACAGAGCTTTTTTCACACATTGTACAAGCAACACAAAAAGCCTATGCCTCGCGGATGTTTTTTTTGCTTATTTATGCAATATTAGTGTAACTAGTTAATAAACTCTTAATTACCATGTCAGCATAATTATCGGCTTGCAACACATCAGCACTTGTCCCATTACTGTAGGGTACTATTATAACCTGTGTGTAGGAATGAAAGGAGTAGTAGTAAATGAACTTCCCTTGATCTTTGATACTCCGAACATAATTTTCTATAGCCTGAGTTTCTGGTTCTGACGCCGCGGCAGAACCCGCAAACGTATTTGAACAAGGATCACTTGAGAATCCCACGGCTGGAATAAAAAAAAACTAAACTTAAATCCTTCTACCTATGGGAAGGTAGTATTTGTATAAATATGTGTTTTTAATACTTTCTATATTACAATATTTTTATAACATCTAAGGCGCGTTTTACAATTTCCAAATGTAATCAGAATTTTATTCAATTGAATAATAATACTAGATGCCTCTTCTACCACTAATCGATCTGTTAGACAGCCTTCTGTATGCTTTAAACGAAACCTTTTTCTCCGGTACCGACGGCTATCAAAAAAAGTGCGTGCGTACAAAGTACACAATATGTCAAAAGTGAAACTCCTTTAGCAAACTAATTTTTAACTCTTGTTCACATTTATACAAATCTAAAACTTTAGATTTCCGAGACTTAGAGGGAAGGATTTAATTGTCATTAAAATGTCGAAATTTAATACAAATTATAATTTTTTTTAAATTTATTTCTTTGATAATAAAAACACGTGGCAGTTTAATTTACAATTCGTCATTTGAGATTTCATTAAATTATTTTTTTATATAAAATACTAATATTTCATAAATTCTCTACGAAATTTTAATTTTAAAAATAGAATTTCTATAAGGTAATTTGCCCTGATTATTATAATTGCGTTACATCGGTAAAAAAATGTACCCTCATGCGCCTAATGAAGTTTCACTTCAACAATAGTCAAGATGTCTATTTAAGTATTTAGTAATAAAAACATCTCACTTCTCCAAGCAAAGTCGAAATTCCTGTTAAGATCAATTCCATTGCTCATGTCGTCTGACACAGCACCGCATGATGTGAAATTACGAGTATTACGATTTTTTCTCCACATTCTGTTCTGTAAAAATTAATAAAATATACTTAATGTTCAAGAAAGGGTCAGCATGTATTTTTACCAAACAGATACTTGGTTATGTTTATCGCAGATAAAGAGAATAAAATTCACAATTGTATTGTATATGTACTAGCAAACCTGATAGACGTCCTGTATACTCGTTTTAAATACAAAAAAAAACGTCTAATTTTGAAAACTTTAAACCATTCTCTTAACCCTCAAAAGAAGAAGATTTATTCATATCTGTTCTACATGAATAAAGAAGTTTAGATATCAAGAGAAGTTAAAAACAAAGTAGATATAACTGGATTTTTATATACGAGTATACAGCTATAGCATAACTATTTACATCCATAGCCAGCTATGTCAATATAGCACATGATTTAATAATTTTATTAAATATACATAATATGTGTTTAAAAGTCCAGTTATATATACTTTGTTTTAATTCGTATTCATATCCACAAAAAAAGGTTAATATAAATATGTTATTACCTACTCGCGTTAATTTATAAAATTAAATATTTTTATATACTTACAGTAGTAAATGTGTATACATATCCATCAGGATTGACCACTGGAAATATATGCCATTCTATATTCTCAGCCATACTCCTTATTACGGGATCTGTGCTTGTCAAAAGTTCTTTAATAATCCAATTTACTACGGCTGTCGAAATCCATTCTCTCGCATGCAAAGTCCCTTCTAACATACCAATAAGTTTTTCTTCTCTATCAGGCTTATAATTGATAACGATTCCTCTTATTTCCCTATTTTCAAATGATGTACCCATTGTAACATTTCTTACGATTCCTGGATAGTTAATCACTAACTCATCCAGCCATTTATTAATATCATCCAAATTATGGTAACGATCCCAAGTCATAGAAAGTAAAGAGGTATTCGCTGAATTCCGAGATATTACATCTGGCAATAGTTGATTATCTATTATCCTGTAAATCATAAAACAATTTATAAAATTCATGAAATTAAAATTTTCTTCGCCACCGTCATAAAGTGTTTCTTCCTCTTTTAGAGTATCATGGGCCTATTAGTAATTATTAAATACAATAAACACTTGGTCATACGGTGAAGGATTGTGAGCAAATGAAAATATCTTATCCCGGTACTCGACGACGTGTGTCGTAGTATAGATGGATGATCACCTACTGGCCTATGAATAAAATTATCTATAAAAAACTTGACTTGAGATACATCTATTACGTACTATCTTAATTTTGCATCAATTAAGCTATTGCATAGCTTTTATCGCAGGCTTTGAGCGCGGCGACCGAATCAAGAAATTCCGTAACGAAAATAAAAACCTAACACACTATGACGTAATATAGGTGCGGCCACGGGTAATAATACGGATTAGAGCGGGACAGACCGCATACTGCGTATTCACATCTCTCTGACGAGATCGGTGACGTAGCGTAAGCGCGGCCAGTGCAGCCGATGAAGGATTTGGATCTAAAGTTTTGTGTCCATTTTGTTCAAAAAAATATAACGTACAAGATAATCGTCAAAGTGCTAAGAAAAACCTACAAAAGGCTGAAAAAATGCTGAAATTGAGTGAAAAGAAGTTTGCTCCGGTACCTATTGGCACTTCTGTACGAATTGCTGTTCCAGAGGTTGACAGAGGACGTGGTGATGCCCGAAATATTATAGTTGTAGTTTTGGCTAAAACCGATGATGAGCTTTATCAATAATTTATTGAATTATTATATATATTTTGCGATATGACTGTTACCTGAACGATGTTGTCTCAACGAGTGCTAATAAAAATTATTATTCTCATTTTAACAACGTGTTTTATAACAGAAAGCATTATTTTTATACATTTCCTAATACGATATTGGAATTACATACAATGAATATATACATACAGGAAATGTGCACAATTCCTAGGACATTTATGTATTAAATAGTTTTCGAAACAATATTTTATACATTTCCTAAATAGCTTCGGAATTATATAAATTTCCTAGGATTTGTATACAATTCCTAGATTTCATACATTTCCGGTAACATATATATAAATTAAAGAAAAGGTGTTCTACATACCTTTGCATATCGCTTATCAATTCTTGAGCGTCTATCTTTTCTTCTTTTATATTTTCTAGGAAAAGTTGTACATTTTCCGGTGGGACCATAACTCTTGCTTCATAGTTAACATGAACTTGGTCTTCCCACAACTCACCAATGCCATTGTTTTGTAATTTCTTTATAAATTCTACATCATTTTCAGTTTTTGGATTTATCTTATAGACTTTGTATCCTTCAAATGTCTGCTTTTGAGTTAAAACCTCTAAAAATCCTACAAATAAAAACAATAAAAGGATCTTCATGGTTAACGCTTTGCTCAGTAATTATTACTATAATTAAAAGTCTACAATGGTATCAGTTGATAATTATTATCGAACATAGCTTATCAACGATTTATATTAGTATTGATAAAGTATTTTTTGATAATAACTCAGTTTGAATTCTGCAAGAGGATGATATTTAGTTGTTTTTTAATTTTATTTTTAGTTTTAATTGTAAACAGTTTTGTTTTATTTAGTGTGGCACTTCAAGATTGTTAAATTTGTATTTCTTTATTAGTACTTTATTTTTAGTGAAATAAATGATTTTTCTTCCTTTCTTTCAAGTCTATAAGTAAATATGCTTTAAAGAATTTCGCACCCAATTATACCTTTCACGTTTTCGTAATAATCGTAAAATTTATTATCCATTAATTTTCACCAAATTACGCGTCAATTTCTAAGCGAAGTTATTAATATAGACTTCATAATGGAGCTATCAAAAGTAAATCATTTTCATGAACAATGCTTCTAATGTATAGACGCCTAGTTGATTAGCAGACGATAAAGGCCTTTCAGACAAATGTCACAAACATATTTATACGTATACTACCGCTGACCCGTCAAACGTTGTTTTGCCATGTATATTATTTCTAGGAAACAGTTTTTTTGTTCAATAAAAATACCATCTACTATAATAAAAATAGGGATTGATCGTAGAGGGGTGAAAATTAGGGGTAGTATGTATTTTTTTGTATGCTGTATCATAAAAAAATAAAAACAAAAAACATTGTCTAAAAATTAAAAAACAAATTTTGGTGTGGACCCCTTATCACTTAGGGGTTTAAAAGATAGATAGTAGCCGATTCTCAGACTTACTGAATATGCATAAAAAAATTCATAAGAATCAGTCGAGCCGTTTCGGAGGAGTATGGGAACGAACATTGTGACACGAGAATTTTACATATTAGATTTAATTTATATCTTATATTATTAATTTATCCTTTGTTTTCTTATTTGGAATACAGTTTAAGAAACGAAAAAGCCTTTATTTCCTATTGTTCTAATAGTGCCATCTCCTTGCGATGGTTGACAATCATCATGGCTAGTTTAATTTTGGATGCCGCGCTTCTAAACAATGACTTGGTGCTTTGACCAAACCTTTGTCTTAGATTTTTCAACCTCCAAGTCTCCTTATCCTGCCACTTTGCCTTGTATGATTCGTTGAAGGAGCTCGTATTTTTCGGTGTTACGTAAAAAAAATTTTCTATTGAATCAAATCAATTATCACAAAATAATAATTTAGTAACCATTAAAATGAAATTACTATAGATCTAGAAGTTATTGACTTATGATTCCTTAAATTAGTCGTTAACAAATCAATCCGTAACAAAGTATTTACAATCGACTTTAGGTAAATTAAAATTTATCAAAGGGATAATTTTAATGACGACTCTGAGTACCTCATTATTCTTCTGGACGTCATGTTTATATGATAGACTAAAAAACAGGGCATCAGGTCTCAATTATTGAATCTACATGAACATACTTCATCTATTGCAGCAGTTAACTATGCATCACAGAAAGCCGCTTAAACTGATTTCGAGACTCCTTTCATTAGTATTGATTCTAAGAAGGCCCTAAACAGTTTTAAGCTTCTTCTCGGGTAGAGAAAGCCTTATGAAGCTTTTAACGAAACAATTTACGATCAGCGCTTAATCGGGAGTTCATTGTTAACTCAATATAATAGAACCATTGTCTTTACACCGTGTAGGACATTGAGTTGTGCCTACTCTTATAGGTATGAAGCTTTGAGGAATGGAGGAACAAAGTTCTGCGTACCTTTTTTAAATTGTAGATACGTCTTGTCGGATGTGGATTTTCAACACATGCCGGTTTCCTATCGATGATTTTAAATTGTCTTACGACTTATAAATTGTCGTTTATCGTCCACCGTATAAAAAAACAATTCTTTGCATTCTCGCTTTACTGTATGTTTTAAAGTTATTTATGTATAGTTAACGTTAAGATGCTCTTAAATATTATTATATAATTATTCATATAAAATTATAAACACTAATGCAATAAACTATTTATCCAAAAACAAAACTGAATTTCCAACATCTCTTGTACAAAAGTTAATTAGTAATTGTACAAAAATGAATGCAAATATTAAAGAACCTTTAATGTCATATCTTAAAAGTACACTTAACTTTTACGAGTGCTCTCTGATCTCCATATTTTTGCAATCATAAAAAGATACCTGACCTGTTAAACGAATATTCCTACTAAGGAAAGATTAGATTTTATAACAAAAAAATAAACTCGGCAACGGTGTCATACATGAAATAAATAAATACCATGTTCCATTGTATCAAAAATAAATTGAAAAAATAGTTATCAACAGTACAGAATTAATATTTTTTGAATTTTCTTAAAATAATTTCTTAATACGTTTTTGTCGTACAGATAATATATCGTTGGTCATTTTTTATTAGTTTGCAAATACGTTTAATTAAAATACAACCTCCTAATTACTACCTCCACTAATTAATATATTTTCGAATTTCCTTCGAGAACTCACAGTAAAAGCTCAGGTGAGGCTTTAAGGCTATTATGAGGCTACACTCCATTTTATGACGTCATTGTTGTCTGACGTCATTACCCTCAGTTAAGATGGCGGCTTTAAGGACGCAAAAAATGAATCATTTATGTTTGTAAATAGGAGTTTTGTAGCCTCAGGCCGTTATTTGTATAAATATCTTGTTAAACTGGTTATTTGTCTGAAGCGCCTTAATGAAAGCAATATTTTGGGATTTTTTCATTTCCTTTTTACATTTTATGGTGAATTTTCACGTGACTGTTGTAATTGAAATAATAATTGTGTAGTAAAAGTAATCTTTTGTACAAGAAATGTTTTAGTTTTTAAAAATATTTTCTAACTCTATGGGGTTTTGAGATTTATTTTGTAAATCATATACTTCAATTCATTAAAAAAATATTATTACATAAATACATCAATGTATTTTATTCATAATTATTTGATAAAAAACCTGTCTAGTTTTTTCAATAACAGACTGCGCAAGATTGGTGGCAGTGGGGTCTAGGGAAGCCGGTCAATGGCTTAATAAAGGCATAAAAAGTGGCGGAGAGTTTATTGGCAGTTCTTCTCTACCGTACTACGCCCTTGATTTGAGAACTGGCAGTAAATGTAAAATCAGAAGCATTTAATGGATATTTCTTTTTTTGACGTTCATAAGTTTACGTTACCTATATGAATAAATGATTTTGACTTTTGACTTTTAAGCTTATCCTTCGCCAAACACTGGCACCTTTAGGACACTGAATGACATCGCATTGCCATTTGCCGCTAATTAAGTTGGCGCCTGGTTGATAGTACCGGTGACCCCAGAGCTGGTGGGTTTTCTCGCTCAACCAATAACTTTCGCAATACAGGGAGAAATGCTGCCAACGTTGAAGGTATACTGCCACAGGACCAAACTTTTTAAATTTGTTTTAATTTTCTATTTATTAATTTTTAATAATAATGATTATTATTACTATATAGGTTTAGAAAATTGTTAATACCATTTAAAACAATTATATTACATTAATGAAACCTTCGGTTTGAAACACTGGTTTGTAAAAAAAGTTATCAGCAGAACCGATTCAGACTGTCCTTTGCCCCGCCGGGGGGCTCGCTTCATCACATACATAAAATGTTCCCATTATGCCTTTACAAACATTACATAACAGATTTAAAACAAAGATTATAGAGGCAAAACCAATAAATTCACCTTTACATCGGTGTGGTGGAATGCGTTTAATATTTTGCCTTTTCGCAGCACCGCGGGTGTAGGCATTTTGTCTTTAATAGTGATGTACGAGTGTCGATAACTTTATGTATGCGCTCATATTATTTTATTTATGCTCTCAAACATCACACATGTTGAATGAAATACGTAAAAATTACATGAGAACTTAGAAGGCGCAACGCTAACCAGATGCATGCAACTTCCTCACGATCGAGTAGCCCGCAATATCGCAGCACACAACTCAGGGACCGTAGATGTGTTTTTGTATCGAAGCAGTTGCAATTTAATAAGTCGTTTTTAAACGTGGGCTAAAAATATTTTTCTTGGAAAGTCTTGTATAATGTGGTAACAAACACTGCACTATACCATCTACCACTACCACTATACCGTCTAAAGAGAAATATTAATATAATTGAATTTAAAACAGAATTTATTTCTTTAAAAACATCGACACTATTGTGGCACATCACTAATACGCGATAAGAAAGCAGACGGCGAAACAAAAGCGCTATCGACGCGGATTTCAACAATATCCGCGCTGCGCGTAAATCACGCACGTCCGCCATACTGTTTATTCTCAACGTGCTATATTGTCGATACGTTTGCTCTTTTTTCGAAACGATATCATCGATAACGTACACCGCACTGTTTGACACCTGTTTTCCATTTGTTTCGGTTTTGTAAAAATTAATTTTCATACAATTTTGAGTCCCCTGAAAATTATGCTTATTTTATTTGTATAAAAATCGCTGTACCGTACTCGTAATAATTACTTTTTAATTAAAATAACATACGCATTTAACTACTTGCTATACCTACATAGAAACTTACTAATTAAAATATATAAATAAAATTTGAAATTCTTTTGTTAAAAATTCATATATCGAATATTGAATGGCTTGTAGACCAATATTAATTCCGTACCCCGTGTACCATAGATCACAATTTATTATAGAAACTATAATTATAGTTTCTATACCAAATTCTATTTGTGCACGGCGTTTTAACACTCGACCTCAATCTTAAGCCTGGAGCTTAGTCTATCCATTTCTGTTTGCATGAATCGTATTTTTTCCAATTTCGTGTTATTCTTTGTCCTATATCTTTTTTTTTTAGACAATTCACACCAATTGACCTAGTCCCATGCTAAACTGGTGAAGCTTGTGTTATGGGTACTAGGCAACGGATATACATACATATTATAGATAGATAGACATATAAATACATATTTAAACACCCAAGACCTAAGCACAACACCAAATGCTCATCACATCGATGTTCGTCTCAGCCGGGGATCGAACCCGGGACCCATGGATTCGCAGTCAGGGGTACTAACCACTAGACCAATGAGTCGTCAATTTTTGAAGTTGTACTTCTTTAGGCGCGTTATGAAAAATTTATGAGAGTGAAATTTTACGATTGCGCGCGCACCTATGACACAAAATTGGCAGTGTGATATAGCGTGCGCGAGCGAGATGGGAATAAGACAAACTACAAGTAAAAAGAAATAGAATATGCGTGAAGCTAACTTCACGCATATTCTAGCTTAGCAGCTTAACAAGAATTTTGAATGACCATGACAATTGACATCTGACAATGACATTTACCTTTTAAACAAATATAGGAGTTTTAATTATTGTTTAAAATTAATAATTATATACCTAGTTATTTTCATTATACAAAATATTTGTGAAATAATATAAAATATTTGTGAAAAAACTGTGCTAACCTTCCTGAGTGCTTCAATACAATTAAGGTTAACTATCCGTATGTATTATCGAGTATTATTGTTGATTAAAACTGAAACATGAACCATTATTCATTGCTTTTGTTTATTGCGTTTGTTACAGCAACTTTTTAGAAATATTCTACGACCCTATATATCAATAATTGAGAACAAAGATTTAAGCACGAATACTAATAAGGAGAAAATGAAGGCTTGGAGCGATATAACAGAGAAGTAAACATTTTAATAAGTACCTGCATCTCAAAAACATGACCACATTATTTAATCAAAACATCAGATTTAATCTAGCAAATATAAGGACAAGAGACAAAAAACAATTGATGAATCAGTGGAAGTGCACTAAATTGAATACAAAAAAGAGTTGTCATCTTATCGCCATGAAACATCAAAAACTGGAGGTGGAACAAAGCCACCATCACCTTCTCGAGACACAATGGTTTGAAGTAGATTTCAATGAATTTGATTGTGATGGTGTCGAGGTAGGAATGTTAATTATAAATATGATGTATGGTGATGTTCAAGGTTCAACCTTTCAAGCATAGGCATATGCTTACAACATTACTTTATTCCCCTACAGGGTAGTTAGAGATATTGTAATACCTCAAAACATCCATGTTGCACTTGTAGTACCGAAACTCTGTCCTGCCAGAAGTGAGCCCATTCCCACTTATAATGGACAGTGGGTATAATACACCTTAATACCTGAGTGCGAACCACTCACCATGATACTTAAATTAATAGATGTTATTTATATATTTCAGGTTATTACAAATAAAATCATTTTGGAAACAATTGATATCCCAAAAGCAAATAAAGCCAACAATGACAAGGTAATAAATCAGTTTTGACATAACTTGAATACTAAAAAGCCAAACAAAGGTGTGCACAACAGTGACAACATAACTTAACAATTTCATTATTTTGTAGGATTAAAGAAAGGTTAAAGAAAATCATGTCGAACTGAACAACAAGAATCCCCAAACAACTCCAAAGAAACCTACAAGGAAGACACCGGTATTATATTTAAATTATCTCTATCTCTAAATAGAATAAAAGAAAGTTGCTATCCAGGTCTGTAGCATGTGCTACAAATTATATTATTAACACATTTATATAATTATATTAATATAAATGTGTTAAAAAAATTTATAATATGAATTATAAAAATTTTTAAGTTTTGCATGGACAGAGCTTAAATTAATATTCTCTTATTTGTTGCAGAAAGCAAGTAGTTTTGGAGAAGCCTCGTAGATGCACAACCAAGTAATGATTAATTTAAAATTACAAACCGAAATTCTGATGAAGACATTAGAGTCACTTAAAAATAAATAGTATAATGAAATAAAAATGTTTTAAAGATAAATAGTGTTTTATTTGTTTAATGTAAGAGAATAATAATAAATATTTATTTAATTAATTTTTCAAATGTACTGTAATGTGTGACTCCTTTTCCAGTCTTTGATTATTTAATTGTAATTAATTATTTGCATGCAATCAAAAACTATTTTTAATAATGCCAAAGAAGTATAACTTCTTACGCGCGTACATAAGTACACGCACCCTTTTTTCGTATACAGATTTATTTAATACAGTTGAATTAAAAAGTTGTACCAATACTTAATATCTAAAGTTATTAGTATGGCTATTATATCGACACAAAAGCTAGTGCTCAACAAAGGGGACAATAAGACAAAGAGACGAAATTCAATTATTATTTCCAATATTTCGTTTTAACTGAAGCACTTACCGGACAGACAGATGCTGTATTAAATTTCCTCCAGTCACAATGACGGCTCGAACGTCTCAATTGGCTACCCGCTCAGGGGGGATTTCATTTTGGTCCACAGTTCTTTTATTTTTAAGCATTCTTCTGAGAATTAGTTCCCTGAGTACGTGCGTTCGAATCACGGCTTTGCACCGATAGACTTTTGTTTTTGTGCGGATTTTACAATTGCTCGTACGGTGAAGAAAATAAGGTACTTACGTATTAACGCCACCGCGGCAAAAATTCTGGTAATTCTAATTTTTGAATTTTAAAGTTTTGGAATAATAACCCGTAATCACTTTCACGCACCGGAAACATTTATTTAAATAAAATATTAATATACTAACCTAACCAAACAATAAAATAAATAAATCAGTGGCGTTCGAGCAAATGTTAAATGCGCACATAGAAAGAAAGTCCATTGGTGCACAGCCGGGAATCGAACCTACGACCTCACGTATGAGAGTCGCTCGCTGAAACCACTAGGCCAACACTGCTCTATAAAGGTGCGAGCCAAACAATACGGATTTCTAAATCGTTACCAGAATTTTTACCGCGGTGGCGTTAATACGTAAGTACCGAAAATAATTACCATGTTCTTGGAAGAGAAAGGCTCAATGGCGTGGTAGGTACAGTTGGATCACCTACTTGCCTATAAGGGTTGCAGCGGCAGTGATTTTTTCTTCTTTTGAGAAATATGTCGGAATCCTGTGAGAGTCTTGGTTCAATGAGTAAAGCGGGTGTGTTTCTACAAGTTATTTTCTGTAAAAGAAACGACACCGAAGAAGTTTTGTATAAAGGTAAGTATAGTATAGTATTCACAAGTTTTAAAACTATAGTGCCAACATATTCCTCGATTTTAAGTGACACGAGTTATACATATATTATATAGTATTCCTTTAGTTAAGCCTAGCAGACGCAATCTAATCAAATTATCTTTTAACGTAGTGAAGCACTTAGCACCGGAGGATTTAGTCACACGTATGCATTTTACCAATTGCATACGATAAAAATGATGCTTTGCTGCCAGGTTTTTATTTAAAAATACAAAAACCCCTCAAAAAATCCCTCGATGCCCCTTGCTCAAATGCTTGACCTCACTGAAGAATCATAATTAAAAATATATTTATATATATATATATTTTATAATCCTAGTAGTAAGTGCCTACTAGGCACTTACATAGTAGTGCAAGTATTTTATTTAGTATAACTGAGGTAACGTAAGTATGTAATAAAACTGCTACAGATAATAAATAGCTTTTTGATTGGAAGACATTTAATTAGGATTTGGCACTTTTTGACAGTTTAAACAGCAAATTATTGACTCTGTCAATACCGAATTGAAATACTTTATAAATTTATGACACATTACCAATCGAATAATACTTGACTGACACAAGACTATAATTAATGCTTAAATATTGTTTTAATATAGGGTTATCTGGCAACACTGTGCTTAAGTTAAACTATGGTTGTTTTCACGCATACAGGTTCATAAATAGCGAACGTGTGTAGACACAGATAGCCACCTAACCATAGATAAAGATACACATCTAACAGCGAGAATAAATTTCATACGCATTTATTTATGTGCACGCGTGCACATGTTCGTGAAGTGGTAGATGGATTGTGGAGTACATCGTTCAACAGTATATCTACAGACAAAGAGATTAAAAAAGTTGTAAAAAAAAGATTTTGTCAGTTTAAAAATGAAAAAAATCGGTGCTTAGTACACATTTTTAGTAAAATATTACTTCAAACTCTTTAAATTATGTCACATTTTGTCTATTTCCAAAGACATTGCCAGACATTTTTAGAGCTAGACATGTGGGCACAAGGCATCCAACGTAGAACACCAGCCTGATTCGTTTTGGGTTTTCGTTTGATTTCAATCCAGGTTCTTTCGCCTCTGCAATGACGCTTCGTTACCGACCTGTTTTGGACAATACAAAAACTCATCATAAAATACCTAGACGCTGACTTAGGGGCAAATGTTCGACCTCACTGCTCGACTCAAGAATCGAATGCTGAACCACGTAGCTTTTAAGCACTGCTTGACACGCGTAGTATTTTTTAATGAATGAATGATTTCAAATAATACCGACTTATTTTGTTTTTTTTTTATAGAACAGGGGGCAAACGGGCAGAAGGCTCATCTTATGTTAAGTGATACCGCCGCCCATGGACACTCTCAATGCCAGTGGGATTGCGAGTGCGTTGCCGGCCATTTAAAAATTGGTACGCTCTTTTCTTAAGGGCCCCTTCTATTTATTCAATTTAATAATTATATTATATAGAATTTAAAGGTCTCGCTGTCAAATTTGACAAACTTCATACAGAAATAAATGGTATGAAAGATCATGAAACTAGATTCAATTTTAGTAGACGATCTAGAATACGGGCCTAGGTAACGCTTTGAAAATTGTAATCAGCAAAAGAAGGGAATAATTAGCCATACGAATATATTAGAACAACACAATATGCGTTTAATTTTCAATAGCAAATATATGATATATCTATCGAAACTAAAATCGAATGACCCGATTTCAAATCAAATGGAATTCTAAAATTCAAAATGCGACCGTTGAACGGAAATGAATCCGCTCGCGGCGTCTGTCCTGATACGGATCTGATGAAGCCGCGTCCGGCGTCCGGCCCGCTCGCGCCTTTATAGCTTCCATTTTTAAATCTGACGAGCTTCAATTTTAAAAATCAATTGTCTATGTCAATCATGATTAAAAACCTACTGAATATATTCTGTGTAAGCCTTAGAGTATTAAGCCAGAAAGGAGTCGCCTTTACGCGCGTCCCCCTCTGTCAAAGTACGAACCCGCTGGACATACGCGTTATATAAAACTGTTTCTCGACCCTTCCGCGCCATTCCGGTATGACGCTTGTTAGTGTAAAGAGCTCCGACAAAAATGACTGGATGCAGTGTATTCGGCTGTAAAAAAAGGTCTGACACATCGAGTGTACAAAAAGACAACGTGACATTTCATCTGTAAGTATTTTCTTAAGTAATATTATCGTATATTATAAGAATACGTGAAAATCAAATAAATATTCATTGCCGAGTAATGCCGAGTCAATGTTGCCAGTTTATTGCAAAGTTCCGCACTACGACGTTTTTTGTGGCTTAATTTTTTTATTTGCATAATTTTTTTACTAACAGATGGTACTTACATAGCGATCATATTGTTCAATGACTTAAGTAAATATGCTTTACTATTGATTAGTTGTCCTGTTCGTGGATTCGCTCACAAGTACTTTGAAGGTTTACCCGACACTTCAAATTTTCTTATTATACTAATGTCTTTAATTAATGAAGAAAGGACGTGAAAAATTATAAACATTTATCACATGAATTTATCCTAATAATGGTTATTTTCCTAAGTTGGTAGTTAGCCACACCAACGCCAGTTTACGTCATTTACGTAGAGAGAGGACACATACTATTTTTTTATCGATAAATTATTGAACGAATGAACAATATAATGTAATTATGGATACATTTTTTTAGTTTGAAATAAAACAGTTTTAGTATAGATTTCCAAAAGACCCTATCCGTCGACAACAATGGATAAAAGCTTGTGAAAATCACAGAACATGGCTACCCAAACGTACAAGTAAAGTTTGCTCCGATCATTTTGATACGTCATGTTTCTTGTTGCTGGCTAACAACAAAAGAAAATTAAAGGAATCAGCAACACCTACTTTGAAATTACCAAATGTAAGTTATATCTAGTTTCGATGCAAACATGTAGGGATCTGTAATAACGTATTATGTATTCCATATAGTTTTGAACATCCACTGGAGTAACTAAAAAACGATTAATTGCTTTTCCAACACCAATGTATACCTATTCTTTACTTCAATGTATACCTTAAAATATAACGGTTTTCAGAAATTTATTCTGTCAACATACGAAGCAAATAGATCTTTATGACTGTTATTTTAAACCAACCTTCTATTTGCGAATTCGTCTGGGCGGATTTTGGATTGTAACAATTTGTTGACTATCCCTTGGGGACCTTACACATTTCCGGGATAAATCATAGTCTGTGTTAGTAGTGCTTGTTCCCTACACCCCCAAATTTCATCGAAATCGGTCAAGCCGTTAAGCGTGAAAGAGAAACAAACACAAATAAAAAATCATACTTTCACATTTATTATACTATAGTCCACTTTACATTTGTGTAAGTGATCGCCAAAAGCATTATACCTTATCTCCTTCAAACTTAAACACAATAACAAAATTAATTTGCAGCTCAATAACGCGTTCGTCATATAAGTATGACAGTACAAGATTGAAACACTGATTTAGTATTACAAACTTGTTGGCGCGATTTGTTATTGAAGCGCAACTAATTTTGTAACCGTGTTTAAGATTGATAGAGATGTTATGAGGCAGTGACTAAAACTTGTTTTTTAAAACTAACAAACTTTATTTAAAATTATGTTTACAATAAACTAACGTTGGAGTTGGAATATGGAATAGAAGTGCCCTTGAAAGGATCGGGATTTGGTACTTAAAGGTTTGGGTAGGAGTAGGGATACATTAGGGGAACAAACAATGTCATTAGGTTATTAACTATAACTTATCACTACATAAACAAATGGTTAAACTTATACAAGGCAAAGAAATAATAATTAGGTTTAATAGTATAGTGGGGACCACATAACACCTCCCCCCTTAAAATAAAGGTTGCGCCTGTTGGCGTGAACTTTTTGAAGAAGTTTGTTGGGCGTCCTCTTCTTCGTCGTCCGAGCTGATGCAAGCCGTCGTCGTCGTCGTCGTATTGTATGTAGACATTGGGATTTCTATTTGTTGTCGTCTTCGGGATTGGTCGAAGCAATTATTAAATATTTGAATGCATCCTTGTTCGTGAGAGTTTCTTCTTGGGTAAAAGTATTTGAAGAGGTTGCAACAATTGCAAAACTTGTAAAGAGTATAAATAAGAAGGACTGATCCAAGTGATAAACTCATTAGAGTGAAATTGTATGGATGTTCTTGAATGATATATTTATCTTGATTTAGTATTTTAGAGTGATGTTTGATCTCGTCTTTAATAGTATTGAGAGTGTCTAAGGAAACATCGTTAATTTGGATAGGTACGAGTCCTGGATTATAAAGATCTGGAGTTCCTTCGATGCAGTTATTTTCCACGTCGACAGTAACAATGGGATGACTTATGTTTTTCGATTTCGAGTCTTCAGCGATGAGTGTAACCATTGGTGTATAAAATTTGCATGCAGGTTGTAGCAGAATTATTCCGTGTCCAAATATTTCGCCATGTGTAGTTTTTCCGTTGCATTCCATAGCATATTTAATTTTCTTCGAAAGTATGAAAATCCATTTGTTATTTTTTAATGGATGAAATGTGTTGAAATGCGCAGAGAATGTGGATACCTCGCAGTTTTGAGGTATGTCTTTAGAATTCGTCAGCAAGATGGAGACTTCGCAGATTGGTCGTGCGTTTGAGTTGAAGATTGTGACCTTACTGCATACATGAAGGTTTGGAGAGAATTCATGACACTTATCCACGGAGTTCGTCGTCAGGTAGCGTTGACTGTTTTTGCTCATAGCAAGATACATGTGCTCAGGTAGGATTGTGGAATATAAGGAGGACTCAGGATGTTTTATAGGAATTGAAATTAAATGGTATAAGGTAAATATGTCATTTTTGACTAAAGGAAAATTTAATATATATATATAATTTTGTTCATATAAATATATGATGTAATTGTGGCAGAGTTTAAAATTTTATGAATGTTTTGAAGACTCACGGTTGCCACTAGGTTACCTAATGTTCTAGCATGACTTGATGCTAATAATTCTTTGTAAAGACTTACTGACGATATGACCGAAGGATGAACTGCTCCCGATTTAATAAATAAAATGCTCGCAACGATATCATCAATTTGTTTTTCTAGAGACGTGACGAGTTCTAGAATTTGTATAGAAACAGTTGAGATCTGTTCAGATACACTGAGATTAAAAAGTAAAGTATTCGTTGAGTTAATATAGGAGTTAATTTTCATTAAATTTCCATTGATCATGTGTTCATCGTATGAAATTTTTAAAATGGTATTGTTAAAGTTAGTAATGGTTGAAGAAAGAATTTGGAGTTGTTGTTTTAAAATATCATTCGTAGAAATTTGTTGCTTTTCTAAGAGATCTATACATTCATTATAGTATTCGGCATCTTTTGCGTCTGGTGTACCAATGAGCCATTTTAGAACTGAGCTTAGACCGTCTATAAGTTCGCGCTTGAAACGCTTGTCGCTTGTGTAATATTGAAATTCATCCAACCTTGAGTATAGACTCATAATACTTAATATAGATTCATAATACTTAATTTAATAAAAGAACTGGTAGTAACGACGTTAGGTAAATTAGAATTTCGTTTGATTATAAAACTATAACTATTTACTAATCGTTTTAGAGAATCCCTCGATAAGAATAATGGTTCGATATCTCTATATATAATGAGTTTCCAAGAACTTTCCGACACTAGAATTTCACCAACTTCTTCATAATATAGTCCTGAGTTTGAAGGTATATTTTGTATGTGGGTATCCCCGACAACAAAGGTTGTGGAGTACCTGAAATATGGAAATAACTATTTTGTAAAATATAATATTGAAAGAAATATAATAATATTCAAGAATTAGACTACGACCTCTTCAGAATTCTAATTAGAATTAAACCTATTTGTAACTATTTTCTTTATAATTATATAAATTTTGTATAGTATAATGTAAAATAAAATTTTTATTATAGAACATATGATAAAACTAAAATAAGGATTATTCATGTGTGTATAAAACGAATGTATATAATTAGGATTCTCCTCTCCGTCGGATATAGTATTGGGAAATGCCATAGCAATTGGTAAACTGAAATAGAATTAAAATTGGTTTGTAAAAAAATCTAGTAACGATAATTATTCTAAATAATTTATGATTCGTGCGATGGTCTTAAACGATTTGCATGCACTATTTGGTTTCTTCCATTCTTTCTGATAATGTAATTTTCATTGAATCCTATTCTGACAATAAGATAAGGACCTTCCCATTTCGAATCTAAGTTATTAGGGTTAGGCACCTTGAGCATTACGTAATCGCCTACGTTATACTTAGCGATGTTTCTAATATTTTTATCATAACGTTCTTTAGCTTTTTCCTTCATCGCTTGTAAGTTACGTAAAGCAACGTCACGAGAAACTTTGAGTCGTTCATTAAGATCATGTAAATAATCACAGGTTGTATATTCGTTTAATTCTTTTAGAGAGTAGAGTGATCGAGGTTTATACCCAAAAGTAATTCATGAGGCGTGAAACCCAATGATTGATTAACTGCTGTGTTATGACATATAACTGCGAAAGGAATTATTTGATCCCAATTGCAATTATTTCTCTTATGATACGATCGTATATGATCTCTAAGAGTAGCATGGAAACGTTCCATAGAACCATTACTTTGAGGGTGGTAAGCTGTGCTCAATGTATGATTTGAACCTAACAATTTCATTAATTGTTTTATGATGCTATTTACAAATTCTGTTCCTTGATCTGAGTGAAATCGTTTGGGAACGCCGTAATGTTGACAGAAGATTAATAGAGTCTTTGCTACGGTAATTGCTTGTTTATCTACAATAGGATAAGCTTGTACAAACCTTGTTAAATCATCTTGTAAGGTTAAGATGTACTTATTAGAGTCATGGGTTACTTCTGAATAAGAAACTAAGTCGATAGAGACACGTTCAAAAGGTTCAGTGGATGATGAAGTTATTACCATTGGAGCTTTATAAGTTTTTCTTTGTATCTTACTCCGTTGGCAAATTTGACATTTGTCAATGTAATTTTTAATAGTGTCGGTCATACCTTTCCAAAAATACTCTGATCTTATTTTTCGTGTGGTTTCAACTATACCACGGTGACCAGACAAAGGGTCATCATGAAAAGATTTTAAAATAGAAGGAATATCTTCAGGATTAGGAGTCTTCACTTTGTTTTCACAGATAGTAATCTTACAATTATAAATGTCTGCTAAATAAGATGTAATATGTAGTTGTTCATTGCCTTTTAATTTACAAGTTGCGTCATCTTTTAAGTCAGGTACGTAAAGTGATTTCAAATCGTTATTCTGTAAACAGCTAAGAAGTGACTTAAAATAACTTTCAGAATCCCAAGGATCGAAATATAAGGGTCGAGAATAGTTAAAGTAAATGTTTTGTTTTTTGTTGGAAACCAATAAGTCAGTTTCGTAGAGTGCTTTAGACTTTTTTAGAAATGGTTCCACTTGAGAACACATTGAAATAGCTTCGTTGTAAAGATTGTTCTTATCGGAAATGTCACAAGAAATAGCAATAAATATGTCTTTATGTCGTTCGTCTAACAGCTTATCTGGTGAAATATGTAGATTTGGAGTGTCGAAACTATAATCTGAAATTTCTGTAAAGTGTTGATAGTTTAATTGTAAATAGTCGTCGTGAGAATCGATTTCGTTCTTATCAGTATTTTTGTCACAAGTTAAGTCAATAGTATTTGTGTTAAGAATTGAGGGCCTAGAGAGTGCGTCGGCATTAGTATTATTTTTACCAGCTTTATAAATTACTTCGTATTCATATTCTTCGAGTTTGAGACGCCAGCGAACGAGACGACTACCAGGGTCTTTTATAGAGAAAAGCCATGTTAATGGTTTATGATCGGTAACGATCTTGAACTTTCTACCAAATAAATAGGGACGAAAATGCTTAACAGCCCAAACTATGGCTAATAATTCACGTTCAATGGTGGAATAATTTGATTCTGCTTTGTTGAGAGTACGTGATGCATACGCAATAGGTAGATCTTTACCTATTTGCCCTTGCGATAAAACAGCGCCAATCGCATGAAGAGAAGCGTCTGTTGTTAAAATAAATTCTTTAGTAAAATCAGGATATTGTAAAATAGGAGGATTGGTAAGGAGACGTTTGCATTCTTCAAAGGCTGATTGTTGAGTTTCACCCCAAACAAAAGGAACATCTTTCTTAAGGAGACTAGTTAAAGGTTTTGTTAGACTACTAAAATTGGAAATGAAACGGCGATAATAGCCGGTTAGGCCAAGGAAAGACTTGATGTCTTTGCATGATTTGGGAACTGGAAAATTATCGACTGCGTGAACTTTATCAGGATTAGGTTTTACACCTTCGCTAGAAATTATATGCCCTAGATAGGCTACTTCTTTCCTAAGGAATTCACACTTATCTGGTTGAACTTTTAAGCCATTTTTCCTAAGTCGATTGAAGACTTCGTATAGCTTTTGTTCGTGTTCTTGTAAACTAGAGGCGAAGACTACTATGTCATCTAAAAAAACAAAGCAACGTTCACCTTGTAATCCATAGAGTACGCTATCCATAGCACGTTGAAAAGTTGCTGGAGCATTCTTTAATCCAAATGGCATTCTTAAAAATTCATAATGTCCATACGGAGTATTAAAGGCAGTTTTAGGAATATCGTTTGATTCGAGTTCGATTTGGTGGAATCCAGAGGCGAGATCTAAAGTAGTGAAGTAAACAGAATGTCCTAACTTGTCGAGTATATCTGTAATGTTAGGTAAAGGATAACTATCACCTATGGTTATATCATTCAGTTTACGATAATCAATAACGACGCGCCATTTTTGTTTGCCGGAGGCGTCTACTTTTTTAGGGACTACCCAGATAGGACTACTCCATGGTGAAGTACTCGGACGTATTATATTTTCATTTAACATTTTATCGACCTGGGTTTTTACTTCTTGTTGATGTATATGTGGAAACCTATATGTTTTCGTATTAATTGGAATATTTGATGTGGTAGGAATAGTATGCTTAGTATGGTTTGTAAATGTCAGTTTGTCACCTTCTGTATAAAATATGTCAGAATATTCAATTACGATTTTATTTAGGGAGTTTGATTCTTCTTTGTTTAAATGGTCGCCTCTAATGAGGGACCAAACTTTGCTCTGACGATCTGTTTGGGAAATACAATTAAAATTATTTATCTCATGTTGAGTTTGTTCATTAGTATGTTTGTCAAAGTCAAAAATAGTAACAGGGATGGAAGGAGTGCTAATAATCTTATCTTGTTTGTCTAAATTAATGCAAGTTATAAGAAAAGAGTTGTTTGTGACGGTCACTAATGAGCGTGGAATAATAATGCCATTATCTAATGTATGTTTTTCAACGATTGCTTCGCCAGAATTCATAGAATTTGTTGTACATCTAATTACTGTTTCCGATCGTTTGTTAATTACTTGTTTTTCGAGGGATACAGTATTGTTCTGTGAATTTAAATCTTGTAGTTTTTCATGTAAATAAAATAAGTCATAACTTTTGACGCCAATTGTTAAGATTTTCGATTGTACTTCAATTTTACAGTCATATTCAGTCATAAAGTCATTACCTAAAAATACCGTCAGCTTTTATGTTAAGGTTTGCAACATGAAATTTATGTTTAGGTAAATTGTCAAGGGAAATATTTGCCGTTCCTAAGGTCAGCATCTGAGATTGAGAACTGGAAATACCTTGAATAGAAACTATATTTAATTCGTTAATGCAAGCTAAACCTATTTTATCTTTACGTATGACAGATATACCAGCACCGGTATCAATTAAAAGAGTCACAGGTTTATTATCTATGTAAAATGTAGCATGTAAGAGATTTTCTGGAGGTATATCATTTAAAGCAGAGATTGAAAAAGATTTAATATTCTTGTTGTTTGATTTCGACTTACGTTTATTTTTTTTATAATGGTATTTTGAATTCGATTTAGTAGTAGTATGAGATACAGCGGGTTTACAAGATTCAGCGATATTTTGAGATACAGTGGGGTTAGAAGATACAGTGCGATTTTTAGATTCAGAGGATTTTGGAGATTCATCGTGCTTATAAGAAATAGTAGAATCCGTATTATGACCAAAGGTTTGGGACTGGCTACCCTGTTTGTAGGTCTGTATAAAGCTAGCTTCAAAATCTGTCTGTGTGCAAGCTTCTTTGCATTGCCTCCGATAGGCTGGTTTATTATGCAAGGATGCAGACACAGTGCTTTGTAACACTCGACTTGATTTTGTAATTTGAGGAAGCATTGAATAGTCTAAAGAGCTGGGTTCATCGAGTAAGAGCTGGTAGCGATTTCCAACGGGTCGCTCATTTCGTTGGTCGCTTCTAAGTTTAAATGGCGGATTGGTGCAGGGAGAGCGCGTTGTTTATTTTGCTCGTTGTATGCTCTCTTGCGACATTCGTTTATTGAATGCCCAATATTTTTACAATAAGCACATGTCTTTGGAGAAAATCTAGGATTAGGAGGCCTGAATGGAATATTTGGGTTTCGAATAGATTGGTAATTATTTTGATATGCATTACTCCTAATTGCTGGCCTAGGAGTTGCAACTGGTCTAAATAAAGATTGCCTAGCTTTGTTCATAGCCCTAATTTGATCTTCTTGCATTGCAAAACGACCTGCTTCTCTCAAGGTATCGAAACCTTTTGTTCTGAGCATTATACCCATGTCTGTAGAGAGACCGTTGAGGAATATGCTTAAGGCGGTTTCCTCGGTGGTTGCTACACGTCCGTCTAATGTTGAATCGCAAATTTCTGAGTGTAGTTTTTCTAAGATTTTGCAACGACAAAGATCTACTCTATGATAGAATTGGGTTAAGGACTCATCATGTCTCTGGAAAATCGATTGAAGTTCTAAATTCAAATGTTGAATTGTCTTGGTATTCGCGAATCTCTCAATAAGAAATCTCTTTAATTCATCCCACGTCTCGTAAGTTTTACACCGAACTTCTGAGGCCGCGATGCCTTTAATATTATTTAGAGCACAAGTTAACAAAGTCTCCCGTTCAAACGGAGATGACAGTTTAAACACAGTATCACAGGACCTAATGTAACCGTAAATTTCATCGTGATTGTTTGTGTCGAATATAGGAATTAGATTTATAAGAGTTTGAATATTAACTGGTGATGCCTTCATTATGCTTTCGGTCTTTAATGACATGATGATGATTAAAATGTAGAATGCGTGTGTAGTTAAATACGAATAATGTAATTAAATGAAATATAAGATATAGTAATACACGATAATATATATAAAACACACAAAATATGGAAATATAGGAAAAGAATGAGCCACAAGTAAAATGCCACTTACCACAGTAACACGAACCACAAGAGCATAGTATCGGCGAAAACTATTAAAAGCCTAAGGCTACCGTACTAGGCGATGCTAGTCCTTTGTACGTTTGCTTCGTCTTACTACACAAGTAGATCCTACCGACTGCGCCAAATTTGTTATGAGGCAGTGACTAAAACTTGTTTTTTAAAACTAACAAACTTTATTTAAAATTATGTTTACAATAAACTAACGTTGGAGTTGGAATATGGAATAGAAGTGCCCTTGAAAGGATCGGGATTTGGTACTTAAAGGTTTGGGTAGGAGTAGGGATACATTAGGGGGAACAAACAATGTCATTAGGTTATTAACTATAACTTATCACTACATAAACAAATGGTTAAACTTATACAAGGCAAAGAAATAATAATTAGGTTTAATAGTATAGTGGGGACCACATAACAGAGACATGTTATTGGAGTGGGACGCATCGCCTTTCAGACTGAGTATCAAACACCAGTAAAAACCGGTTCAAACACAGAAACAGGGGTTCAAACTAAGCACAGGACGCGCGCGCTTCAAGTCGACTGCAATTCTACACTATCCGTGTGCAGTCACATAGATACAAAAGCTCAACTTACGCCTCACGGACTGTAGTAATGTTATTTTATATGTTATTTTGTAGGCTGACTTCGAAAAACCAACCGATTGCCAACCAGCAAAAAAAATGAGATTTGAGACTGAAACCTCGGCTAGTTCACCACCCCACTCATCAACTTTTCGCTCTGAGTTATCAACAAATCATGTTTCACCTACTACAAGTACTAATGTTTCTTGTTATAAATTGGACCAAGAAACACCAAGAATACGTAAATTAAGAAGAATAATAGTTCAAAAAAACAAACAAATTAAAAGACTTCAGTCGAAAACACGATATTTAAAAAAGAAAGTTGCTAGTTTAAAAGAAATACTTGATGAGTTAACCAAAAAAATCTTTAATAGATAAAGAAAATAGAAGAATTTTGGAAGCCATAGGCGTGGAAGAGACCGAACTAATAAAAAGGCAAATTATAAAAAGCAAAACTGGAAAATTACCCAGAGTTAAGTATTCTCCTGAATTAAGATGTATTGCACTTACATTAAATTATTATTCACCTAAAGCCTACCGTTATGTAAGAAAAACATTCGGAACCTGTTTACCAGCGCCGCGTACATTGTCAAAATGGTACAGTACTATTAACGGTCGTCCAGGCTTCACAAAAGAGGCACTAAATGCACTGAGATTGAGAGTTGACAGTAATACTGGCAAAAAAATCTATTGCTCTTTGATAATGGATGAAATGAAAATAAAAGAATTTACCGAATACAATTCTAGTACCCAAAGGCATTACGGATACGTAGACTACGGATTTGATTTTATATCGGACAATTCCGATAAAGCCACTGATGCTCTAGTGTTTCTATTGGTGGGCATCAATACCACATGGAAAGTACCTATTGGGTACTTTTTAATAAAAGGTATGACTGCTAACTTAAAAGCTCGACTTGTCACAATAGCGTTCCAGCTCGTTCATGAAACTGGTGTTGAAATTAAGGCGTTGACATGTGACGGCACAAAATGTAACCTTGCCATGGCTAAAGAATTGGGCTGCTGTCTTGATCCACTAAATTTACAGACTAAAATATTAGATCCTCATACTGGACAAGAGATTTTCTTTTTCTAGATCCGTGTCATATGTTGAAACTGGTTAGAAATGCGTTTGAGTTTTACGAATATTTTTAACTTATCGATCTGGCCATGAAAAAAAAATAGAATGGTCATATATCACAAAGTTGCACCAACTACAAGAGGAAGAAATGTTTTATTTAGCCAACAAATTAAAAGCGAACCATATTTATTTTAAGTCAAAAATAATGAATGTCTCATTGGCTGCCCAACTTTTCAGTCAGAGCGTAGCTGACGCATTGATTTTTTGTGCTGACATTATGAAGATGCCTTCTTTCAAAGAAGTAACTCCAACCGCTGAATTTTTAATTTTAATGAACGATATATTTGATGTCCTCGATTCAAAAACTTGGTCCAATGCGTACAAACAGGCATTAAACTCAAAAAACTATCAAAAGGCATTTGACCGATTAGATGAAGCAAAAGCTGTCATAACTAACTTATCTGTGGTTATTCCTAGGGGTAACACATTAAAAAAAGTAAATATATTAAAATCTCCAAGACACACAGGTTTTTTAGGTTTTTGCGTGTGCATTGAAAGTGCAAAAAAGTTGTTCAAAAGTTTAGTGTTAGACCAAGGCACAATACTTACGTATCTGCCCTTACATAAGATCAGCCAAGATCATATAGAAATTTTTTTTCCAATGTTCGTAGCCATGGCGGGTATAATGATAATCCCACAGCGCGACAACTCGAAGCAATATATAAGAAACTATTGGTACACACAGAGCTAAACCGAAATGAACGAGGTACAAATTGTATTCCTTTAGAAAAAATATCAATTTTAGATTGTTCTTCAGGGATAAAAAAAATCAACGACACATCTTTGTCATTCTGTATTAATTTAGAGGCAGATAAACAATTTTCCATCACAGAGGAACAGATACTTACAGATATAGATAGCTACACATACTTATCTCCTTTCGGCGAGGAAGTAGTGAAATACATAGCGGGCTACGTGGTTTTTTCTATCATTAAAAAAATCAAATGCAGTATCTGCGTCAAGGCTCTTTTAGGCGTGCAGTGTAAAGAAAGCTTGATTTATCAAAAAAGTAGAGGTGGCTTAATGTATTCCTCAGAAGAGGTAATATCCTTATGTCGCTTTTGTGAATTCGAGATTAGAGCCACACTTACGTCGGATAAAAAAGTTGATCCTAAATACAACACTAAACGAATTGTTATTCAAACTTTAAAAAAACTTGTAGGGAAAACACTCTTTCATTCTATTGAGGAACATTATTTTGACAACGATTATGTGACGCATAACATAGAACTGGCAAAGGTTGTTATGGAAAAATATGTAAACACGAGAATCACTTACCTTTCTAAGAAAAAGGATCCAAAAAAATGTATCCGTCATATATTCACAAAACTCATTCACTTCAAAAATCAATAAAAAGTTTTGCTGGATTTGCAGATTTAAATAAAACTTATCAAAATCCGCTATTTTGTAAGTAATAATAGTGTTCTTATTATTTCATACATGAAACTAGTACCTAGTATAAAATAAAATTGTGTTTTCTTATGTCGTTTCAAATTTTTAAATTCAAAATCATCATGGGATTTCAATTACGCTATTTAAAAAAGTAGTAGCAATAAAAATATTTTTTTTAATGTCAAATGATTATACAGTTACATGATGTTTTCATATAAATAAATACTTTGATTGACAATGTGTTTAGAAACCCCCTGTTGTACTTTTTAACCTCTTTGTAATAAATATTTTTTTCTTAAGTACGTTGTTTTAATTGCCTATTTTATTACATTTAGGATGGAGCGTCATGGAGGAGACCAGCGCATAACTTCTTCTAAATATTAGCCGTATAGTAATGTATTGCAAATTTTCTCTAAAATATTTTAGAAATGCTATAAACACTTTAGAAATCATCGCTAACATACTCTCCTAAGGTGCAACTGTCGCAAAAACAGAAAACAGAAAGAAAAGAAGAAGAAAGAAAAGTCCAATGTACATTCAGTTGTTTGTTTAAATAAAATAAATAAAAACATGGAGCGCTAGTGTCCTTCTTGATGCACTACTTCACCTGAGTGAAAGTTAATGAAGCCATGAGGGTCGGTACCCAAACCAAAGTCCGTTATTAGCTTGAGTCACGCAAGAACTTGACACTACTTATCCTTATACACACTGAAACTGACCAATTCATAGAGTTTGGGTACAGTCGCTTGTGGCGCCATTAGTTCACAATTTGCCACCGCATGTGTGAAAAAATTTTTTTTTAGAATATTTCTGCTATTGCAGAATAGAATGAACAACTGAATGATTGAATAAATAAATTTTATCGACATTCCTTATCGACATGGTGGTAGCTCTAATTATGTCGGGATTGTTGCGTATGTGTGCTGTACATGTAACGTGTAAAGATACGATTTCTTTAAATGTGTGCGTTGCGGTTACTCTTGTGTAAGCAAATTAGGTTTGTGTGCGTGTGTACAAACATTGTGCAATTTGTTTCTGTAGTAAAATTTTGTCTGTGTGAGTGCCTCGTCCCCGCCGATGTTTTGGCAGAAAAATAATTAGCATCGTTCGAGTGATGGCGTCTCCTTTCTGGCTTAATACTCTAAGGTGTAAGCTGAAGATTTAAATTAATTTCGATCAATGACAACTTTATGTATTTAAGATTTTTATATTTTTATAATTTGTGAAGCGGCTGAAAAAACTAAAGCATGCAAATACAGGGGTCTAGGCTCAGAATATGATTTTGTCCCATTCGGTGTCGAGACCCTTGGTCCGTGGGGTTAAAGGTTAGTCGACATCACAGGAGACCGAAGATCTGGCAGCTACCTCGGACAAAGAATTAGTCTAGCGATTCAAAGGGGGAACGCTGCCAGTATTTTCGGAACCTTACCTAAAGGGACTCCTTTTAATAATATATTTTAGTTTATGTTAAGGTTAGTTATTTTTTTTCAATGTATATTATTTTAGTTATTATACTTTATATATGTGTGTTGGAAATAAATATATTGTCATTGATTTAAGATTTTATATTAAACAAAAAGAATAGTAGAAACGACAATTACTTTATTAACGGTATTTTCTATACGGTATAGAAGTGAGCATTAACTTGCAGCGAGCTGATATTATCACGAATTTAAAGACCAATGACGTAAAAAAATTTAAAAAAAGCAGAGGACTCCCACCAGAAACGTGGGAAGATGAAATAAAAGAGATAGCGGGGAAAGATTGGAAATCTTTTCGAAGATGAGAGACAATGGAAGAATTTCACTCGTCAGAAGTCGAGTACTAATATTAAATGTAATAATAACATAAACTTTAATTATATTACTGGAATAAAGGCTATTTTATATTTTTATTTATAACGCAGATGGAGAAAGACATTCCATAGGTGATTATTTAATTTTTATTAATTGCTATGAACGAAATCAATTATTATTTCGCCCATACTCGAACCTCCGGATAACAATAGACACGTAATCTAAGTTAGGAAACGTCTTCAAATATTAGGGACATTTCCTCTATATAAAATAAAAATAAATCAATCATAAAAATGTAGGTCTTGTCTCAGATTTCTGAATCTGTTTCATGATCATTTTAAAATCTAAAAGGCATGTAGGTGATCAGCCTCCAGTGCCTGAAACACGCCTTTGACATTTTGGGTCTAAAGCATGTCGGCTTCCTCACGATGTTTTCCTTCACCACTCGAGCAAATGTTTAATGTGCACCTAGAAAGAAAGTCCATTGGTGCACAGCCGGGGATCGAACCTACCACCTCAGGTATGTGAGTCGCACGCTGAAGCCACTAGGCCAACACTGCTCTGATTTGCTCTACATAAAAAGTTAATATATTTAAAATGTATGGAGTGGGCTTACGTTTAAATTCGGAAGAACTTTAAAAGACTATACCGGTGTCCATCATTCTGTCTGTTAACTTGACAATTACATTTCAAACTCACTCTGACGAGATCTGACATTTACTATCTCCGCGTTAGATCAATCTTTTTATGTATCTAAAAAGATCACGCCGCGGGGCAACGAAATGCCTTTACTTCAATTGAATTTAAAATTACATGATTAATATTAAAGTAAAAGTAGAGAGTGATATATCTATTTCGAGACTTAATTATATAGTATGTAAGGAACCTTTGTGAAGTAAAACCACACAATTACGTCGCCGGCATTTTGGAACTTTAAATATTTAATTTAATTAGCCATATATTCCAATGGAAAGGTGTCATCATTGAGCTAACAATCTCTCTTTGATCGGCAGCTTATGTCTTATCGTCATGGTCAGTAAGAAAGCATCTGAAGGGGACTATCTGTTCCCACCGGTTTCTGTCCAGCGTCTCTCTTATTAAACAGTGCACAGTTTTGAGGACGATGAGTCTTTCACTTGATCGGTCCATCTGGTTGGGGAACGGCCTTCGGTGTTACCAACCACGATCAGTTTCTCCAAGTTCTCATCGCCTCTGCGCATTGGAGTTGACATTAAAATATGTGAAATCTTCAAGACGCAGACAAGAAAATATTATATTTAAGTGTGAAAATTATTATTTTAACCATTTATATAATGGTATGTTAAAACTTTAACCAAAAGAATTAAATTCTTTAATCATTTTTTTCAAAACGTATAAATGAATGAATGTACATATTTACTACGAATTGTCGTTTGTTTAAATTTCCTTTTTATATTTCTTTTATTTTTGTCTTTAATGTAATTACTTATATTTTCTGTTTCATATATATTGTTCATCTATGTAATCTGTTTAGCTTTGTATATTGTCTAAGTGTTTCATTTTACACTATGTCATGTAAGCTGTAAGACTACTTTTAAATAAATAAATAAAATTATATTTAGGTAATTTGTCTATGTAATTTAAATTTCATAGCCCCAAACAGAGGCGTTATTCGAAAACTTTTTTAGATATCTTGATAACGCTTCACCTTAACCTCTTAACAAAAAGAGGAAGTGGTATGGAACAGAGCCAGAATCGCATTTCAAAAAATTAAAAAAAAAGCCTATTAATACTTGCCATCTACAGAAGATAGTGTAACATTGCAACGGAAATTTAAATTTAGTGCAGACTCATTTGAGAACTCATAGGTCGAAATTGAATCACGAAACATCGCAAAGGTCCAAATTTACTATTGAATATATTTCTCAGAAACGCGTTTTATGTTAACGAGTCGGGTATTAAATATGAAGTAAATTATTTCAACTGGAGTAATGATGACTACAAGACAGTATGGTTTATGTCGTGATTGTTATGCCGTTTTTGAGTTATATATTTATATACCAGTGGCGCTATGACCTTTTAGGGGTTCTGGTTTCTGGGTTTTTGGGGTTTTGAAGTTCTTTTGGCGTGTTCGGGAAAAATGATGAGAGTAAATTTTTATGATGCGCGCGCACGTCACAAAAACCGACACCCTGAAGTTAGCATAGTCAACATTTTAGTTTTTCCTATTGTTAGTGTTGTTTTTTCTAAACATAAAATAAAAGTTTTGAAAAGATTTTTATCTTGTTACGCCAAAGAAACTTCTAACGCGTGTATTTTTTATAACCGGTAAATTTATTGAAAATGTTGCGGATCCAATGTAGCTTCGAATCGCTACGGTAAAATTTAGAGATACCCTTGTCGAAGAATAAGCTGTAAATAAATAAATAACCGTTTCCCGATAGATAATCAGTATAATAAATATTATATTACTTTAGGCATATTTACGCTATAATTAGCTAAACAGCAATAAAGGCTTATTATTTTATTATTATTAAATTTCTGGCAGAATTTTGCATCATTGGTTTATTTCATCAAATGATCCGCAAGAAGTGGATAATTGCATAGTGTTTTGCTGTTATATGTATATATTATGTAAAAGCACTCTCGACCATGGATTTGGTAACACATATTACACTACTAACTAACCTAACCGTACTTATTTTTAAGAAAATCTAACTATCCAAAGCCTAGACACTCTGCTGGAATAAAATAATCCACGACATATTTTGCTTCTAGTTGGAATAATAACTTCTAATTTGGCATGAAAGTATTACATAAGAAGAACTGCACAACAATTAAATGGTTTGTTGTCATAATATAATTCATATCAATATACCAAGGACTAATAAACTATGAGATAAATATATAAGGAAAGATTTCATGTCTTCGCTGACGATACCTGAATAAAATCCACATGAACTAAATCGCAGCGTCAGTAGAACTTCTAATTCAATAGTAAAGGAAAATTAATTGACCTCTGCACCCCGTAAGGATTCGGTAACAAACTGAACGCTAGACTGTCCAAACTTGGATTAGAATTGACTCAACTAATTGACAATTAGCGCTTTTGGAAGTTTTAGTGCATTTTAGTGTTTTGCCTACTTAGTGTTCACTGAAGTTGGGTTCAAATTCTCCAATATATGTACTTTTTATTTGTTAAGTTGTGTTATTGTAAATTCTTTCTACATATGCAAATTACTTTCATTTATATAAATACTACCTATAGTTATTATATTAATAAATCGCGTAGTAATAATAACCAATTCCCTATCAAGAAAAGAGCGTACCAATTGTTAAAATCTCTGGCAATGTGAGTGTCTATGGGCGGTATCCCTTAACATCAGCTAAGACTCTTGCCCGTTTGCCTCCATTTACATGAAAAAAAAGAAATTTATACAACTATTAAAATGAGCGGTACTCTATATAACCGTTAAAAAATCTTATATATTAATTAACTTTCAATCTCTTGTGCTTTAGCCCCATTGATAATTAAGTCAGGACAATCGGAAAATACAAATTAAACTTAATGTACGTTGAACCTATTTTCATAATATTATTAAAGTGTAGATCTATTTCAAGATGTAAGTTAGCGTCTGGTAGATAGTACCGGTGACCCCAGAGCGAGGAAATGCTGCCAGCATGAAAGATACACCGCCACAGGGCCCAAACTTTTTAAATTTGTTTTAGTTTTCTATTTATCATTTTTTATGTATTATTATTTTATATGTAGGTTAAGAACATTATAAATTCTGTCTATTTATGTGCAGCCCTGCGATTCTGTAACTCGCTTCACACACTCTCAGCGCTGATTTTTGCTGTCAAATCGTTCGTTTCGGTGTCATGTTACAATTTGGTATTCTGATAAACAATAACCGCGACAAAAGCGCCGCTCAAATGAGATTGTTCACATTTGGAACTAAAATTTGGCACTGCTACACTTACGCTCCAAAATTGTTGATATTTGGTATTCTGATACATACCATTTGACATCTCATCTCATTTAAATGTAGATTCTGTACGTCAAATTAAAAGTTGCTCTTCCCCTCGCTGAAATCGTGATTTACCAGTGAGGTAGCCATTTTTAGCGAAGTTAAAACTTGTTTTATGTGAAAATATTCTAACATAGGACAATCTATATGTATGTTGATTGTTGGGGTAAGTTTATAAAATAATATTTATAAATAATGTACACTGGATATGTAGCACTATAAATTTTTGTGAAACAAAATAAAG